>CM029358.1:34295365-34340837 GCA_017140985.1 Hormaphis cornu
TCCTGCGATACGAGCAGCACGTTTAATGTGCAAAATAGGCCGAGCAAGACCTTTTATAGCTCTTAAGTTAAAATTATTAGTCCAGTTGCCGCCGACCAAGGTAGTCTCGTATTGTGCAAATAAAGCCTATAGATAACCGCGGTGTTTTCGTGAAAAATCGTCAAATTGCGTACGGAAAACCTTTCGAAGCAGCAAATGACCGTTTACTTAGTGCAATGTATAAGTAGGTACCAAAATTTACCTCTTACCTAGTTTATTTTACCATTTTTTTTTGTTTTTAGATTCTAAACGTAGCGATTACACTCTTGTTATTTTTTTTTCAACAAATAATATTTAATGAAATAACAATTTTCAAAAGTGTTTCGATTTACATGAAATATTCACACACGTCATATAGGAATAGATCGAACAAATCATATACAAACGAATCATAATCGATTTTCATCAACTTTAAAAAATAATATGGGACTATATGTTATTTTTTAATTAATTTTTATCATAATTTTTGCAATTTTTGTTTCAGTAAACTGATATAATTTTCAGTTTAGAGGCTCTAAACACGAATACAACCTATGTATATTTAGATATTCCAAAATTGTTATATTAGACTTTTACCCATTCCCGGCTGAATAAATAATAAGACTTTTCGAAATAATTTATTTTTGTGTACGTTATATACTTTTAAGTAAAAAAAAAAAAAAAAAATAAATAAATAAACAAATTTCACAGAGTACTTTTTACTTTTTAATTGGCTTCTAAAAAAAAAAAAATTCAACGGAAATTGCGATGGGTAGCATAGTCTTATGTTAACAACTTTAATTGATATCAACGTTAGTTACGACAAAAATAAATATTATAATTTTGTGCAATTAACTTGTGCGTATTTTTTTTTGCAAATAATTAAATATTTTTTTTTTTTTAAAGAAAACTATTATTTATTAAAGAAGATTTAATGACCGTAAACAAGATTTCTTTTGTACTTATTTTTGTACAAAACATATATGTATATACTATAATTTTCAAAATAGAGGGCATTCCATTAAGTAGCTTTTAATTTTTATATTATAATTATTTTTATACAATCAAATAAATTAATGTATATAATCATGAATAAAAATTAGAAGGCAATTACATAAAGATCATTATAATAACGATAACGTAAGGTGCATACTGCATACCATTAAAATTAGTAAAAGTTTTAAATTTCTACTAATTATATTGGCTAAACATTTGCTATTAATATAATTTTTCTAAGAAAATAATTAGTAACTAATCACTGTTGTCTTTTATTGAAATTCGATTCGTTTTGAAATACTAGTTATATTCGATTTTTCTTCACTATAATGTACCTGTTGCAATTACATAAAGTTAATTTTTTAAAATTCGTATGAATTTAAGAACTATTGACATGTAAATAATTAGTTGATTATCATTATATTCTTGTCCTTTGTCTTCTGTTTTTAAGCGATTATTTTCTACTTCTGATATTGATTCAATAACATCTTCTTCGATAGTTTCCATAGCATCAAACCATGAATTTGTTTTCCAATACCCACACATATTACTAACCATTTTAAACCATATTTTTGACATCTGCAATTAGCAGTGCAACTTTTTGTGTAGTTACGTGAATTTAAATACAATTAAGATTCGGGATTAACGGGAGCCTTTTAGGTAACTTTACACAACCAATATGGCAATATCTGTTAATGTAAAGTATACAGTCATGGAGCTAACACAAAACTTTTCGTAGAATTTTTGTGGGTTAATCGAGACCCTTTTCTAAGCATATAAATCAAAATTCAACTTTCCTGCTATTCGTAAAATTTGTGGCTAACTTGCCTGGACTATAAATGATAACCAATATTCAATAAACTACAGCTGGAAAGACCAACGACACCAAATGGAATATACTTTGTTTTTTTATCACATAATAATGTCGTACTATTCAGCAAATTTTTCATGTCACAACGACTAATTTTAAATGATTTTCTCGCTTATGCTATATAAATATTTTGTTTAATCGATTAACTGGGAATGTATAAAATTTATCGTATAAAATGGAATGTTTGTTTTGCAACTTCAATAAACGAGGATCGAAATTAGTACTGTAAGCGAATATATAAATCGAAACAAAATAGCAGCTGATATAATATTATGGTATTTATAAAACACAATACAACAACCATTTACTCAATACCGGTTACATTGATAGATTTGTCAATATTATATTCTATTTTTGAGGGGAAAAAAAAAGATAATATTAAAAATTTTCTTGGAACTATTAACACTGTAATAATATGACTTGAATTTGTGAAATTGATTCAAATAGACTATATGCCAGATACTTAATACCTTTTAAAAAATCAACCTCGATTGCGTACAATTATTTCAATTTCCGAGGCGAAAAATGTCCCACGGGCGTTCAAAAATATCATAATTTGTATAGTAACTTACAGTTTGTTTATCTCATAAAAATAATTACAAAACTTTTTAAAAGTTATTACGATTTTTGCTGTTTTATATCTGACAACCACAATAATTGAATTCAATTAGGTACCTCCAAGACATAAATATAAAGTGGCTCCTGCAGGCACACCAGCGGTTTATTTTTATTATGTACAAGCGGATATACCTGCTTAAATGTTTTGATCGCAAACACTAGAAACTTTAGAGAACAATTAAATAGTTACTGCGCTTAAATGACGTTCATCCACCTTACAATTACACACATTCAAGTATTAAATGTTGTTCATTTCGCAACAATGTAGTTCACAATACGTTTTTTTACCGAGTTATACTTGAAAACGCATTCCATTATAACAGACAATCTATATAGTTTTTGTTTTTTTATTTACTATAGGCGATTAAAAATTTCTCGGTTTTATTCAGAGTTCGTAAGACAGGTACGACGGGTATGTTTCCCTGCGTCGAGTTCACGGTAGAACTTATACTATGAAACACTTGGAAAACTATTACTGCGACCTGAGAACATCGTAATGTTATTTTTAAGACTTCAATAATGTAATATTCATCTTATTATTAGTCGAGGGAAAAATCCTAAATTCGACGGTATAAAAAATATCGAGTTTAATGTTTGAAATCTTATATGCAGCCTATTTACGACGCTGAAACGTGATTTTTGTTTTATGGTTACGTAGTAAAAGAATAGTGATTCATCTCGGGTAGTCACAAGGTAAAACGATATTGCTTATGAAAAGATTTTACTGCTAAAAAGTACAGAAAAAAAAAAAAAATACACCAAATAATAAAATAAGTAATAATAACAAATTCAAACAATCAATCACATCAGGTCACGGCGCATACGTGTAAAAATGTATACCTACAATTTTATTTTTCTATTTAAGTTGATAATGTCAAACATTACAATGTATACACTTGCGAGTAAAAAAAATAAAAACAAATTCCACCACGATTAACTGGTTTAAAATGTTTAATTCAACGACCACTACTTGTAGGTACACGTTGGATTCACATATATCCACCTATACGTCTGAAAAGAGTAAAATAATAACATTATTGTTTAAATGCAAAGTTAAGGGGCAGCCGATACGCTGTAAAATACTACCCGAAATCATTGGTTGTTTTTCGGTTTTCGCGAAACGGCTTTAATTTTTATGGTTTTTGAAATCGGACGTTTTTATCTTACGGAAACGGAAAACGTTTCGGATAAGAAGCAAATCAAACATTTTTAAATAATTATGGTACTGTTCATTATTATTTATGTACGGGTGAATATTTAGGAAAATCCCTCAAACGTGAGTACTCGGCCCTGTACGGAGTTCTACACACACAAATAGTTACAACTCGATGGTCGTGACCTATAAAATCTAGTCATATTCTTAAAAAAAAAAAAAAACTGACTCAAAATTTTTTTTAAAAACTATCAAAGCCGCGAGAGTTTTTTCCGCAAAATGGCTTTTATAAGATGTTCGTAAATAAGCGGCGGATAAGGAAACCATACTAGCCCAGTCACACTAATGTACATTTACTTAATCACAAACAGAAACACATATTAAATGAATGTGGATGCAATGATAAAATACGCTTCTACTAAACTTCTTGATATACCGTCGCCGCTCGGTTGTGCCCGGCACGACCGGACAGCAATGCATTCCAAACGATAACTTATATGTATATTGTACAACACGACGCGGCTAAATGTTATGTGCTTAGAAATAAAAATTAAAAAAAATTTAAATCGGTTTATTTAAAAAAAACTTTAAAATCACCTAACCCGTCGTTGATAAATATAATAGTTATATTTTGTAACACTAACCTGTTGTAATCACACAACACTTTTTGTATTATTGCTTGGAATCATACGTAAAAATATTAATTTTTTTAGTATCGTGCTAAAAAGTCAAAGTAATTTCATAATTAGCTGCTATCGCATAAACCGACTCGACTATAACTTTTATTTAATACAAACTAATACAGAATATCAAAACTAAACGTACGAATGCATGCGTTAATGTAAGTATAATAATCAATAAAATCATAACTTATGTCAGAAAGATTAATATTGTCTAGTAACTTCCCATTATGTGTTTTAGAAGTTTTAAAAAAAAAAATTAAAAGAATAATTTAAATAAAATTTAAGGGTTTTTCAGAAACGAACTAAAAAATAGTGTAGGCAAATTCTAAAAAAAAAAAAAATTCTTCATATAACCTAACCTATTACTATAATATAATCAACATGATTATGAAAAACCAGCCAACACTTAATTCGGTAACGTTGTTAACAAATGTGACATCAATTTTGTTGTTTAAGTATACCCAAATAATTTATACGAAATAAATAGAGAGCTATATCCTTTTGTGTCGCGCGGCTAGAAACGAACGGATTATTTTGGAGAAAAAAAGTTTTGCAATCGCATTATTTCGGCAATACCGCGAAAATAAAGCGTTAAAATGTATCAGGAAAAACTAAAAAGTCCATAGTGCTGTCGTGACAGATTTGGAGAGACGAAACAACGAAACTATAAACCAATAAGTCTAGATAGCAATAAGATTGACGGTTCGTGAAAAACTTCAGCGCGAAAGTAATACCCAATAAAGTAGGATAAATTCATACTGAACGAAGCGTATAATTTTGGTAGAAAGTCACGTCACGAAGTATAGCGTTTTTATTTTGACAAATAAATACCGGTTCAATATTACGCGATTGATCGAAAACAGTTCAATGGTATCGATGAATATATCGAATTTAAGAATATAGTTCAAAATCAGACCTACCTGCAGACAGGTGGTAAGTGGTTTGTAGTTTCATTTTGAGTCCGATAAACAGATATCAAATACTTTTGAAGAGAATATAAGAAAAAAGATATTATTTAGAAGAAAAAAAAAACGTTTTAGAGATGACGTCATAGCGGTTAGAGGATTTTAGTAGTATTATAACGAGCAGTATTTACCTAAACTTTTACATCGAACAACTAACGTTATGGCTACATTCTCAACTGCAGTATGTTAATTTTATAAGCCATCTACAATTATTACTAAAATAAACTTTTTGATAATATATCGTTAAAAACTTGTTTTATTATTTTATTTATTACATTCGTCAACTCTTCAAAACACAGACAAATAATTATAATCTCTACGAAATCTACAGTATAATTTTGAGGATATCGAGGTAAATTTTTCAACGGATTTCGTATAAATATGACGCAAAGGCCGATTTTACCAGATAACTCATTGGGATTGCAAAACAAAGTAAAGGAAATTTAAAACTTTGCATCGTTCGAATTCTGATTCCTCTCAAATTTTGACAAAGCCGTCACGATAACTCTACGCACGTGTAAGCATACCATCACTCGTCGTACGCACTCGATTTACCAAAAAATAACTATGGATATCGAATAAACACGTTTTCAAAATTATGAAAGATATCATGAGAATTCACGCTGATTGTCGAATAAAACAAAACAAAAATTATACACGTCTTATTAAAAAAAGTCGACTGCAGGATATGTGTTTTATCAGTTCTGAGACACGTTTTATTATTTTTTTTTTTTTCAATTTTTATCGAACGACTGCTGCAAATACGTATTTTATGTGATTTTTATATATAAAAATTGATACGCCAAGTATGTAATATTATAACGGTCACAAAAACATAATAATGTATCACCGAGTCCCGTACAAGTTTGTTCCCGAACAGTCGTATTTCGCTCGTACCGCACTTGCACACACGTCCTTCGCGATACATTAAACGATATTTTTGGTCGTGTTTACGCACATAATATATACCATAAAACTGTTACTACACACTGGTAAATTTGATATTGACGGCCGTAATGGTCGATTTTATTTTATTTTTTTGTAAAAACACTTTTTAACGCGACATCGTAACGGGCGATAAAATTGCAACACGTGACTTAATATTGTTATTATTGTTTTTATTTTACGGCCATCGATTCGACCGAAAAATATGTCGCACCACACTTTGGGTCCGTGGAAATCGCTATGCCTAACACGCGCGTTTTCATTTTTCGTCGATATTAAAAATTCTCAATTCAAAGAACTGAAATCAAAATTTTTTTTGCAGGGGGCTAACTTTTTTAAACTCTTCCCGAGATAAGCTGTTCTGTGTATTTTTTTTTTTCGAAAATGTTTGGGGCTCAAGATTTACCAGAACCCTCACTAGCCTCCCCAAATTGAAAATATTTGAGCTTCAGATATTATCATTTTTGAGATGTTGATTTTCATTTGTGACAGAAACACCTGTGTTATTATTTCTATTGAAATTAAAATCCATTAAAATCATTCGCGTAACATGATTTAGATTTTTGAAATTCGATGGTTTAAGAAAATTACACACACGTACTCTTAAAAAATCAATAGCGCAGATTATGTTTAACTCACATTTAAATTTGGTTAACTCTTTTTCATGATTTTTATGATCGATTTTCAAACAAATTTTTCAATAAAAATCACCTACTTTTTAAATATCAGCTTAGAGCGTGTCATTTATAAGCATCGTGTTATAATGCGAGCAGCAAAAATATTATACGAGTAAAAATTATGTCTATTGATTCCATAATTTAAACAAGTGCTTTTGTTATTTGAAATTCAGAGAATTATACCAAAATGTAATCATTGTTTATATTTGTATTAATTTTAATTCATTTTAAGGATATTGTGTGTCATAATAATTCATAACTACCATTGTCTGACCAGTAACATAAACATGTTTTTCTGTGATAGATATTATTCTATAATGTGTTTACTATTATTTAGTAAGAATAAAGTAATATTATAACGTATAAATATTATAAAGAGATAAATAAATGTACATATTTATAATTTGACCTGATGTTAGAGGGGAATAATTAGAGTTATAAAATAAACAATATTAATTTTAAACAAAATCAATTCGTTGTAGGTAACGATTGTGATAACAATATCCCAACTTGATTTTAATTTAATGTTACAAATGTTGCGATCAAAAGAATAAGTAAATATAGTTTTATTTTAACAATGTGAATTATTCGAATTAAAATGTATTTTTATCTTTATTAGTGTGGTTTTGACCATCGTCTAAAACTCACTGAATACTTTTATACCAGTATGGGTGTACCAACAAATTTTTATTTTCTTTAAAATAAATACCAAATCGGCTTTTGAATCCGTTACGAATCTTAAACTTCAAAGCGATACACTAAAACACTTTATTGGTTTTAGCAGCGGCTGCGAATTGAAAATAAACAAAATCACTTTTCATGAGTTTTAACACGCTTAAAATATTTGGATTCGTGTTGAAGAATATTAACGTTTTTTTTTTTTTTTATGTAACGAAAACACATCTCGCTTCATTGGCACATCGTGTTTATAACTTCAAAGAATTTAGGAGTACATTTTTCCGGGGAGAAAAACCGTTGTTACCTAAACATTTTACACTTCTTTTTACTAATTATACATTTCATAATATATGTATATAAAAAAAAATAAATAGCGAATCAGTTTAGACAAATTCATTTTCAATCAGCTGTACGTCTTATAATTAGATAAATATATCTTTATAATAGTTTGTGCGCAGTGAAAGTTTGTTATTAGATTTTGTTCACAAATCGAGATTTACTGAATAGAGAACGGATAAAACGCATTGTGCGACCTTCTCGCGTAACGGCACTTTTGCGGCGCTATCTTACACAATAACTGTGCACCAAAATTAGTGGACTTGTTTTAGTAAGTTGACAATTTTTAACGTTTTTACTCTTAATATGCCGATGAAAATTATTATTTCGTTCAAATGGCAGACATATTGTTTAATAATATTGTATAACGTATGATGACGTGAACAATATTCAAAGATATTGTCTATGGACGCTAGTCGCTTTACCGCAGGGTTTGTAAACGTATCGTCCGTTCCAGTATAATATCTTAGTTTATTTTTATTTTTATTAATTTTGTTAGTTACGAGATTTTCAAGGGTTTTGTAAAACTCTAATCGATGGTACTTTTTTTAAAATTTTATTTTAGAATAAAATACCTAACATAGTCGTGGATGGGGGTATGATTACTGATAGCTGTCGTAGCCGGTTTATCGAACCCGCGCACAAGCAGGAGCAGAATTTAGCGACGCTACGCGCGGAATCGTCGAAAAACTTTTTAATTAAATTCCTGACTGCGGTCACTTTTCGCGAGAAACATTTCGCCAGTATCACACGCGTCATCTGCGGACGATTGTGCACTGCGGCCAATAAAGTATATATAGACGTAAGCCTCGGTACAAGCGGATTACCACCTGGGCCCGGGAAACCTTCGAGTTTAAAAATTTTACCGGCCCATCGCAATGTGGCTGTCCCAAAAATGTGGGTAAGGAGGATTTCAAACACTTATTGTCGAACGCTTAAGATGCAGCAACGGAACTGATTTTTCTAAACTGGTCAGCTCGAAGACGATCGGACCTTCGAGGTTGTCCCGAGTGCACTTCACTTGGGTTCCGTCCGACACCAATTATTATTGTATCGTGCACAGTGCCAGCGGCGTGACGAACTATAGTGTATACTTTCCACGGACAATCGTTTCCGAGTCGTTTCGGGTGGGTGCGCAGGTTGCTGGGTGATGATTCCGATCGGGAAAAAACGGGGCGCAATGTAGAAAAAGCATTGGACTTTTCCGTCATAACACTTACACGTCAGACCGAACGATTTTTAAAAAAAAAAAAATCTCCAAAAACGAGGAGAGGTCAGAGTGGTGGACGCGCGGGGGGTGTTTAAATTCGATGAACATTTTCAGCCACTCCACTGTATAGTGTACGCACGTGCGCGTGTATAAAACATGTTGTTATTTACCTTGTCCCGAACAGTTTGATCACGTGCGCAAACGATCGCGCGTTCTTGATTACGCCAAACTTTGTCGGCTCGGTCTTAGTGCGTAATGTAACGAACACACGCGCGCCGGCGTTCGTTTACCGCGTTCGAGTAATAATAGCAACTCGGGACTCCGGAATTGAGTAAAAAAAAAAAAAGGAAAAAGAAAAAAAATGTGGTTAAAAACTGCACGCAGACACTAAGACGATTTTGCTTGGATATTACTATTTTATTGAGCAAAAGTATAGTAAAAAGCTTATCGGCAAACAGTTACGACTTCCCTACACCAGACGGAAAGGGCGGTAAATTTGAATGGGAACGCAAAAATGTTTTGTTAAAATGACGGGGTACACATGTGTGTGACATGTATAGTTTGTATATTTAAAGTTACAGACTTCTAAATACAAAATTTTAACTAGTATCAAAGAAAGCCTAGTATATATGTACAGGTGTACTCAATCGAACCATTTATCAAAAATAATAAAAAATCATGGAATATTTCCCCTTAATGAAGAAAGTAATGGATGAAGCTCTTTTAGGATATTTCAATGCATAAACTTCTGGTTTCTATAGCGAATAGTATTATTTTCAACGTTTGACAATGTAATTTGTTGTAGAAACAATATTACTTGCCTCAGTGTTACTGCACGTTTATTACAAACTCCATTTTTTTTTTTTATAAAATAAACCGCAAAGTTCAATCAAGTACATTATAATCGAAATTTAACTGAAAGTTATTATTGAGAACACCTGCTTAAAACTCTTACGAATTTCAATTTGTATTTTCCGTGCAGTCGAAAATCACGCGAACGCCGATTTGATAGGTAGTGCAATGGTTGTCTGAACAATTTGTGGTAAAAAAGTATGTTTATGTATAAACCTACAATCTAAATTGGCTTTGAAATTCCTAAATTCGGATACGAGGGATCATCCTCTTGAAAATGGAATTATTAGAGAAAACCGGGATAACAAGAACATCCACAGATTTTCAATTTGGTACAAAATTCTAACTGATAAGGTTTTTATTTACATTTTTTTTTAGAAATTACATACAGTTTTAAACTTTTAGATTTGAAAAAAAAATCTTCATCAAAACGAATACATAACAACAAACACTTGACTACGTTAATACAAAACTAGATACAACCATGACGTATGAACGCAAAATAATACGAAAACTGCATTATTAGTGAACAAAACAACGTAAACTTTTCAAATTTTTCTGCAAAAAAAAAAAAAAGATTATTAATTAAAAAATTTCATCAAAATCATTCAACAATGGGAGAAATTAGGGTGGAAAACGATTTTTTTATTTTAATAATTTGTTTATAGGCACTTATTGCACCGCAAATATAGATAGGTACGCTATAACATGATGAATGCGCGAATAAGCCAACTCATATTATGTTGTTGAATAGTTTTTTTTTTCCATTACACAAAAGCGGTGAAATATAATTTTTCCTGTTTCTGTTTGTTTTTGTTTTTTAATTTATGAACGGTCAAACACAGAATCTCCCGAGAATGATTTTTAATTACCCACCGCACAACTTAAATTTATTATGTTCAAGTTATATTTACATTCCATCACATCTAAGCAGCTCAACTTACGTCAACATAAACTGGATAAAGAATTATTGTTATTTGACAGTACATCTTTTTTTTTTCTTTAACACATTGATAAGAAAACAAAATTTACTGTTGGTTTTTGAACATATAAAAAAACAGAATAACAATCACACATCGACAAGAGATTTTCAAGCCTTTTTTTGATACGCTGAAGGCAAAAAAAAAAAACAAAAATTATTATTCATTTAAATTATATTATTAATTGACCTTATAATATTTTATATTCAATAATTATACTATAGTAAATGTTGATAAATATAACGATGTATGTGATGAGAGGATTTCAGTTAGAGAGAACGGTAAGATCTATAGGAGTTTTGTGAGACAAACAACGTTTGATGGCTCTGAATGTTGAGTTGTGTACAGAAAAATTTCGTTTATTGAACAGAGTATGAGTGTTCCAAAAATATAAATATATGGATGGATAAGTGAAGTGATGGAGAAAAAGAAGAAGATAATAAATTAATTCATTGTAAGAATAAAATTTTTTCAAATCTCAGCTTGATAGTACAATGAGAAGTGTTTGAATAAAAAAACTTAAACTATAAGGACTATTTAGAGCTTCTTAGGGCCCGAATTTTGATTAGTCATATTACTTTTCCTAAACAAAACTTTGTGCCAAATTTCAGTTTGATAGGACAACGAGAAGAGCGTTCAATGTTAATTATATGATATGTGAATTAAAAAAAAATAGGAAAAATATACACAAAAAAGTTTTAAAGGAATGTAACCCGTCACTACAAGATTATAAAATTGTGACGCCTTATAGCAAAATAATTCCATTTTATTTATAATTATTATATTGATTTTTGAAAACTACTGGTCAAGATTTTTTGAAATTTGCTTCTGGTGACAGCAAAGCTGTTTTACGTAATATACTATATTTTCAATTTTTAAAAATAAAATTTGGTTAGTTACAAAATTGTTTATAAAATTATTCACAAATATGATCAAATTTTGACTATTAAAATAATTTGAAACGACAAAAACAAAATATTCTCTCGTGAAATTTCCAAACATTTTTATTCACATATTTGACTACTGATTACCAAACTTTTATTAAAATTTGAAAGCTTTTACTATCCATATCAATATTGTATAGAAGTTTTTTAGTCTAAAAAATCATCGTTACAGAAGTTTTGACTATAAAACGAAATCCGTTTTGTCAAAATCGTGTATGCAGTACTTTTTACCGGAGTTTTTTTTTTTTGGAATTAAAAATTTCGGTAAAATGTTGAACACAATTGCATTAATGCACCAAGAATAGAACAGTTGTGCTTTCAGAAAACATATTGACCGTTAAAACCGGAGCAGTACCCATGAACAAACCGCTGTAAAAACAAACATATCCATCATATCAATACTTCAATTCACGTTATAATATCAAATTTTTTGTTCTTCGTGTATCCTACGGTTTCTTTTGTTACAATTTAACAGGTTTTTTTTTCTATTCTAGATTCAAAAGTACCGAGTTATTTCAAAATCTCTACTTACAACGGAGAAAAGAAACTTGCTCTACGATTATTTTGCCATGAATTTTTTTCGGATCGCGAACATTTTTTTTTTTTTTTTTTGCCATAAAACAAAAAATGAATTGTATAATATTCGGTATATACACGTATAATATAGTGTAAGATCGACAAATTATACTTTTGTACGGTTGGCAACAATTTCGAAATTATTGTGCGATGACGTTTTCATATACGCGATTATAATACGTCGTATTTTTGAGCGTTAATCGTGCGCTTACACGTAAATCGTTGGCTGAATAAACAAAAAAATTATAATATCGTTTTTCGAAGAAAACCAAATCATCATAAAACACCGTTCCCCATCTATACCTGAATAGTTCCACGTCCGTTATTTTCGGCAAGTGTCAACAAATTATTATAAATCTACCTAAATGTGATATTTTTAATGAATATTAAAGGTTTCAATCGTCGCCCATCTCCTGAAGCATAATATTTTAAATATAATTAATAAATACAGTTCATTCCAATCGTATCGTGTGTAAATATAACATAGAAATATTCTCTTCAACAAATTTAAAGCCGGAATCACTCCAGGTCGCGTGGATAGTTTGATGATGTGGGTCGCTGTTTTGGGAGGTTTATACAGAATTTGTATGTTAAATCTGTAAGCTATTGAAAATTGCTTACGAAAATAACGATTCCGAGTGAACTCAATTAAACTATAAAAATTGTGCCGTGACAATAGAATTTATTATTGATCTTTTATCAGGCGTTAGAATTAAAAGTTGTGAAAACAGTTTAAAGTTGTCATAATTGTTTATAACCTTAATTTTATCATCGTGAGATGTATAAAACCAATAGTTGAATAAAATCATTGTTATAATCAAAATAACATTTTCAATACTTTTTTTGTACGCGTTTTGAATTTATTTGGTTGATTTTTTTTTACACAGATAGCGAATTTTGTTTTACATAACGTATTTAATTTTCAAATCTTAAATAATAAATTTGCGTGTTACGAATTTTTTCCCAAAAATAGTCAAAGGTATGAAAAATTTTCGAAAATTTTCAGTAGCAGATGTAATCACATGTACCTGTATTAAATTAATTAAAATTATTTTTGAAATTTCTCGAAATTTCTATCAGACATGTATCTCACCAGTTTTAATGTTATGTGAAAGTTTCAGCTTACTCCGATCGTTCTTGTGGATGTTATGGCTAAAAATCTAAACCAACTATGACGAAAACACGGTTTCATAGACACTTGATGACCCCTCAAAGTACCATCTGTGTCCTGTCATTATAGAGGGTAATGACGTTAAAAATCGGAGCGTTATTAAAGAGGTTATCGCTGTGGTATAAAAAAAATAAAAACAATAAACACACATCGTGTGAAAACCGATACATTTTTTTTGTTTTACTCAGAATAATCTATAATGTCACAGCTTAGATTTTTGACTTAAAAAAGAATTTCATTATGCTCGACAAAAAGACAAAAATGGATATTTTATCGGTTCGAAATACGTGTTGCTGAACTGTATAGAAAAAATATTTTCGTCCCAACAATAAATGACGCGGTACCGTTATCAGCGAGGCTATAAAGTACATATTTCGTCCGCATATTGTGCGAAAACGGCAATTGTGTTTAAACAGCGTGTGTTCGTTTACACGGAACCCACACCACCACCTCTACACACGTCCCACACGGAACGCGTGTTAATCCTGTACACACTTCGGTAATCCGAAGACGACGACGAGAGTCCGAGTCGAGAACGGTAAATAACAATGTTATTTTACACTTCACGTTGACAACCCAGGGCCTTTTGTCAACGGACGTTCACAATAATTCCCGATAACTGGAACGTCGAGACCAAAAGATTTTGGAAAAAAAAATAAAAAATTGCCGACAAAAAATAAAACTTATTTCAAAAAACATAAAATGTATAAAATATTTAAACGAAAAATTTAATAAACGTATTAACGTTACGGAATGACTTTATAAAGTTTCGAAGAATGCGGTTTTTTCGTCACGCGTGGTTACACTCACGTTTCCAAAAAGTATTTATGATATTCTTTACATATATGTATTTTGTTTCGATTCAAATAAATTAAAATTTTAATTTGTTTTTTTACCGAAGCCGGTTTTATTTTTTTAGTTAAAATTTTTTTACATCTCATAATTTTTTGTGGAACGTGATTTCTTTCTGTGTTCTCATAATATTCGTACTGTGTCGTTCGCGACCCAAAATATTTGTTTATCGACGTGATTTACGCCTTAAAAAATAACTAACACTTGAGAAACCCGGTGCTAACCGCGGTTGGGTGTATTGCGCCATAGAAGGTAAAAACGACGTTATCGCGATTTTTCTGTGTAATTATTTTGGTTTTTATGTAATTTTTTTCATGATGCGCTGAAACTATTTCGACGAAACGTATGTGGCGCCAAGTCTAAAACAGTGTCTGACCTATCAAATGAAAAAATAATCATCGAAATCGGTACATAATTGGCGGAGTAATCGATGATAGAAAATCATACGTGTGTATATGTAATCATATACAAAAAAATACTCACACTCGAACCACACATAGATCCTCCTCATTTTTGAAGTCGGTTAAAAAATTTAATTTATATCGATATAATTATTCACGGTAAATACGTTTGTGGTCACGAATGATTTTGACAACTGTTGCCGAGACGAATGAAACGTGTATTTTACATATTGTTAAATTATTTCACCATACCCTGTTGTCAACTGCAAATTTTGGAAATTTTTGCAACTTCTCGATTCCACAAATATCGTTTAGGTCGACTGCATCGCCACCTCTTAGTAAAGTTATCCCCGTGCGACGGCTGCATTTACCGGTACTGTTGAGCTGTGACAAAACGTCTTTGGAAACAGTTTGACGCCGATAATGAATTGATTTTAGAACACTGTTATCAAAAATACTTTAAGAAACAAAACACTTGTTTCATAGACACGAAATTGGACACATTTTTCGTAAACGTAATTAATCCGGGAAAAGCAAAACAAAGAAAAAAGAGTAAATATGGTATTTACTGCACCTTTAATAACTAATAAGTTTAGTGTTTTACGCGTGCGGCAAATTGGACACCTAGTGTAAAATACTGACATTAAACACTTTGCTGATTGAACGATAAATTGATCAAATGCGTTTAGTATGGCGAAGAACGGTGCTTGTGATTGCAATAAAAAAAAAAAACCGTTTTCGAAGCATACTAATATCGCGATGGCAGAAACCGATTTTTTTTTTACTATCATACAACTTTTTCGTTGTTATGGCTGTAGTTTTTCGATCTGAAAACAAATCACGACCGTTTCGCGTGGTCACAAGTCATATTTCACACTATGAAATCGCGTAAACACTGCAGTCGACCCAAACGTATAATAATGTGTATATTAATAATCCGTACGATTTTCATACCGAACGGAGGACTGCTTTGTACACGATAAAACATAATAACATTTTGTTGACCGTTTTTATTTTTCATTTTTACGATTATTATTCCTATTGATAATGTTTACACTTATAGAACCGACTATAACTGTTACAAAATTGTAGCGCTGGCAATTTGCGCTGCGGGCGGTCGGTCGATTCGGACGTATTCATTTTATGTTTGCACGGCGTTGAAAAATTTTTTATTTATTTTTTTTTTTTGTATCATTTGGAAGATGCAACAATAAAATATACACTTTGAAGTGTTCAGAAGCGCGTAATCCTAAACGAAACGCACAAGAATAAATCGTAATAATACGAAATACAAACATAATGATGGAAAAAAAATGAAATTATTACTATTTTTGAGAATGTTTTACGATAGTTTACTGTTAAAAATTATTATTGTTGTTGAAGACCCACGAAAAAAAAAAGAGCCTTTATAACGATAGTACAACTTGATTTTTATTTATTATACAAGAACCGTACCGCGTATCGATTTTGCCGTTCCTTTGCAAAACTTTTAAGTAGTTTTTCAAGTTTTATATTTGAATACTTACACGTAGTGTGATTTGAAGATCTTGAAATACGTGTTAAACAAAGTAAGTCGCAATATGAACATTTTTTTGTAGGATAGAAGCGTGCAACAGCATTACCATTTCAAAGCCTTTTAGAACAATATTATAGATTCATAACGATTTTTATACACTAGTACAAAATTTTGTTGATTTTCCTACTTTTGTTGACACGTACTTAACAAAAATTATAATGATAATAATGTCGTTAGGACAGCAAAACAAACATAGACACAAATGCCTAAAGTAAATACCTACAACGTACCTATTGACTATTTTTTTTTTTTTTAATTGAAGTATTATTATATCTAGTTAGAATTCAAATGATACTGATATTAAAGGACGTGTTGTATAAATATTATATAAAATTAAAAACTAAGATTTGACAAAAGTTGAACGAAAAAATAATAATAGTGCTCGACCCATTATCTACAAAGTATTACTTTTTGTTTGAAAAAATGTTTTCTTTGAGAACGTAAGTTAGTTTTGAAAGTAAAAATATTAATAATACCTATACGATTCGTGAGTGGAAAAACATTAGAAAAGTTTAAAATACCTATTTTTTTTCGATCTAAGTCTACAAACGTCCAGAAAAACTTGAGACGGGCAAGTCGTTGAAGAAAAAACTCGAAATCATTTGTTTGAAAAACGTAATTTGTTTATGCACTCGGAATAAAATTGGTAACGTATAATCGGTGTACAGAAATAAATGTCACGAAAAAAAATAACATGCAAAATACGTTACTTAGTGAAAAATGATTCGAGTAAAAATTTGCAAAGATAAAAAAGACAAAAAAATTGATTTGTTGAATAGGTAATCGTTTTTGGCGGTGTTTGGTTTGGAAACAGGGAAAAGCTAACAAGATAGAAAAATTCAAATTTGGTTATTTTCAAAACGAGATAATCAAGTCTTCATCGTCTGATGTTTATTCTTTGAGTTTTTACGAAATGCTTTTGCAGAAAAAAACACATTAAAATTGTGCTATTAAAATTGATGCTGGCGGGAACAATAACCCACCATTTTTCACAAAAAATACATTTTTGCGAAAACTTACATAAATATAGCCCACAGCGGTTTCGGTGGTTTAATCTTTAAAAAAAAATAACAAAGCTTTAGCTAAAACAAGTTTTTTTTTTACATTGAATATACGTTTTTTTCTAACGTTAAAGTCTACACGAAATAAACACTTTTGAATAATATAATATTCTGTGGCGTATTCTGGATTCAAATAAAAAAATGTATGCTTTACCGATCAATAGAACTAAATTGACGAAAGGAAAAGCGTGTGTTCGAAGTCGGCGCGTAATCAATTCGTCAAGTTAAATTTTAACCTCGTGTACTTAGAGAACGTATGATTATCGAGCAGTTTTCTCGTTAAGTTCGTAATAATTATTGATTAATTTATCACATATAATCACGTTAAAATCAACTCGTCTTTTAACCCGTCCGCAGCACGCGTGTACCTATACGGAATTCCGAATCGAAACGTTAATGCGCAGCAAAAAGATATTACAACATTCTCTCGCTGTTCAGCAAACATTATGACTTTATCACCGCGTGAAACTCGATTTCACTCGCTCGAATAACGGGTGAAAATTTACATTTATTTTTACTCTTTATGGATGAGTAATTAATTGTCACTGCGACATAAAAAAATAGTATATTTAAATCTTAAGCGACTTCAAGAAAGGTTAACCAACAGCTGCCATAGAAAATAGTACAACACAGTGTGGAGCATGTATTAAAATGTTGAGCCTTAGATAAACATATAAAAACTAAATAATATTTCGTTCGACAAAGCCAGCAAAGTATTAAAAATTTCAAGGTTTTTAAATTCGGATTGTGTCATATATGATATATGATTTTGAAAATCGGAGCATTCCTATTGGAAAAAAACTTTATCACAAGTATTGAAATCTTAAACTTTTTGCCGTAAAATTATAGTAGGCTTACGATGAAATTAAAAAATATTTAAAATAATTTCAGTCTATTTTTAAGTCTGTTATTGCAGTTGAAGAACATAAATTTTGCTACATTTTAAGCTCTTTCATACTAGTTTAAGTTTTTCAGTTAAAAGTCGGTTACTTTAAATGTACACACTATACATATTTCTTTATAATATAACTGTCGTTGGCCAATTTTTCTAAATTAATTTCTTCTGAAAGTTATAAGGGATTAAAATTGAATCTCGTGATATTTTTTTTTAATGATCAAAATTCCAAAAAAAAAACTCAATGATAATAATTTTTCAAAACCGAAATTGGTTGATTTTTGTTTCATTTGTGAAGAAGTCAAGATTCCCTACTGAGATATAGCCTACAGGCTATAGAAATAAGCGCGTTCTGGTGTAAAAGAGGTTTAAAAAAAGAATTAACTTATTGAGTTAAAAGTCAACAAAATATATGATTTTTCGAGCTAATACCAACTTTATCAAAATAAATTACTTATCTCGTCAATTTAATTTAAAATTTCGATACGAGTTAACGGCCAGCCTTGGACGTAGTACGACAAAGAAGACGCGATTTGTTTCACAAACTAGTTGCCTCCGGCGGTCGTACGCGGTTCGTTCACCCGTTCGGCTATTAATTTTTTTTTAATTTTATTTCATAACACGTATATAAAGCCCTAAGTATGAATAATAATAATAATAATAATTGTAAAAATAAAAAACCTATTCGCCCACCTGTTGTGCAAACACGCTGCCGCGTATAATATTATATACAGTTATATCTGTCAACAGATCGTTACACACACACACGCGCGCGCGCGCGTATCTTTTGTGATGTGCAATGACGCGTCAAGTTTTTCGCCACTGTGACGACGGGCAAGTCGCGATTAAGTTTTCCGATCCGAAAGAGAACAATGATGTAAATAACGATTTCAATTGTAATTCTGATGCTTCTGCTATACTGATCACGGTTTTCTCGAAAATCTGACGACAAAATCTCGTTTTATAGACCTAGAAATTCGGTCGCCATAGTTCTGTTAAATAATAAGTTGTAGATTTCATAACGTACTGCACAGGTACAGTCAAAGACTCGAAATTTTAACACACGTTTCACATATCTCCGAGCGTATATGGCGTCGTTTTTTTTTTTTTTTCTAAAATCAATTCTCGAGGGCCGGTACCGTCCGGGTAGTAGAATAATTTTTAGAGTAGTCACTGTACCTACCTCTAATGATAGGCGACAGCGTTTAAATTGGAGATGAGATTGCATACGATTCTGTGTAAGTAACGTGTATGTCGATAGGTACCTGCTTATATAAATTATAGCCTAACCATAACATGGTAAATTATCTATCTTAGTCCGTGATTTTAGAGGTAACATCTTATCACGGATATTGTTGGCCTAAATCGCGGTCAGCCGTAAAATGTGTACCGAATTCGGTGTTACACTCATAGTGTGTCTTGCACACGATGTAGGTTTGAACGTTCTACCCACATCGTGGTCTATAGGACGCTATACGTACAGTTTTGCCTTTCGCAGTTTGTTTAGAGGACAACAGAAAACGCATCTATAGATCTATCCGACGTTTAAGAAAAATATTATCGGCGTGGGTCCGTTGCGGTGAAAATCTGCATCGCATCGTTATATTATAGACGATTTTACACTTCCAGCTGCTGTAGGCGACATCGAAAACGTTCCTTAAAATATGCGCTCGTACACGACCTGCAGCGGCGGCGGGGCCGTAGACGAAGACGCCGAGAAATATAAAACGTGCCGTGTATATGGAATTTATCACAACATCATAACGTGTATATATATATATATGAATATTAGGTATATAATTTTGCTAAAAACAAGAACGTATAACAATGTTAAATCCTCGAGACCGCTATAGTATGGCGAAGTTCTGATGATAAATTATACCCCTCGCGTGCGTCGTGCATGTATGGTAACCATTTGAACTACTGTACAACGTTTTACTTTTCATGCGAACTTAATTATATTCCGTACGTCCCCCGTACGCCAGGGTTACGTGTACTAAAAAAAAAAACTTGTATGTTTAGTTTTTTAATTGAACTTTTTTTGAACGAGACCGGTGATTTATTTTCGCGATGACGTTATATTATATTATTTTGTTCTGCAAGAAATACGGCTGAAGACGAATTTCGTAGTATTATTTCCGTTTTTTTACTATTGTCGAGTATTTTTTTGTCGTTTGTGAAAACACGCCTTCGGACGGGTTTCGTGAAATGCGGGGCAAACGACCGAGATAGCTCTTGATCACGTGGGTTGTTTGACGGAGTAGCGACTACCGTTTGGGCGGATCACTGGTTCGGTTTGGTCGTGGTTCAAACGTATTATTAAAAATTTGAAAGCAATGACGAATCTCGCCTTTGAAAAAGTGATTCTGAGTGAGCTCGGTTATCCAGTGTGCGTCTCGGCGTAAAAGTTAAATTTAAAAAAAAAATATCATTCTTATCTAACTACCTATATTACCTGAAATATACGACTAATTGCTACGCCGAACAACTTCTCGCTAACCTCAAATTTACTCACTTTCTTCCTTTCCTTCCCTCCTATTGTTTTTTCCTTCCTTTCTTTCTTTTCTTCCTTACTTGTTTTCATAGAATACTATTTTTACTATGCATGAAGATATTGGACCAATACTGGACTCTCCGTCGGGATTTTTAGTCTAATAATCTGTTAAAAAATATGAAAAATAAAATAACTGAAACTTTACAACTGCTCTTAGTCGTCACTGATCGTCACGACTGTCGAAAATTCTGTATCCTCGTGATCTATAAATTACTTCTAAATCTAAATATGAATTTTACAGTTCCGTAAAAATCACTGTTATACGTCGATTGCCGTACGAAATAAAATGAAAACCTCTTAACGAGAAACTTTTCAGTTTACTTTTAATATTATTTTTGTTTTTTTACTATCAAAGGGTGCAAAATCTTTTCGCACAGCTTCGTGACCCGAAAATGCGAGACCTGGGTGCATCATTAATTATGCACGAGTATGCGGATTTATCGGGCGGGCGAAATCTTTCAAACGGACCGCAAAAGTTTGATCGGTTTTGAGGGTTTCCGGTCGTCCTAGACGTTTTCACGTCCATGATCGCTGAACGTCATCGAAGCATATGGAGCCGAGAACGGAAGGACATCCGCACAAACCTTAAGTCGACCTCATAATCCTGCATATAAGTTTATCTGTGTACACTGCGAATAAAGATAAAAAGCAAAACTTTCAGTCGTCGATAGGACGAAGACTTTGCATACGTATATATTGTAGTTTGTAAAGCGACCGGATACGTTTTTTCGTTCTTTTGAGCGAACAAATAAAAAGCAAAATGAAAAATTAACCGTGTTCAAAGAGATTGTATATTGAACTCGTAAAAATAAAATAAATACAACGAAAACTTATTATATTTGAAACGGGACATCGTTAAATCTACTTAAAAAAAAAAAAATTATTTTGGTTATAAACGAAATAAATATTGATTTTGGCTCTGCTACAACAATATTATTAACTCGTAAAAAGTATGCGTTTACAAAAGTTCAAAAACCTTTTGAAGTTTTTTTTTTTTTACTGTATGTACCTTATAAGTAATTTTCATTTTAGATTCTTAGCGGTGTAAAGTTTGCTATTGATTTTACAATGTCTATTTTTTTTCTGTCATTAACTTTTGGCTAACATATTTGCTCCCACCTTAACGTATGATTGGTACCTGAAAAGACAGATTATTAACCAGATCGGGTACTTCAATTAAAAATATTTTTGAAATATTTAATCATTTTTGAGTAGTTGAACTAAAATGTTGTAAATGCCAAAATTTCCGAAATCACTCTGAACGAATTGAAATCGTCAAACTTATTTACAAATAGATAATGGAAACTACCTACAAACAAAATTGAAACTTGAAATTTGAATATTACAATACAAACGGTATATGTGCTTTCTTACGCATTCTGGAATATTATTTTTTTTATTTACTGATATTCCCATAATGGCATTAAGAATACTTTATTTTTTCATGTATACATTTAAACATTGACCGTGAAAATATTATGTTTTTAATACCCAATTGATTAAACCAATGTATTTTTAACATTAAATCGTACCTACATTAACAGTGTAAACTTGTTTTGGATGTGTACAAGTATAAACTAATAAAAAAATGCATTAAGAAATTGAATACTACTAAAGATATACGTGAAGTATCGGAAAATTTCATTGGTAACCGGTTTGTTAATTTTATTGTTCGGGTCAACTTATTTATTATTCTGAACTGGGATTTATTTAAATTTAAAATTATTTGGCCAAACGATGAACCGGTTTTCGCTAAAGTAAACACGAATACCACAAATATGTGAAATGTATACTTACCTATAGACAAGAACAGTACAACGTGTTTTATGCATGTAATAATGCTCCTGATAAGATTTGAAATGTAAAATTAAAACAAAACAGACATAGTAACAGATTTTCTTTATTTAATTTGTAATAATAAAATATATTTCCAGCATTCTAGGACGGTTTTTTTTGTTTTAGCTCACGCGGAACCATATTTTTTACTCGAGAACGATAATATTATTCTCTAATATTATATCTCTCATCATATATTATAATTGTTTACATAATAATATATACATAATATGAGTAGATATCATTATTTTCACTATCAAAAACTACATGGCTATAATTTTTGAAAAACCAATTCAACTTATTTAAACGTTTAAATAGAAAACTTTTTTTATATTTAAAAAATATATAGACACGCTTTGTTTCATGAACTATATTTTTATTTACACGATGATATGACCGAACAATGAGATATCTATTACGGTCATAGAAAATACGTCCACATTTTGTAAGAATAAAATCAGAACTGTATCATATCGATTTTAAATAATTTTGTTTGAACTATTCATATAATTTATCAATCACTTTAAACAACTTGTACGTTTAACGGAATGATATTATGATGAAAAAATGTGTATGATAGTATTAATATTAATCAGTTTTTGTACAAACATTGAACTGAAATAACAAACTGTACTTTGATGTTTTTCGAATATCAAATGAACGTTAAATACAGGTATAAATGATTTCAAATTAACTATTTTACAATATGCATTTGACTATAAAAAACGTCGAACACACAAATATGAACATTGTTCATATTTCGTCAGACAGTCTTTTATTCGTTGTTGTTTTTATTCCTTTAACTTGACGACGACCAGAAAGTTGAATATACTTACTATTGTATTCTATACTTCCTCGTCTCTTTTTTATAAACTAATTACTGTACACAGGTACTAACATATTGTATCCATGTTTAATGCGCGTTTGTAATTGTATTTTGTCGTGAACCCGCGAGTCCTCGCAAGAATATTTTCAATGCAGGAGCTCATTACCTTCCAATGAAATACATAAATCAAAAACAACGACGACAACAACAATGATGTTTTGTATTTTTGAAGTTCCATTTCATTATTCTCGAATACAAAACGCGAAAAATCATTATATTAATTCTAGTTACTCAACAATCGCGACTACAGTTCGGTCTAGGTACGTAAAGTCGTGATTTTTACAACATTTTGGAAATCGCTTTTTTAAATAACAATAAAATAATAGATTTTATTTTTATTGAAAAAAAAAACTTCAAATACAATTTCAAACTTGGAATGTATATTATTCAAAATCGGAATATTTATTATTATTGAGCTCCGGTAAATTTTTGGTTACGTCGATGTCTAGTGTAGATATAAAACACGAGTATTTGGGTTTTTTCAAACAAATTCACAGCATATGCGAAGAAAATGAAAGGAAGAATTTGATAGAGAATATTATGAAGATTTTACACAAGAAAACATGATTTAACCGTAATCTGATCAGTCTAAAACGTAGAGAACTTAGTATTATACTAATATTATATATATATTGTAACTTAATCATCATAATTATATAGATGAATTATTTAAAAACACCTGTGCAAATCACTTACAAAGAAACCGTGTAATTCTACAAGTTCTTATAGAAAAAATCATGTGAATTTTTCGGTATAACTTTGTGTACATTCAAACTCTACAAGTTATTTAAAATCATATCTAGTGGTACTAAATGCATTATTTTAAACTAATTTTAAAATTTTCGTATAAAATACTTGATGATAATGATCGAACACGGTAATTATTATAAATTCGCACGCTCGATACGTATATACACAACTTAAAACGTAAAAGTCAATTTAAACCCGTATTCGTTTTCAAATATTTATCTGATTGTGGCTTCAAGGCGTCTCAAAAAGCCTTAAAAGCAAAGCAGACATATGTTAAAAAAAAATACAATATGTTTCACCAATTTTTCAATTCAATAATCGTATTGACTGTCTGTTATTGTCGATCAACTAAGCTCTATTTTGCATGTGTGTGTGTATTCATAGTGGCTTTTTCAACAAAGAAAAACATTAAATACTTACGCTCTAGTTATACCTAGTTATCGTTCATTTTTTTTTTTTTTTTTTGTGAAAGAACCGTGCACGAGTTCGCGTTTGCACGATAAAAGTCGTAAATTCAAGAGGACTCGCTGAAAATTATTAATTTAAAATAATAGCTTTCGCAGCATAAATAAAAACATATTAACGGAAAGAATAAAAAAAAAAAAATGTTTAAGATCGTTTAAATATTTATTCTAATATCAGGCCACATTACGTACACCATTCAAAGTACTCCATAATTATTACTACACAGGTGTACGTTTTAGACCAGCAGATGCTTTTACTTCTTATTTTCGCGAAACGAAAAATAGTATGAACTTAAGTTGAAACATATTGATATAGACAAATCGAAAATATTCGTGTATACTGTTCGTGTTTAAATATAATAGCACGCTACCATTTTTCAGCCGATAAAATGTCTCGCGGGTACTTATTAAAAAACACTAATCATATTACTTTTATGCTAATGCAATACGTATGTAACATACTTCTGGTTCGTTGTATTTTTCTCTTCGACGAAGGCCATATTGAAATAATAACTGGCGTAGAAAAAAAAAAGCTCTATACCATACCACTATATTATAGTGCACTTTCCGTCGCAGACGTAGGTATATATGTAATTGAAATTTGCATTTATCAACCGAAACGCACGGAATTAAAATATCGCCGTTTCGAAACCAGGAACGGTCTAAAGTGGTCATCGGAAAACGTAATTTAATCAAAAACTGTGTTTATTAATTTTTTTTTTTTTTTAATTTAATATTCAACCGAGTAAAATTCTCTCTGTCCGTCCGATATGCCGATACCTACGTTTTGTACCATGTGGAGTGCGAGTTTGTCATTGGATTTTTCTATACGAACGTTTGAAATTCGACGGAACAAATAAGCATCGTACTTTATTCGTTTAGTAAAACTAAAAAACCGATTTCACAAAATACGTTGATGACAGTGTATTATCGATTATTATTCTCCGCCGAATGGACTCGGAACGTACAATAATATATTGAGTATTATTTTTTTTTTCGCTCCGAGTTCATCCACGTGGGTTTTTCTGAGTCACGCGAAATAGAAGACACGCTATGCAATTTTCTATGCATTTTACATAATATACACGAGTAACTTAAAAAAAAAATAAAAACTAAAATAACATAAACACCAGCTAATGCATATGTCACGATAAAATGAGTAAAAAAAAAAATGATCTGATAATTTTTTATACTTTGAATTTTTGTCGTGGCGCACGAAAATCGTAAAAAAAGTATCGTGAGAAAACGGACGAAATAAAAATATCAAACTACATACGGCCAACATTAAGGGAAATTGTGGCCGGAGTGACCGTGTTTACTGCACTTACAATTTAAACGGAACGTGGAACTTATAATGACTATAACTGATATTTTATTCCAACGAAAATCGTTAACGTTTTTGTGGCTATTTCAAAATAGGTGCCCAATAATTTTTTTTATATCGTTTCGTAAACTAGAAACTGTTGTCTCTGAGAATCGAACACGAATAAGTTGTCAACAATATGTTTATGGATTTACATCTGGTGTCGCCAAACATACAAAACGTGGATATTTAAAAACAATGATAAATGTACCAAATAAATATGTTGATATACAGAATATTTTGTATTCGTCTGAGCGAACCAAACGCAATTTTTAAGAATCTCGTTGGTACTTTATTGTGTGTACAATAAATTAAATAATTCTCAGTCGTTGATAAATAAAAACGCGAACAAAACACTGGTGAGGCACGAATTCCTCGAGTCAAAACGCGCGTTGTGTTACTTCTGATACGCGGAAAAATGCGTTACAAGTTAAACAATATTTTAGCTGAAATACCCACATTAACCGATGTTTCAACAACCACTCATAAGTATAGTGTCTACCATAGAAGCGAATAAGTTGAAAAATAAAAATAACCCTGAAAAACATTTTGCTCTATATTATCAACCGAAATCGCATTAACGAAATTTTAAACGTACAGATATTAATTGTAAAAATAAGAGTTGAAATAAAAACACCGGAATCATAATGAATGTTCGTTCAAAAAATTGTAGTAAGTAATTGGAAAAAAAAACTAAATTTCGACCGATATTTATCTATCGTTTGTGTTCGTGATACTTACCGAACACGGGTACAAATACGTTTTAATAGTTAGAAAATGATCGTATTAAAATAGTGCAGTGAGTAAACTGAAAAAAAAAAAAACAGTTTTTATAATTGTATTGACTGTTTTATTTAATAAAATAAATTCACCACGAAAATACTCGCGACCTATACAGTTTTATCGTGGAATTGTTTTGTTCCGGAAGATTGATTATCGCCGTAACGTCCGTTCGCGCGCGGTGTCAAACTCGTGTTTTGTTCGTAGTGTTACATAAAATATTGTCGAGTGGCATTCTAAACCCGTTTTCCGACCGAAAAGTTCAAAATAATACAATATATGTATATTATTGTGCCCATTATTAACGGTTCGCCAATCAATCTCGAAGCCGGAATCAATTTTTGTTTTTGTTCGACTGCGGTCTCGTCGACTCGCTTATTCGCCGTTCGCATTTGTTCGCGACCACCGCCGCCAGCCACCGACCGACACCGCGGTGCTGCGCTACTCGGTAAATGTTCCCGAAAATAACGGGAAAACAAGTGAAAATGATTGTGAAAAAAATAGTTTTGCTGCAATAGATTCGCATCTACCCGACAACAACTTTTGGTCACGATCGGCGTTACCCCGAAAAAAAAAAGTTTGCGACCTTAAAAATATCGAGCGCGAACAGCGCATAGGTCTCGCATTTTTCGGGGCGCGATCGGTAAACTCGCGTAAAAAATAGCTTCTCGCCTCATACGTCGACCGATCGATATTGATTTTCATCAATCCGAACGACACATTTTTCTATAGTGAAATCGTTAATCGCTTTTAAAAAACTATTTATTCTAAAAAACAAAAAAAAAAAACAACTTACTACGGACGGTATCGAAACTTTCTTTGTAATATTTTTTTAGAAATTAGCAGTAGGGTATTGTCTTAGTAAGAAATCTTCATTCCTTTACGAATGAAACGGAAATCAACTAATTTTTGTTTGAAAAAATTGATTAACATTCAAATCAGTAAAACCTGTCCACTGACGTTGGATATATTTTTTGGAATTATTAAAAAAAAAAAAATCATTAAATTTTCAGCAACTAGGTCGTAATAATTAAACCCTAATTATTTCGAAAAAATTGATTTAAAATTTTTAAAAAAATCAAGAAAAGATTGTGTACTTTTAACGATTCTGACTACCATACTTAAAACCGGCGTAAAAGAACACTATATAAATGCAAAATTTCGATTTTTAAACTGTACCAACTAAAAAGCTAAAAAATAAACGGAATTCTTTTTAAATATTTTTAATGTCATCGTAAGCCTCGTATTTACTTTACAGTCTTATAGGTTAGGTTAGGTATTTTGTTGCTTAAATCGTTTGAACGTGTATTCAAACGATTTAAGCAACAAAATAACGGTAATATATCGAAAATTTTCGGATTTTTTTTGTTTTTTTTTTGTTTTTACCATCACGAAACGTTTCAAAATTTTGTTGACCGTTTTCAAAAGCCAGTACCTATAATGATGTACTATCCAACTGCAAGTGCACGAAACACAATGTAATCGGCGGATAAAGTCGGGCCGGGAGGTAGTCGTTCGCAGCTCATATTGTTAAACGGTCCCGAGAATGCAGCTATTAATCACCCGAACGGCTGCTCCTGTGTTCGTCCGGATTATTATTGTTATTATTATTCGTTGATCCGACGAGCCGCGAAATCTCGGCAAGACTAAGCGATAAGTCGTTCGTGCGTATCGAATAATGCGATAATTATCATCGTTGTTGTTATTATATTATAGCACGTGAACACCTATACGCATAATTATTGTTATAATGAACAAACGATATATAACACTATAATGTATTATGAGACGATCGCACTATAATACCGCGTATTCACGTTTCGTTTGAATACAGTTTCCGCGCGATAACTCAAGGTAAAATAATGGAATAATGGGCAGCTACTACACGATTTCGGGACGATCGATCCGTGCCGAAGCGTATCCAGTCGCTGGATACCCACTGTGTTCACACGATGGCTTTTATCATACATTTCCAACAGAAGCGGTCCGTCCAATAATTTTTATTCCGAAAAAACATTTTCGCCGCTACGAAATGGAGAAGATGACGTTTTTGTTTGTTCTTTTTTAATTTCATCATCTATCGATGGCCAAGCCTCGTCGGCGAAAACACCACTCCTCTCTGTCATTTGCAACCCACCCACCCTTCAATTCATATGGTAAGATCGGAGGCAGTTTGCGAAATCTTGTATTACTTTTAAGTATCTGGTCTTCCACTAGAATTCTTTCCTCGTGTATTCCCTCAAAATACGTTATCGATGAAGTCGTTATGATGGAACCTTTCAACTAGAATTTTCCGTTCCTTTTATCGTCTCCGTTAATTGCTTTCTTTCTCGAATATCTCCCAAAACTTTCTCGTCATTCTTCCTCTCTATCCATCTCGTCTTGGTGGTAGTTCTTCGTGAGTCCACATTTCGGCTGCTTCCAGACACGAAAAAATCTAAACGATTCGTTATTTTAAACAGATTATAAAATACCAACGAAAAATCGAAGGATAAAGTGTAATATTTTAAATGGGTATTTGCTATTCTGGTACTCGATCACGATTTGATTGCATATTATTAATTATTTTATACGCAACATAAATTTTCTTTTGTAATTATAATCAGTCAAATGTTATACACATTAATAGAAAATTTCAATTTTCAATTGAATTCCACCGTTGAGTTTAAAAATATTAACAACAGTATTATAACAATGCCGTATCGTATTAAAATGTGTTCAGTTCAGAAAGATGCATTCACATTTACATATTTTAACTGGAGAACTTTTGAAACTCGTCAATATTTCTCGGTAACGAGTTACTGAATAACTCTTAAGTATCAACTTATTGTGTCATAGTTTGTTCAGTTGTACCGTATTTTGTCAATATTAGTGTTTTCAAGTCCAATTTTTTAGCCGTCCGCACAAGAAATTAATTTTAAAACATTTTTAATTAAAAGTTTTTTATTTAGCGGTTTATCAGCGCACTCAACAATAAAATAAAATAACTTATAAAACGTTCGGATCAAGTGTCATAATGCATTTTCGTTCTTTAACTTTTTTAATTACATGAAATTACTATTAATGTATAAACAGAATTAATCACTTGATAAAGAAATATTTTCGACAACGGAATAAATTGAAACTAAAACCGTTTGTTTTGTGTTACATTTACTTTTAACAGAATTGGTGGATAGCACACGTTCTTAGTGGAATAAGAAATTGCTCATATTTCTTGGTATTAAAATTGTTTTTTATTAGGTACTTTATAACTCTTTGTTTTGCTGATAATTTCCTTATTTTCCGCCGACTGATAATGTTATTGGCCCAGTTCATTATGATTGTGTCATATCGTGTATCCATAGCCTATATGTTATAGATCCTATTATAGATTTTTAATTGTTTAATTTTGCAGTTAAAAATAAAATAATATTACCTCGAGTCTAGACCAACAAATGTCAAACGGGTTACGGGCTGATCCACATTCTGAGAAAAAGAGAAACAACAATTTAAATTAATGAAGATGTGTTTTTATGAAAAAAAAATTACATTTTTATATACTTCCTTAATTGAGTTTTTATGTTTATTCCTTATATTAAATGTAACATACGTGGTTTTCAATTTTGAGTCGATGAAAACTGATCTTTATTTTTTTCGCTCGATGCTCTTGTCCTTAAAACAGCCGATGGCCAGATGATCGTCAGAAAATACATTTTGTCACGATCAAACGGCAATCGTATAGGTACTATATTCGACTACCATCTTTCTTGGTTTAGGCTCTACTATTTTTCTTCATAAAAATTCCCCCCTTTTTTAATATCGTGCGATATTTTGTTTATACAAATACTTGAAGTGAAATTATCCACTTCTTTGAAAACTTAATAAGCGTAATCAATAAGGTTTATTTGTATACACCTAGTCATGAGTAAGTATGGCGTGTCAATGTTATCCGATCAAATTCACACGAAGAATTTACACTTTGCGGATCTTCGAAGAAATATTTTTGTTAACTCGCAGTACAAAACACCAACAATGTAAAACTTTTCATCGTAAACCAGTTACCACTACCCCCGACGAGTCCAATAATAATCAATTAATGATTTTATTTATGTAAAGTTTGTCGGTTTGCGTTAGTCGTCTGTTTGATGTTTATCTCCGAAATTCGCATGTTGGCAGTTATCGTTGTATTCATTAGCATATAAATAATCTCGACCCAATTAATCATAATAGTAGCTGTGTGCTTATCGTTAATGTAAAGTATTTCAATTAGATTTACAATCAATGTAATATGCTATTTTTTTTTTTTTTTTATCAAATTAAATAACATCATACACAGATAACTAAATCTTATTGGGAAATAGCTATACCTTTCTATTTCTTGACCTTCGGATCAGTAAAACACCTAAAAGTCGATTTGTTTTAGGCTAAAACAGTTCGACCTACCATAAACTTTTTGAGGGTTAAATAAGATGATGTACATGTTTCTATTAACAATGGTGTTTGCAGTCTTCAAGAGGAATGCTGACGCGTGTGCATTAGTAATAATAAATACGTAAGCCCAAAAATTCAAGAAAAATATTAATTTCATCGGTTTTGTATTTAAAATATAAAATTTTAAGCACTCGTTTATTATCCTGAGAAATAAGCTATAATCGATTGCATGCAGAAGAATATTATACACGATAAATAGTCTAACGGTAGATAGTTGTATGCAGGAAACAAAAAATAAAAAGCTGACGACTAACGATTTCACTTTGGGTGAGCCACTGTTTTGGAAGTTGTGGTTTAAACGGATTATTTAATGTCTGAAAGCAATGATAAATCATCGCCTTCGGAAAAACGATTCTGAGCAAAATCTCAGCTCGATACGACAACTGGAAGCGGGCTATTTATAATAAGGGAGATTAGTCTCTTTGAGTTCCTTAGAGCCTCTTGATTTTTATTTTGACTTTGCCGGATTGTTTATTCTTCCTAAACAAAGTTAAGTACCGAATCTCAGCTCAATAGGACAACAGAAGTGGTTTATTTGAATAAGAGAGATTCGGCCCTTTGAATCCCCACTTGAAACGACAAAAAAAAAAATCATTTTGCAGTGTGATTTTCAACAATTTTTAGTCACATATACGTCAATTACGTTAAAAACCTTGTATTAAAATTTAAATAATTTTAATAAATAACAATTAAAATTTTCATTGAATAAAAAACACTAAAAAATTTGATATTTCTAAAGTTAAAGTTCTATACTTAGCTCAAACATTCTGAAATTTTTAAAAAACCTGTACTTTACCCGTTCAAAATATTAAGTAAGATGTTCAGATCTGAGAAATTATTTTTTCGGATGTTATGACCATATTTTTACGAGTTCGATTTTGTCAAAATTGCGTTTGCCGTACTTTCTACCGGCTTTTTGGTCGTAAGTCAAAAACAAAGTTAAAAATTTCAAATTAAGCTCAAGTAAGTTAAAAATAGCGTACCACGGTGGTTTATTGCTTTAGGTCAAGGCTTTGGTTGGGTCACTCGTTTGAAGGTGGTAAATTGGTCGTTTATATTAAATCTAGAAGCAATGAGTTGCCTAATACCGATGAAAAATACAGTTCTGACCGAGCTCAGTGAGTCGAACAATCGACAAATCGAAAATTTCAAAGTTTTAAATTTAGCTATAAAATGGTAAACGAATCAATGATATTTTTTCATAAAAAAAAGCAATTTTTTCCATCAATACCTATCGATTTGGTGTGAGTAGAAAAGAATTATCAAAATTAATTTTTACTTGATTTATTTCTATACGAGTTATTAATGAATTTTTAAAAGAAAATCTATAAAACTGTGTTGTTACAAATATTTGTTTTTGGCCTGCACCTTTTTTCAATTTTAGATCACAGTGCCTTCTTTTTCTTCCTATTTTTCCGGGCTCCAAAAACGTCGTACACACGCCCATTTCTCCTTGTGAACATTTTCGCGTATAATTGTTGGATATTATAGGCAATAACAGTGTGCGCCAGTAGAACATTTACTACAATAACTGCCTTCTCTGCAGACTGCGACCGGTGGTGAAAATATGAACGTCCTTTGGAAAATATTTCCACAGTCAAATTATAATCTCCGACCGTGTTATTATCTCTGATCAAAGTGTATTCAAACAATTAGTCGGATTTTTTTTCATTTTTAAAAATGATTTTAAATGATTTTCATAAAAACGTATAATTATCCGTGTAAACACACTCTTTGTATCTATTGTTCTTGTAATATTTCGTTGCTGAGACGTTGTATGACAAACTAACTATTTACACAAAGAATAATAAAACATAAACGTATTTTAATATATAAGAAAAAAAAAGATTTTATATTATATCTATCGTTTTATTCGTAGGTGTATTATAGTTTTAATTTATATTACAAACGAAATCGTGTGGCTATTATGAATTAGCCAAATCAAAATACAACCTTTTATTAGGAAAAATTTGAATACGTTTTTTATATATACATATAGATATTTTACCGGAGTTTTTTCTGAATTGGAGATATTTTCACTGGAGATGACTTTTTAGAGATATTTTGGCGTATATAATATAGTTTACTTAATAGTTTGTACATTATAATAATTTAATATACGATATACATAATATGATAGATCATGAACTCTAAAAAAAAGCGTTTTTTTTTTTTTTAACTGTTACGTTTCAATCATTTAAAAATGGTACAGACGAACCTGGCCTTGGGTATATTACGTCAAGCCCTTTATTGTATAATAGGTAACAATAGGTTCAAATACTGAAAATTAAGTATACAAATTTGAGTACCTACTTTAAAAGAAAGAGAATGGCAAACGGAATTAGGTAAAATCATCTGATTTGATAAAGAGTTTCTAGCATTCAATTCCGTATGAATTGTAATTAATAGTGTAGTGAAACTATTATGCTCGAATTCGTAGAATTATAATTAGTAAATTATAATTTGTACCACTCGGGTTCATAACACATTACGCACATTTTGCACACTTTAAAAATTTTAAAAACGTATGCGAATTTTTCCAGGGCTCGTATGTCAAGCGATTGAGACATACACTGAGATACACCCTAATACGCAGGATGAGCATGGGGGTTTAAAAAAAAAAAAATTTAATCCCTTAAATTTGCTAAAAAAAAAAAATGTATTTTTATCAAAACAAATTTTGTATGAATCTATCATTTTAAAATGTTGTATAATATGAAAGAAAAACTAAATCTTGCATGTGCTGCGGTTGAAACGGACCGTACACGTGCGTTGCCGAAGAGAGAGAGAGAGATGATTAGATTTGGTTGCTCTAGCGATAACGTGAACGGGCGCCACATGCAAGAATTAATAACAATTGTTTGTTCATAAATTTTTAAAATGTAAATGCAAACAAAGCCCGACAAATGTGCTCATACTTAAGAATATACTCCCTCGAATATAGAGAACGTAAAATTACTTATCTTGGACGATCATTGTCGGATAACTGCAGAATAGTTATAATTAAATAATTAGTAGTCTTAATATAATGGAATAAGCAAGATCGGCTTTTGTAAAAATGAGAAAATGTGTGTTTTGTAACCATCAGAACGATCCGCTGCTATGTATTTTCCGTATACTTCTTTACGGAGTGTATAGAGACTCTATCCAAAGATTAATCGAATCCAAGCGTATGAAAATAGTGTGTATGTATTGCAGAATATTGAAAATTAGTTGGCGCGATCACGTATTGTTATAACGGATGTCAGCATATTAGAATGAATGAACGAGGAGGGATATTCGAATGAAAACAATTTAAAAAACCCTAAACAAATTCAATTACTCAGACAGTCAGTAAATTTGAATACTGGGCAAAACAGTTTGAGAGGAGTAACCGCGGTAGACCTCAAAATGTCTTTGACGGACAACCTCGGAAGGTGGTCACAAATCCATCTGTACACAAACTCGCTATGTTCCGCAGAGCGATCGTTTATAAGGACCAAATCGCTCAATGACGAAAACGTTCTTAGAATAGTTACTTTCGTTTAATTGTTTTACATCGAAAACAACGGTTTTTATAAATATTTCAAAAATATAACGGCTCCATCCTGTACACCATTAACGTCATAATATTATCTGGCTACGCGTAAAAAAACGTATCGCAGACGATGTATTTGTTTTTTTCCGTTCGTTTTCGTGGTCCGGGGTAAAAAAGGTCGTTTTCGTCATCGAGTTTTTTTCGCGTTCTTCGATCGACACCAAGCGAAACGTTTAGCCGATTTTAATTAGCGACGATGATGTTATCAAGTCGTTATTGCCAGCCTTTCGTTGCAGGCCTCGCGGCAGGGTCGATCCACGGCTATCCGTCACGCTTGTCTCCGTCGGGGTGAACTAATTAAAAAAAAAAACTCACCCCCGAACCACCGTCCTCCTCGCACTGACCGCGCGCTGATCCGTGAAATCAGTTTATTGTCGTTAATCATTCTCGCGGGCGGTGCGAAACGGACGATTTTAAATCGATTGTAAAACGACGTCGCCGCGGCAGTGGCCGTACATAGAAATCGCTTTTCTTACAGGCTATGAAACGTAAATTCAACCAGAAATTAGACTTTGGATGATTTTTTTTTACATTTTACCCATCAACGCTTTAGAACAGCTTACACCCGTTTACAATACGTTATAATAGACCGTCTACGTCTCTACGACTTGAATGTTCAAAAACGAATTTTTATTGAACCCGATATTTCGCTACGGCCCAGGACGTGCCACGCCCCTGATGTACGCCAATGCAGCGCAGGGTGTCCGGACACTCGCGCAGATCACCCAAAACGCGGGCTTGAATAGCATAATGATTTACCAAAAAAATCAAATTTCATCCGACGTACAATTAAGGTTTTCCTCTATTTTAATCAGTATTATTTTTTCAGTAACGAACCGAACACGGAAATGTCAACGTGTTTTTGGAAAATCGCTCGGGTTGAATTGAGACTTTCGCACGCATTGTTAATAAGAACTGAGTGCCGATGATTCGAAAATCGTTAAACGCTTTACCCAGAAATATAAAATTTTATATTGGAAGTAATAGATTTTCGCAGTTATTGTTTCGTACGAACCCTATTGCAATCCAAGAACGAAACAAACAAAGAAAAGAAAGGGATTGAATTAGAGGTCGGGTGAGAAGTTGTTTGACGTAGCGATTACGCTTTGGAATGAGGGATACTTCTTTGGGTAGACCAATGTTTTGGTAGTTATGGTTCAAACGTTTATTGCTTAATATCTGATAGCGAATCATCGTGTTTGAAAAAACGATTCCGAGCTAGCTCAGCTATCCGAAGGTAACGTTCTGTGTGAACACCAAGTTTAACAATAACTATCAGTTATATTAAACTACCTATACTACCTGGAATACGACTTTTTTAGGTAATCGCTACAACCCGACTTCAAATTCACTCTCTTTTTTCCTTACTTCATTATTTTTTTCTTTTAACACTACGTTTACTGTAGTATGTTAAATAAGGTACCGCATGGAAAGATCGGACCAATACTACTTGCCTCTCCATCGCAGTTTTAAGTATAACTTTGAGGGTTTTTAGCTCAAACCCCGCTTGTAAAATGTAAAATTTTAAAAAAAATTTCGAATACAATCTAATTTAAATCAAATCCCCTTATTTTTCTGTCACGTGAAGCACGTTGTCAGAGCGCTCCTTCCGCTTGGAAACACAAATAATCAAATTTGTTGATGTTCCAATTTTCATCGTTTCCAAAAGAAAACTCAAAAAATTATCAAATTATCCAAGAATGTTTCATATGAAATATGGTTTAAAACCAAATGTATGTGTAAATGCTATGTATAAAACTGTAAATTAATTATACATATTAGCTGTGATATAAGTAATCAATGATTGAACTCAACATTTATCAAATAAATATATTAGTCAACATTTTCCATAGTATGCTGTTAAACATGTTAACAATATGATAATATTTATTTCTATTGGTATTATTATTGCGTTATTATTTTGTTACTATTATTAACGATGAATACTCTTCAAAAATTATTTTAACAAAATAAAATTTAAAAAAATTATCGGATCAAATATTGTTAAAACGTTTTACAAGTTTTACACAATTTAAACTAAATACAAAACTTTTAAATCTATAATTTGTTGAATATTTGACCAACTGAACTCGCTGAGTATTTCAATAACTTTTGTTTGTAATCCGTTGCATACATTAATGTGTTAGAAACACCAAATCACCTACAACAGCTTTGAAACTATAGAGATCCACCCAAATGTCTGACTTATTCTAAAGTAAAGTCGCTATTCAAATAAGTTGCCCATCCGAATAAATTCGAATCCGATGATTATTTTTTTTGTTTTTTTAGGTTTTATTCCATTGGGTTATCGCATAATAATTGGCAAAGATAATATCATTTGTTATTAAAATAGTTAACAAAAAAAAATTCATCTATGTAACCTCGTCCACAATTTAGATAACGAGAAATATGAACCATGTTCATAATCGAATTTAACAACAAAACACGTTTAAGTCGTTGATGCACATGTTTACTTTACGTTATGGCGATAGTTTTAATAGAATACTGTTCAAACACTTTTTGCTTGATTAATTTTACAAAAGAAAAACCCCTTACTTCAGTTTCAGTTTCAAGTTTGTAGATTCTATTCTACCAAAAACAAACTATTTGAACGAAATAGCACAAACTAGCGATTTCATAATTTATAAAAAAATTTATTTTGTATTTAGTGCTTTTGTAAAATCACGAATTTTTGTCATTTTAACTAATTAAAAACAAAAAACAATCAAAAACGTGTTTACATGTTATTATAATGTACGTGTAAAAAAACTTTTAAGCCCTAAACAAAATGTCGTTCATTTGACAACTAATAAAATGTCAAAAAAAATCGTTTTTGACGATACGTTTATTTCTCATGTATAAATTGTGAGAGTAGCACAAGTATTCACAAACATACGTTAAAAAAAAAAATTATTTTATGAGTGAACGAAAAATTCCAAAATATTTTTCACGGGTGTCAAACTAAAAACTGTTACATAAATACGTACAGCACTGTGACTTAAAATATTGTTTAATATACTATTATTTTTTATGTATTTTAAACCATTATAACGTATAATGTTTGCAGAAAAATTACGCACTCAATATTTCTTAAAAAGTAATAAAATTAAATGACGCATTGTTTTACAAAGAAATTTCGTTTTCAAGCTTTAATCATTATACAAAACACGGCTGTTTCGTGCAGTTCATTCATCTGGTAAAGTATGATAGTAGAGTTATTTTTCACTGAGCACCACGATAAATTTTTTGAAAATTCAAATATTATGCAAATAAACTTTACTAATTTTTAAATTAATTCGACTTCAAAGCGTTAAAAGCAATAGTAATTACTATACAAATACTTTGTTTTGTATATTTAAAAAAAAAAAAACGTATTCTTTTTCACCAAATTGATGAGATGTTTATTTCATTAAAATTATTTTTTTCTAATGCGTATACCCTATTTCAAGCTTTTTATATTTAAAGAATTTGATGTAGTTCAAATATTGAATTATAATAATTCAAGTTAGTCACCTTAAAATAAAACCTAATTTCAACAATGTTTTTTTTTTTTTTTTTAATACAATTTAAAGCGGACAAGTGAAAAGACACAAAACACTACTCGTTAACGCGATGAAAAATGAATCGAAATCTTATCAGCTTACAGCGCTTTAGAAGAACTAAATTGGAGTGCTATTTTTAATTTTTAAACAATATAAGGTTGAAATGATTTTTATTTTAAAACGATTTGTTTTTTATAATGCTAACAAAATTCTCTTCTTTTTTTTTTTCTATTAGCTTATCTATTTGTATATTTTTATAAACAAACGTACGATTGAATTAATACTTTTTCTGTATAAGTTTGAACGTGTTACACAACGGTATAATATTATACCTTTAACGAATAATGTTTGTTGAATTAGGTAAATGTTGTATTTTTTTCTTTTTTTCAATCCAATTTATTCAGATTTGCGACAGTACATATTCCAGCGGTACACGTTGGAATCATTGAAAATATATGTGTGTGTGCGTGTATTTTTACAAACAAAAATTGATAAACAACTCGTACTCGCGTTGTTAACAAATTACGCGCATTATCTGAAAATGTGTATCGAAAAATGCGGTGCCTTTGTGAGTTACACGGGTACACGTGATGAGGTTATAAATCCAAAAACGCGCACTCGTTTATGAATAAAAACATAATGAAAAAGATAAAAAAAACACACACACACGCACACGTCCGCATAAATAATATGCGTATAATATTGTGTTGTTTTGAATTCGATTTGTGCGAATTCCGCCGAACGCGTTATGACGAACGTATTATAATATTATTACGTTCGAATCTCATTTATTACAAATCCCGTTCGATATGGCGTGGCGCATTCAGTGGGCAGCACAGAACAATACGTATAACGATATTATAATAATAATAATAATAATAATAATATTAATATTATAAGTGCGACACACCGCGTGCACATAATAACTATAGTACAAACATTCGTACAGAGCGGTTCTTTTAGCGTAAAAATATTGAGTTTTTCAAGCAATTTTTTGTGACCGTTTCTTGTGAATGAAAAAAAAAAAACAATAGTAAAGTCAGTGTACCCGTATGGTAAAATGTAACAAAGTAATAAAAAATGAATATATCCTAACGACTCGTTTGTTCCGGGTACGACAAGTCAATATATGGATTCAAACGAACTCAATCGAAACGAATAAAATCCACAAAGTAAATATTATAACGACAAAATTGATACGTTAAAAACCAAGTTGATCGAATTCGAAAATTAGGTTATACCGTGTAATCAACATAACTACAGAATAATTACTTAACTTTTTTAATTCGCTAATGTCCTGCAGCCTTACGGATATTATTATATTATTATTATAAAATGGTGTTCGTTTAGTATGATACTGTTTCGGGTGTAATTACTTTCTAAAAACAATTAAAGGGCCTTTTTGAGTGATTAAAATCTCAGTTTTGTGTACTCTAAGCCCTTCTCTAGTTCCATCTGCAGTACGCGATCGATTCAATGAACCGAAACAAAATACGAGTTGATTTCACGACGAGGTATTCTTTACACTGTCATTATTAAATAACTTATAATCAAAGAAATAAGTGAACATTTATAAACAGTTCCGATGGTAAAAAGTATGATGTGAGCATTTTCATAAAAAAAAAAGATAAGAGAATACAAAAACCTCGTTGTTAGAAAATTTAAACTGATTTTATAATACAGTTTTTCGTTTCACACAATCGGTCGTAGGTACCGATTAAACTCACAACAGTAATTTAAAAAACAAACAAATGCTATTTAAGAGTTTTGATATAGTCGACGGTGTTCTAAAACCACGAGAATTGTACAAGATTTTCATAGAACAAGCAGATAAATATAATTTTAAAAAAAAAAAAAAATCCTCGACTGTTTGGTTACAATTTCGCGTTCGCAGTTTAAAATAACAATTCCCCTGTATGCGCAAAACCACATAAAGATAATCGCAAAATAGTTTTATACTGATAACATAATATATTGTACGTATCTAAACGATCTAACCGTTTTATTATTAAAATAATTGGGCAAAAACCAATCGAGGCTGATTAATCGAGTTCGGCCGATTATAACGGTAAAACGTTGGATCCACCTCAAGCGAAAATTCTGGTTTTGATTTTTAATATTGCTACCTACGTTTTTTTATTTTATTTTTAAGTACCGGTTTTAGGACCTAGCGGGTTAGTGATTTGAAAATGTGGAATGAGTGAAAAGATTAAAACGAAAACGTATACTAATTAGTATATTTCAAATTTAATAGTTATGGAAATTTGACAAAAATATGGCAAGTTGATGAGAAGATCGAACTTAAGTATTTTGACATTTTGTGTCGTAATACTTACGAAAAGTGTCTATGGTAAAAATAGTTAAAAGATAACAGAGAAACTGTTTAACTCGTAAAGTTCAAAGTAAGTTAGTCAGTAAGTAAGTTATAAAAAATAAGCTAATTTCAGCAATTAAAATAAAATACATATTTTGTTCTTTTAGGTACCAACCGTTCTCGTGTCGGTTGCTAGAATATTTTGTTTTTTAAATGACTTATTTTATAAGTAATATAATTGCTAAAATGCATAAATGCTCTTCGGAACATCGGAGACCAATATAAAATATATCGTATGTATCAATTTGCAAAAATGTGTATTCAACATTACAACTATAGAGATTTTATGATAATATAATGCAAATTTAAACTACATATTTCATTTTGTTTATTACGAAATAAACTTACTATACTTAGTTTAAAATTTTAGTACTTAGTTGATGCCCATATTTGCAAATTGTTTTTCCTAAATCCAAGTGAGTACACCATCGCGAAATTTGTATGTTAAACAAATAAAGTTCTCCGTCAAATAATTAAAAACTATTACTTACTACTTTTAAATACTACTTTAAAAATGTTTAATTAAAAATTCAATTGATACTATTTACACATTTTTGAAACTTACCATTTACATACAAAAATTAAATAATTATAAACTATAAAATAAAATATCTTACAATAGAAAATTTTGCGAAACGTGGACTTATGACCATCTCTTGCAACTGGTGGACTCAGTTAATGGCTTCCGTTATAGAATACAAAAATACAAGTTTTACTTAATTCAATATACTAATGTACAATACAATTTTTTTAATTTTATACAATTTTCATAAATTTTGCACGTCTTGTAAAACAATTAGAATCATCAAATTTGTTATTGCGTTGATAATCGGATACAACATATATGAATGTTAAAACACGTTAATTCAGCAAGTTTTTGTTTGATACTTTAAGTAATATTTCGTAATATTTAGTCAGCTACACACAACATTAGTTTAAAAAAAGAAAAACATCCAATCCAATAGAAAAATATAAAATCAAAATTAAATTTAAATTTATTTTTATGAGTAACATATTTTATGGCTTTATGACGTGAGTTTAGTTTAATATTACAATGATGTTGACGGTCAATCGCGTCGCTCTTCATATAGTTAACGGTTATTTCGTCAATTTGGCTCTCTGAAACTGAACCCATTAGCATGAATTCACTATAACCTTTGAAGTTTGAAAACGCATCTCGGATACCCACTAAAATTTTCCATAATACCATAGTTGTCACGGTACACTTTTTGAATAAACTTCTAAATTTTTAACTACCAATAGTTATTAGTTTATTCACCTACTTATTTTTGTATATATATATACGTTAACTGTTTTTCATTTTTTTAAAAATATTATAAACAAGAATTACGTGTCCATCTAATGTGAGAATCATTGCTATTTGCTCCTCGTGTTAAAAACAAGGAAATCGCGTTAAACTGTAATATCTAAACGACAGAGGATTAAGTGAATGTAGATGTCTGTATTTCAAGTAGAATTACTTATGGTTATCTATCGATTACCGAAAGATGTTTTGCTAAATAATTTACTGCAACCATGAAGTTTTAATAATATGTAAATCGTAATGCTGAAAAATATGAAAACATGGTCATTAAAGAATTACAATTTATTAGAAAAAATATTAGTGACCAAACTAGTTTGAACGTACCTACCTAATTTTAACAGTTATTATGTTTTAGAACAGGAACCTTGAACATATTTGCGTTTAAGATTATTATTGTATATTGTTTTTGTAAGCACAAACCAAAAGTTCTTCATTAGTAGTAGAGCTCTTTCTGCTGACAAATATAATTATTTTTTAATAAATAATTAAAGAAAATCGTCGAGTGTTGACGGTTATATTTCAATACTTTACAACTTATACAAAATTTTCATATCAAATTTTTTGACTTTTTTTAAAAAAATAGCATTAGCAGTTAAAAAAAAAAAAAAAAATACAATAGAACGGTAATGTGCTCTAAATAATTTAATAACTTTGCTGTGGCTTCTAATATACTATTTATAGTGACAACGAAAATCATAATTCTACATTTAAATCACTAGGAAAGAATGATTACGGTTTTGCTGAAAAATAAAACACAATAGGTATTAAAAAAGCCGACCGCATTAACACATAGCTGAGAGTAATCAAATTACGTCGAGAAAACGATGTACCTAACATACTTCAAAACAGACTTTTATAAAGTGTTACAAAAAAAAAAAAAAATAAAAAAAATTAGTACCTATTTGATTTGAAATTTTTTTATGCTCAATTCTAATAAAAAAATGTTTTTTTATTTTTTCAGTAACCATATAGCCGATAGCGGTTACATATCGAATGTTTTTAAATAGAAAAACATTTACAAAATACCGCATATTTTCAAAATTGTCACGGACGTAACGTATTCGTGAAATTCTAATAAACCCGACTCTAAAATCGTTATTTTCTGGGAAATTATAATGATACGAACCGAATAATTTTCTGATAATTTGTTATTAGATACTAATTAAGAATAGTGTTACATTATAGCTGTTATTCTAGGAAATGACAACACTCCAATATGGTAAGTACTCACAAACACGTTCATATTTAACAAAAGTTAGTAATAGTTGAAATTTATAATTGTATAGGTTCGCATACTCTGAACGGTTAAAGTAAATAATAATTCGTAATTTAATAGTAGGTACTATACAATATGCGTATAGTTCCGAATCGAGAACAATACGGTTTTATCGTTTTTAATACTGTATAATTAATCTTTAAATTAGGTACCTACCGATTCAATACACCGACGAACAAAAGAAAGCCATAAAAAATAATATTTCTCTTCAAAATTAACGGTACCCATACAGTACGTCGTATTAAAATATGCAATCAATTGTTTATAACAGTATCGAGTGTTATATACGAGAAAACACTCTTATGTTTTATTTTACAATAATAAAACGTCGTGTACGAAAGAACTATGGAGAATTCGCAGCGAGTTGGGTGATACGTTTTTTTCGTTTGGTAATAATATTTTGCTTATTTGACGGAAACGCGTTTATAACTTCTCAAGACTTTTACAAACTCTTGTCATTTTCAAAGTACCGTATTATATATACTTGATCGTGGTCGCCATTCAAAATTTCAAATCATTTATCGTAACGTTTTCTCCCGGAAAAACGTATCGATAAAAAATATCCATATTTGTTCTAAAACAAAATATAATCCGTGGCACGTATTACGTTTTTTAGAAAAGGTTGGTTTTTTTTTAAACACCGTTAAACGTTATAACTTTGTTATTAGGGGTATCCGTAATTTTTAAACAAGCAGCTATTATGTAATTTTTAAACGCATTATAAAGCGCGTTGTTAGCATTTTGGTCAATAACCACGAGGTTTTTTATTTTTTATTATTATTACGTATACACGGTTTGTTCTGGAATTACTTTGTCATTAACTCGTACATCCGACTAGAACATTAAAGTGTATAATTTTGTAAAATACGTTCGCGAGAGCCGTATTCGGTAACAGAACGTAACAGTGAAACAAGTAAATAAACATGATTTTTTTACGTAAGATGATGGAATCGTTATTATCAATGGTTATGACTTAAAATTTACACGCGTTCTCTCGTTTTGTTCGTATCTGTTTGAGATTTTCAGCGAAACGGTAAAAATTTCAACTATCCTCAAATCGTCCACGTATAGTGATTAAAACGTTTATATAAATAGGAATCGCTTTTAACGGCTTTGCCCCAAGTGTTGATAAACGAATTGATTTCCGTCGTCATCACCTCACAAAATAATGTATTATTATAATTTTTTCTTACGATACAATATATTATTATCGATTTGAGGCTATATCGTTATCGTCATTTGTTTTACGCCTAAAAAGAAAGGAAATCGATTGTATTTTAAACAATCAAACATTTACGTTTTTATTATAAAATGGTTATCGGTTTTACAATAATTATTATACTTTTAACTGTCAAACATGCAATTAATAATATTTGCATAATATTTTCGTGTCAATATTACGAGTATTAATCATCACGCGAGCAAATCATATTTTTACCTCAGGTTCCCCAGTTTTTGCATATCGTTATGAATAAAGCCCCCGCGTATAACAATATAAGGTACCTACTATACGTTTTTTATGTAATCTAACCGTGATTTTTTACAAGAACACAGTAGCATAAATTGTTTGCGTAAACAGCCATTTAAATTTGTTTTATATTATTTTCGACACAGTAATTACCAACGATTAAAATTATTCTTTAATTAACAACAACGGGTTCAAGCTAATAAGAATTATACATATTATGTACATAATAAAAACGAAATATTACGTTTTTCTTAATTTTTTTTCCACTAAATAAGCATTCCAAATGGCCTACTGACCCCTCGAAAAGTTTCGAGTGTAGTTCGCCGTAATAATAATAACATTTTGCATTG
>CM029358.1:34345837-34369223 GCA_017140985.1 Hormaphis cornu
ACACCGATTTATTCATTCGTCATTACAATTTAAATCTATACGTTCTTCCCACATAATGACGAGTGACGGTGTATATAAGTGGAATTAAACTTATTTGAATAAAAGATCATTTGGTTTATTTGGAATATATTATATTTTCAGATACTATACATATATACCTACAATCGGATTGAATACGAAACGTCCCATAAAATGTACAATCGAAATTATTTTATTTTTGTTTACGACGTGTTCGGTGTCTAATTTTAGTCGCCCAATATAAATTATTTACTGACAGTGACTATATATAACAATAATAACAATTGAATAAAAATATATATTAAAATAGTAGCGATGTGAAATTCAACACATCTGAGAGTAAGTAAACCTAGCCATTTTTTTCCAAATACTACCACCCACCAATGTTTAAAAAATAAAATTTTCAGTTAGGGACCTGAAATTAATACACATGATGTGGAAATTGCAGTCTCGGAAAAGTATTGGTTTTTGAGTCAGTATAACAGCATGGTACAATCCTGTTGGTAAATTGGTGAACATTGCGTGAAAATGCGTTTGTGTTTAAAAAAATAACGTTTTTGCGTTTCTTTTAGTCCCAACGTTTCAATAAAAATATTTTAGCGTAGCATTTCTCATTCGGTACACTTAATGGTCTAGTAGGGGGCACCTTTGTGTACGAATTATCATCTAAACCAGACGTAATCTCAACGCCAATTTTTCGCAAATATTTAATACAATTTTAATCGCTATATATTACAAAAATACTTAGATATAACTAATTTTTAAATATTTTTTTAAACTCGAGAGAAATTTCACTCTGCCTCAAAGTGGGGTTAAAGGGAAATCACTGGCATGGGGCTTCTTAATTGTACGTTATTTACAAATAATTACCAAGAACCAAGAAAAGTTTATTTAATTTTATTTCCTTACCATTAATTAATCGTAGTGAAATAATTTTCGTTTTTTTTTTAAAAAAAAAAATAAAACAAACTTGTGATACCCGCAATATTTACATAATTGGATGGTCAATCCAGTTTTTGATAACATTATAGGTACTATCATTGATTATGAAAACGGATCATTTGATTTTTTCCCCATATTTTTCCAATTTAATGACCATTTGGTTATTTTAAACACAAATTGATGTATAAACAATATTTTTATATTGTACAAGGCGTGTTTTTCACATCGACCAAATTGCACTATCCACTTTGCCCCTATATAGGCACATCAATACAAATTTTATTTTATTTTCAACTGCGTTCCTCTACTATTTTGTGTTCCAAGTCGAGTGCAGTATCGGTCAAACCTATATTTTGAGAGGTCCGACCCGACACATTTTGTACATCAGAGCCTCATAGAGTAGATTAACATAAACATTGACATTAACACAAAATACACACATAAATATCAATCGATGTTTTTGCTAGAAATTTACCGCGACAAAAATAATTCTTGTTTTTAGTATGGTACATCAAAACACTCGTTTGACATAAATTTCAATAATTATCATCGCCGTTGCCCATTGTAATCAGCTGTTTTCAATAAGCGTTCTACAGAATACTGAACCGACAAAAATGTACTCACGTCTAAGGTACCTATGTACAAACATACATCTTACGTATGAAAAAGACTTAATAATCGAATGTGACTAAAATTGTACATCATACAATTTTTTTAAAAATCATTGTCATTGTGTTGGCAATTGGTAAACTAAGGGTTAAATTTTTTCATAAGTACAAATCGAAAAATTACGGCTAAAAATTGTTTTTCTTAAATTTTTCGTTTGAACATATTATCAGCTACAGTCAATATACTAGACTTTGCACTGAAAAATATTTAAAAAATGTTTTATTTTTTTTTTTTTTGTCAGTTACTTCCGTTCGTAACAGTAAAAAATCGGAAAAAACTATACTTTTATAACATTGAACTTATAATCGAATTGTTAAGCACACGGTGTAGATAAAACTTACATCGCGACTAAACCCCGTCCCGCACGCTATCACTCTCCCGGTACCGCAGGGGAACAGATATGCCACTGAAACGGACGTTTATTATTTTACGTTTGAACAATTATTGTTTTCGTCATACTTTTACGTCCAATCATGCGCACCTAATATTTTTTTTAAATTTTTTGAAAATTTTTTAAATCGGTGAAAAATTGGCTAAAAAGAAAATTACCGAAAATGTTCACGACCGTTATATTTTTCATCGCTGTAGTATTAATACAATATTCTGGTGACTGGCTTGTATTATTCGGTTTGTTTGATTTGCGCCTCGTACCCGTATATAGTAACCGCGAGTAGCAACCGAAATAAACATCAGTCACTGATTGTTCGTTTCAGTGACTGTTTTGCGTCCTCCGAGTGTTAATTGTTTTTTGCGTTTTTCTTGCGTAAATTAACATAACAGTTGCCATTCCTATTTTTGAACGTACCGCAAGTATAATACGTATATTTATATTGATTATACGCGCGCACATAATCGCCACACGCGATGGTCGTGTTGGCGAAACCGTCGTCTTCTGCGTGGAAACGTCTGCACAGACGAACCGCGCAAGTTTTGGAAACGATATTCGAAGAAGTTTCGCCGTTAGTTCCGAACGAACTGCAGCGGGACGGAGCATTTGGTAAGTGTAATATTATATGTACCCCGTGGTAGTCTCAGGGAAAGAATGTTAGGCGGAAGCGGCTAAACGTAAAAATGAATTTTATAAACTATGTAATTATACTAACACCGTTACGGGAAACAAATTGGCTAAAATATTTCTAAAAAAAAAAATGTGGACCACCCTCCTCTCGCGCACTTCAGCAATAATGCACCGATCGTACATACCAAATATTGGAAATGAAGACAGACTTAATAAAAGCAGCGGGACCAAGAAGACGATCGAGAAAGACAAAATACTTATTGTGTAGTAGGTGCACCTAGGCATATATCAAGAGATGCGAGTGACCAAGCAGATTTGCAAGTAGATGGATAGGTCTTCCGTTAAGTATCAGACTTGAGTTACTCGCGCACAAATATAAAAACAATACGCACAACGAAATTAGCTTGATGGTTGGAATAGGGGATATTATGCGCTGGAAAAATTGTTAAAATCGAAACTCCTATCTCGAAGATCAAATGAATATTTATACTCCTGACACTGAGGGAGATGAGAAAAATTTCCTACGCCAAATTTATGGCTCTTTAACATTGACAACGGAGAATCCAAGAATATAAAATAAGAAAAAAATCAGATAATTCATAAAAATACTTCACAAGCGCGTATTTAAAAACTAAAAGATTACAATAAGCTGGTCAGAATATGGAGGTCTGAACGTACTATTGCGAATAAAATGTTTTGATGGGACACTAAACGAAAAACGGCCTAAGTTAGCTAGCGTGACAAAAATGAGAAAATACGACAGCAGATATTTCTGGAATATCACAAGAGACATGAATTGAAGACTGTGATGAATGGATATGAGATTTGGTTGAGGCAGCAAAGGTCCTACATGGACTGTAAAAGCTAAAAAAAAAAAAAAAATAGGATATCAGTATCACTCTAGGTTACACGGCTACTTTGTAGCGACTTTTTAACGAGTACGCTATGGGTGGATCACTGGAAGTCGTAATTTAAACGTATTATTTAATATCCGAAAGCAACGATATATCATTGCCTTCGAAAAACGATTCTAGGCGACCTCATTTAGTAAAGGAACATCCTGGTAAAAACTAAATTTAACAATAATATTAGCTCAGAATCTAAAAAAAAAAGTTTATACACAAAAATAAATTATATTTTGGACTCTATAGGCGGGCTTCTAATAATTAATTGTTTGGTTTGTTTAATTCGCGCCTCGTCTAGCGACCACAAGAAGCGGGCGATGTATTCACGTATAGCAACGAAAATCAACATAACACTTTCTGCTCTTTTGAAAGTGTTTTTCCGTGTGCTTAGCGTTTTTTTCGTTTTGTAAATAAATTAACATATAAATGCTTGCCATTTGTATCGATTAGATAGTATCTAGTATCCGCGAATATACGTAATACTTTATATTGCAAATACGCGCGCGCCGAATAATCAAATCGATCACCCCCAAAACCGTCGATTTCTTTGTGGGAAACTGTCAGCACAGAAACGAACCATGAGAGTTTTGAAAACGATTTCTGAAGAAGTTTTGCCGTTAGTTCCGGACGAACTGCAGCGGGAAGACGAGTTGGACGGAGCATTTTGTAAGTATATAATTGTTAGGTACCCAGTGGTTGTCTTGGGGAAAAAATATTTAAGGGACGCAGCCAAACATAAAAATAAATTTTTAAATGGTGTGTCTACGTTACACCGGGAAACAAATAGGCTAAAAAAATAAAAAATAAATTGGTCTTAAGAAGAAGACTTAAGAAATACTATTTATGGTTAACACCTGTTTATGGTATACTCGAATCCGGGAAATTCGTTTTGATTGATATACGATAAAAAACATATTCGATCAAATTGAATTTAGTAAATGATTCTTAAGTAACAAGAAACAGTAAATGAATCAATTATAACAACAAGAACAATACGCACAACGGAATTAACAAGAGAATTACATCAAAGAAAATGGAATAATATACACTGGCAACATTGTTAAAAATCAAAACTCCTTTCTAGAAGATCAAAAGAATATCTATACTCCAGCTATCTACGGTCAGTGTTGATAAATTGACGTAAAACTCGGACGGTAATTAAGGGATATGGAGAAAATATGAACAATTTTGAAAGAGGAGTGTTACGCCGAATGTATGGTCTTTTAATTGACAACGGAGAGTATAAAGAAGGCGAACAAATCGGGAAATTTATCAAATATTTCACAAACTCATTATTATTAGCGCGTGTTTAAAAATTAGATTGGCCTAGTCACATCTGGAGGTCTGAAGGCGAAGCAAATACAATTTTTAATGGGATACGGAACGGGAAAAGGCCTAGGGGTCGACCGAGACAAAGATGGGAAGAGCATTGGTCGAAGACTACAGATATAACTGCAACATCACACGAAACAAGAATTGCGGACAAAGATATATGGAGAGGAGAGGCAACGACAGTGCATCTTACGTGGACTGTAGAAGCTAAAAAAAACATATATATATATTAAATAATAATTGTAATATTCTGATGACTGGCTTATGATAGTTATTCGGTTTGATTGAATCATCACCGCGCCTCGTATAGCAACCGCGATGAGCGAGCAATGTTAGCAACGAAAAACATCAACAAAACTTATTCTTGTCTTTTACGAGTGTTTTTCCGAGTGTTTTGTGTTTTTGCGCTTTGCTATAAATTATTATAAATAAATTTATAAATTAAAACAATATTTGCCGTTCGTATCACGATAAAAATTGGTTAACTTTTTGATCGGATTTTTTTCTACACTTGTCATACAAATTCTGTGTAAAATAATGAAAATTATTTCACCGTATTTCCCGAAATAGAGCCCATAAGAGGGGCAGGGTCAAAAGGAGGAAAATCCAAAAATAAAAACTATTTTCTTGAAATTTAGCGTACTTACATATTATTTCTCAATTCTCTGTATTTTTTTTTTAAATTAAAACCACAAAGAGGTAAAAGTGATAACTATAAAATGTGAGGAGGTAAAAATAAAGAATTGATTTTTCGTCAGATTTTATGAAACTTTGCAAACTATACTCTGTTATACTAACAATGAAAGGTTTTCGCCATATTTTTAAAATTAAACTTTAAAAAGGGGATTATACGGTGAAGATAAAAATGAATAAAATAGCTCGTATTGAGTAAAAATGAAAAATGGATTACAATAAATTTAATTGATCGGACATAGCCAGAAGTAATATTTGAATTGCACTCGGACGAATTCTAACACATGGGCTGTGTTATTTTTTTTGAAATTTAAAAGTTACAATGCATATTCTCTACTATAAAAATTTAATTTTTTTCACCGCATATATTTATATAAGCTACATATTTGTGACCTGGAACAAAATAAAAACATCGCTAAAATGTCATGCTCTCCGAGGTAGATATCACTAGGTCTGAGATAGGTATGACCAAGGATGTTTTAAAAATTAAATACCAAATAAACTTGTTTGTAAGCTGAGTATTTCACTTTATTTAGTGTATAGATATAATTGTCCTTTTTTCTTTTTATTTTAGCCCAAATGGAGGAATTTGAACCCACAAAGGCTAATGCTACATCTGTGAGTATACACATACCAATATAATTGTATCCATATTGTGTGCAACATTGATGAGTTGAATTATAATAAAGTGTGTTTTTTTGTTACTGCAACAACATGACGGTATCGGAATTAAATTGTGTTAAAATTGAACATTAATTTTTCTGTCTATTTTTTTTTTATTATTATATCCAAATACACGATATTAATTGTACGGTTTGCGTATTGTGATTTTGTTTTGCAGAACGTTAGAGAGATTGTCGAATTAATTTTGAATACCCTTGATCATCCACTCACCGAACAACTTCAAGCTATACCGATTGACGCTATTCAACGTTTAGAGGATATTGTTCATTTTATTTATAAAAAGGTATTTAATCATTTTTAATGTATTTTTACTTTTCATAACTAAGCAGAAACTATGTGTTCATAATTAAAATTTATCTGTTATTTTAGGCAATAGATGAACAAAATTTAGCCCCACATTATGCTGAATTATGTCTTACTATACAAAAAAATCAAGAAAATTCTGGTGGAGGAGAAGCGATAACATCGTTCAAGACGATTCTCATCAGAAGATGCCAGAGTGAATTTGAAGCACTCAGGTCTCGACACATCGACTTTTTGAAAAAACTCGTAGATATTAATGTTTGCGATGAGCCAGTAATAATTTACAAATATTCATTGATATTTCATATTGCACATTGTTTTATTGAGTTGATTTGTGGTAGGAGACAAAAAAAGAACTTGAAGTTGAGTATGAAGTTAACAAAAGAAGAACACGACAATTATCTGTAGGAACATGCAGGTACCTACTTATGTTATAAAGTTAGAAAATTAGAAGTTTAAAGAAAAATACCAAAAATTATTTTTATTTTTTTAACTAGATTTATCGGCGAGTTGTTCCTCAAGAACATTATACATGTCGATATAATTGTTTATTGTATTGTTAATCTGATCGCTGTGAACGAGGAAGAACCACCACTAGAGTGTCTATGGAATTTACTAAACGTTGTTGGGAAAAAACTAGATCAAGTATAAATTAAAAATCAATGTTTGATATTTTTTATTGTTTTAAATCATATTCAGCTAACTAAAATATCTTGTTTGATAATTTTTAGACACATAACTTAAATGAACTCTTTGATAGACTTTTAAAATATAAAAATACAACTTTTTCATCACGGATTCAATTCATCATAAAAGACACAATTAATTTACGTCGAAACAAATGGAAACGTGACGGTCCAAAACGTAAAATATACTGCAACGATATAGTTGCCAAAATAGGAGCTAGTGAACAGAATTTAAATGAAGAATCGTACAGAACCGAAAATCCACTACATCGTCATGGTGGTGGTGAAGAAAATGAATTAAGCGGGGTTGAAAATAAAGGTGACCGTAAGTGTATTTCTTTTGTACCATTTTTATAATTCTTGTATTTTTAAATAAAATGTTGAATGTGTTTTTTTAAATACTTAATAATGTCGTCTAATTTTCCGTTCAAATATTCTATTAATGGCAACTATTTTTTTTACTGATACATACTCGTATTTTTGAATTATATTTATTATATTTGTTCAAAATTGTTATCTTCCTCACTATATATTATTATATTTTATTAAAATGCAGTACCGATTTAAATCTAACATTCAATAATTAGTTTAAAATTATTAATAATTCACAAGCTTTACACTTTTACAGGAGAAATTGATAATGAATGGATTGTTGACGGAAATACTGAGGACAAACAACGAAATTACACAATAGATAAAGCAAAACTTCAGTATATAAAGGTAGAGAGGATTCTTACTAGGTACCAAATTAATAAACTAAGCGCAGTGAACAATGTATTGTTTTTAAATTTATGTTTAATTCTTTGATTTTTTTTGGAGTGTACAAGAAACGTTGCGATATCTTTATGCAATGATTCATTAGATAGCTGCTTTTTGGACTAAGATTTTTTAGAATTATTTTGATATTTTGATTACTTTATGGTCCAAAATTAAATAACTCAAAACACAAATATACTCAACGGCTGGAAATTTTATTATCTCTCTATAATTTTTCGAGTAGGACAAGTGCTCCAATCGTTAAATGTCATTTGACAAAAAAAGTTTAGAAAATGAACCAAATTGTTTCTATATTTAAAGCAGTTATTATTTGTTAAGTTATAACTCAAAAACCAAAAAACTTTCAAAATAAAACAAATAGAGACTTCTTTGTCTTTGTCTTTTTGGATATTTAAAGAATGCACCGATCTATATACAAAAAAGATTATGCAAAAAAAAAAGCGATTATGATTTAACTATATATTTTTTTTCATTTCGTCCGAAAATTATGAAATGATTATATCAGTCCTTAGTTGTTTAAAATTTCCTTTGGTTCGTAGAAGATTTTATTAGACTTCTGAGTTTGACCAAAATAGTTTTTCAAATGCAATAATTTGTTCTCAGATATCATAGAGTACTACATCGTAGTATCATATTATATTTGTGGTTCAACATCTAAAGCAGTGCCCCAACAAAGTGGTCATCTACTACAAATACTCCTATATTACCTCCCGATTACAATTTACTGGCTTTTCATTATTAAGTTATACATTTTCATACACTGAATGTAAAACATGCTAAATATTTTTTAGGAACAATCTACTTAAGTATCTATCTATTTAAAATAAAAATAATTTGTACGCCAGCTCTGTATCTTTATAATAACATTATTCCGTATTGGAAGGGTTAATAATATAAAATTATGATGTCTGAATATTTAAGGAAATAAAACGTGACGAAAAGAGTTTTGATCGTAACTCTGAAATTGAAGACGTTGAGGAGATTAAGAAGTGTGTAGAAACTTCACAACACACAATAGAAACCCAGGGAAATGAAGTTACACCTGAAGTTGTAATAGATCAAGCTCAAAAAATTCCCAGTTATTTACTGAATTTACCTTATGAAGAAGGTTTTCTTAAAATTTTATTTGTTATTGTCATAGTAAATGTGAACAAGTTGATAAATGCTTAAATATCAATTTAGGTCAGTGGAGTGTTACAGATCGAAATGGGGAAAAAAAATATTCCATTGCATTCTTAACTCAACTTGGAAATGAGAATGTGTGTAAAAAAAAACCTGATGTTTTAAGAGCATGGGGTTGCATTACTAAAATAAATTCTCCACCGCTAAATAAATTGGGAGTAAGTGATGACTTTGAATCAATTTTAATATAATTGAAATGAAAACGTAATACACAATTTTTATAATTTCAGAAGAATCGATCACAAAGAGTTAGCGCAACTCCCACAATGCCTGCATGTTTTAAGTTTAGGAATAGTAGTTCACGTAATTCACCACTATTGGTAAATAAAAAATAACATATTAGTCTTATTAAATGTATGATTGTTTTGGCATTCGTGTTTGAACAGACTGGTTCAAAACAAAATATTTGTCAAGAAAAAAATGCTAGCAAGACACTTAATACAATCCATATGTCTCTATCTCAGACGGATGACGTTAAATTAAATAGAACTCAAAATCCTTGGGTGCCAACGACTGTTACCAAATCCACCAAAGTCGATGTTAAAAATGAAGAAGAATTTAAATCTGAGGTAAATATGTTATGTGCACTACAATCACTACACATTTTGTAGGAATTCGCAAGTATAGTCTTAATCTAACCCGACCTATATTAATATTTAGCAGGTTGAAACATTGAACCGATTAGTCTTTGTAAAACGCATTTAATACTATATATTGATAAAATGATTGTTGTGTATACTTCTGTACTCATCACCATAAACTTTTATTTTAGCTTGATGATGAAATAGTTGAACTAAACAATATTGTTGTACTATGTTTTGCTTATTGTGATCTTTTTTACAGAATGTGTACAAAAGTGTACGATCAGTTTTAAATAAAATTACCCCCGAAAATATTGATCAGTTGACTGATCAATTTAGATCATTACCCATCAATTCTTACGAACGATTAGAAAAAGTTATTGACTTAGTTTTTCAAAAGGTATTGTATATAATCTTAACGTACTTTCACCATAAAAACTTTATATCTATTCCATGTTATTTGCGAACCATTCACGCTCAAATCATATAGGAAAAAAAACAGTAACTAAATAATATTTTCGTAACTTTAGGCGATAGAAGAACAAAGTTTTGCGCCTCTTTATGCTACACTATGTCGTGCTATGCAGACAGTGCAAGTCAGTTCTAATGAAGGCAACAAAATTATATCTTATAGAGACCTCATTGTCAGTAAATGTAAACATTTATTTGAATCAGACCAAATATCGGAAATGGATTGTGCAAAGAAATTTGCAAAGATGAATTCTTGCAAAAACCCGGTACTGAATTATAAATATATTATATTCACTGATTATTCCTAAATATTATATTTTATTGAATTGATTTATTTTAGGAGGAGAAAAACCAACTGAAATTGGAATATGAAGAAATCGAAAGACGATTACGTAAACGTTCGGTGGGAAACTGCAGGTACTTATATAGTACTTAAGAAATTAAGGGAGCATATTGAATGAAAAATAATATAACTTAATGTTTTTTTTTTTTTTAATATTGTTTTTAACTAGATTTATTGGTGAACTATTCAAAGTTAAAATTTTAAAACCGAATGTAATGCTGCGCTGCGTTGACCACTTAATCGACAAACATCAGCAAGAATCACTTGAATGCTTATGTAACTTGCTGCAGACGATTGGAAACGAATTAGAACAAGTAAATAACAAATTAAAATGCTAATTATTCTATTAAAAAAAAAAAAAAAAAAATAGTGTACTACAATAATTTGTTTCAAAATTTTAAGACACATAATTTGTCAGAACATTTTCAAAAACTAAAATCGCTAATATCAAAAGGCACTAAAACCAGTATTCCATCGAGAATACGTTTTATGATAATGGACGTAATTGATTTACGACAAAACAATTGGGTGTCAAGAAGACCAGAAAACCATTAAAAACAGAGTTTTGGTGTACTTCACCGTGGCTGTAGCCTGTAACTATCTAGTTATAGCAATTGAACTATATGCATTGTTTGCATTTCTTTTTGTCACATGGTTCAAATATTAATATTCATCAGTGACACATTTTAGTACCTTGGTTTTGTACACATCATACTGTAGATAAGATGCTGTAAAAAAATGTTATACAATTTATAAATAAATTATATTCACCATATTTTGTTGGATTTAAAATAACATAAAATGTTTGTTATTTGTAAATAAATAAAATTACTTGAAAATTTATTTGCTTTATTGAGTATTTAATTATTTATTTGACAATAAGCTAGTGAATTTGGTCAGTTTAATTATAATATAAACTCTTGTATACATAATTGATAACTGTGCGTATTTTAACTACATTAATTAGTTATAAATTATAATAACATGTTCTAAGAATTCTGAATGTGGATTCTGAAACAATTAATTTTATAAGGTCCGAATATGAGTATAGTTAAGAAACTAAATTTTAAAACTTCTCAAGTAAGTATACCCATCTTAGTGTGACCGATATGTTTCATTTAACGGGGAATATCCATTAAAGATAGTATCGAATTTCGACAGACCGCGTTCTATACTTTATTTCTATAACATTAGGTTATTTTAGGAGGGAATCTTAGTTCCTTTACAAATTAAACAATAATTAACTAATTTCTGTTTAGAAAAATGATGATCACAATTCAGAATATTAATACCTATGTACTGACGTTGAGTTTTTTTTGGAATTTTGATTAATCAAAAAAATATTCATGAAATCCTATTTGAAAACAACAAAGCCAATTTAAACCCTAATTCCTTAAAAAAAAAAAAAAATAGAAATTGATTTTTAAAATATTTTCGGGTATTTTCTTTATCGTGTTTGTTTTAATTATTTATCATAGCATCGCTCAATAGAATTGAACTTTGTGTAGGTTATTGTGGGTCAGGTCACCGCGTCACCGCACAACATTGATTAAGGTAGAAAATACTATTTTTTATTACATATTTTACCCAAGCTATAAATATTTCGAAACGACAATCGAGTTTGTAAATTTATTAAGATGTGCAAGTATTACAATAATTTAATTCAGAGAAAATTACCAAGTATGTTTATTCAAAACATTTGTTTTTTTCTTATACGTATGAAATTCGGGAATAAAAATAACGAGATTAAAAAAAAAATTGGCTGAATTCTTATGACTTGGTTATGTATAACAATATTAAATAACCTACACCATAAGTTATTACTATATTATTATTATAAGACCGTTACACTAATATAAGAGGCAAAAAAAAAAAAAAAATATGATCAATAAACTCAGGTCTAGAAAAAACTTAGTACCTATCAGTTAGATAAATCACCTCCACGATGTTAAGAAAAATTACATTTAAAATTGATCTATATTTTTGTCTGTATATTTTATTATATAACGGTTTCATTATCATTGTATCCAAACAAGAGTACGGTTTTTTCTCTTTCTATTCAAATACAAATAAGTTTAAGGGCATTTATTTTTATTTTTATCTAGACATTGTTCATTTGTTACTGTAAACACCTATACTTATTTTCTAATTATTTTTTAGCCGATAAATGAAATAGATAAGCAAAACTCCAGGCTTAACGAAGATTTTTTCGCAAACAACTTAAACGTTCGTAGGTACAGGAAAAAAAAAAAAACGATAACAATGATTTAGCAAAAAAAAAAAAAATGAATTTCGTTCCCGGATGACAAATGGTTCAAGAAAAACAACAATGCGTGTTCTCGATTGAATTCAATTTGTTTGTAAGAAACAAACTCGGGAAAAACTTATAATTTCTTTCTCGGGTCGTTGATGCTCTTATATCTGACAATTCCTTGTTGCTCGCGCTCAAACGACGTATTTTATATAAAATTTATAGTATTTTCTTTACATTCAATTAAAAATTTGGGATTTTTCACTGAGAAACAAAAGCTGAGAAAATCGACATAATCCGCAATTTGAGAATTCTCCGACCTCTCGATTAGTTCCGATTTTTTTCATGTAGTATTTATTATTATTATTATTCTTATGTTAATTTAACCCATCCCGTATGAAACATCTTTTTGAGTCGTTTGGATTACTATTGATAGTAAATTTTGACTTGTGTATTTACAGAATAATTTATATACGATTTAAAAAATGAAGGATTCAATTCTAGGTAGGGTGAGAACTGAGTAGTTGTTTGATGGAGCGATTACGTTTTGAAGTTGATCAGTGTTAAATAATTTAAAAAACGGATGTACAATCTATACGTTATTCTCGATCCACTGCCGTTGCTCAAATTCGTTTAAACTATTTTTTTTACAAAGTTAATAGGGTATAAATTTACAACGGCCTCGTTGTTGAGAATTGAATTTCATGATCTTTCCAATGCTTAAAATTCCAAAAAATACTAGCACGTTGTTGCCAAGGTTTAAACTTGTTAAAATTATCTATATATTCGTTAAATTATCTATAAACCTTGAGTTGTTACTGCTCCGAATCATTTTTCTACACAAAAATTAGTCAATTGTTGTTTCATTCGTGAAGAAAAGAAGATTTTCTACACATTTTAAGACTTTAACGCTTTTTCCGAGGTACGAGTCCATACTTAAACGATAACGTTCGTTATAAAACCGTTACAGAATTGATCTCCAGGCTAACCCCGACTTTTTAAATTTAATTTGAAATTACCAGGCCTCTACCGCAGCGGTTCCCAACCTTTTTAGTTTCGCGGACCACTAATTTTGTAAAAAAATATTTAAGACCCACCCATAGCCTACATATACGTTTTCATAAAATGATAATATATAATATATAGGTACATGTATATATAATATTATAATACATATTATATACATATATACATGTAGTTGTTAGGAATATATAATAATATTATTTTAATTATATAAAATATTTAATATTATACCTATAGCTCGCGGCCCATGGGTTGGGGGGAACCGATGCTCTACCGAATAAATCTCGGGCAACGCGGGCCCGGAACAGCTGAAATTGAATCAAAATCAAATGTACCCGAGTTTTTTTGTTTTCAATGAAATATCAGTCGCCGACAAATCGCCTGGGCGTCTTTAAAATCGCCACTTTGGCCACACACCGCGGACTTCTATGTAACATATAGATGTAACAATTATGTTACACATAGAAGTCGGATTTCTGTCGTCGGTACAATAGTATTAATTTTTATCCCCGTCCGACGATCATTACGATTATTATTTTATTCACCCGCGTGGCCGCGTCGCGACGCCTCAGCAGTCGCCGCCGGTCACCGTCGTTCGTCGTCAGTTCACGTCGGTCGGTCGTCCGCGCGTATCGTCGAGTGTGTCGGTTTCGTCGCGCGGCCGTCCGTTTTGCGTGCGTTTACGATATTATAATTTCGCAACGATAATTGAACGTATCGTTTTTCAAAAACCGTCGCAATTGTTTCGCATTAAAAAAAACCCGTGTCGTTTATTTATTTTTTCGTTTTGTTTTCCGTACGAAACACAATCGTCCGCACATTCACAGCCGGTAAGCATTTTTTTTTCAATCTTCATCGGCCGTACGAAACACGTCCGCCGCCGGCAGTGCTCATCATCCCGACGGGGTTAGCGAGTCCGTCGCCCGCACCACACGTTTTTCCCCGGCGTACGTTTTTCGTCGGCCAATGTTTTTTTTTTAAATTTTTTTTTTATTTTACGCACATTTTGCCCGTTTTTTTTGCTCGTTGATTTTTCGCAATATTCGTTTAAACGATCGTCCGCGATAAAATTACCGACACGATTATACCCTCGGACGGTATTAGGTACACCTATTTTCGGTCGGTACGAATCGCGGATGAAATATGGTACACGGTTTTTTTTTTATATAATTTTCGGTGGATTATTACAGGAATTATAACGTTATTTATCTACACGACCGCGGTGCGGTCAATTGGAAAAAGTAACCGTGTCTGTACCAACAAGAAAATATGATATATTTGTTGCGATTCAAACAACGAACGTGTAGTTACGCTCCTAAAGTCGAGTTAACCAACAATATTTATACAAAATGTGCTTCAGACATTCTGTTATGTGATTTTACACTTTGGCCATTTTTCACGTTTGACTATAGTGGCGGGTTTGAAGGCGATCATCCTTCCTTTATCATGCTGAATTTGTAAATACTCAAAACCGCGTAAAAAATATCTGATTTTGAGAAACGCCAAGAGTAACGTATCGTTTTTACAGTGACGTTTTTTTCCCTCGAAGACGTTATACTTCTGTTTAGCAGGAAGGTTCCGACTATATTACGACGAATAATTCGGTCCTAGATGGGTAATTTTGTTGAAGAATCCTTTGAATTTTCGATTATCGATCGAAAAACGAAAAGTTTCTGGGAATAACGTGGAGTTTACACTGTTTATTTTGTCATTTTTTCTCGGTTTTTTACCTAATAATAGTAGATTCTGTAATAAATTTATAATCTGTTGTGTAAAAACATATTGAAGTGTGGGTATAACATAGAATATTTTTTTAATAATCAACTCGTCTTAGAATTGTACGCCATGTAGTACTACACGCCATAGAGTCGCCGATGTTAACTTTAATTTTCAAACCGAATTTACGCGTAATTAAATATTATTAACTGGTTAATGCGTTATATTGTTATCAACAATAGAAAAAATTATCAACGGATAAATATTTGAGGTATAATATAGGTAAGTTCTTATATAGTAGCCGTAGTCCTCCCTACGTAGTTGTATAGTGTAAATTTTATTTAATTTTGGCACTATAATTATATAACTATTTAAACTTGATTGTAAAATTTTAGTGAACAATAATTATTAAGTATAAGATACCTGCCGCATGATTGGATATCTGCTAGTTAAATAAGTTAAAAACTGTTAAAATTTTAAATTTTAAACGAGTTCATGCATTTTAAAATTGTAGAACGATGCTTATTTTATTGATATCGGTACGAAATATTGGTTCTGTTTTTGTGTACCTACCTTAAATACTCGTATAGGCCCAAATACTACCTCCAGTGCCCATATTTTTTCTTAATGTATATTTGTAGGTACACCTACTTCCTTGCCAATTATACGTATTGTAAATGTACTTCGAAGATGTAGTCTTGTTTTAAATTTTTGATACTTGAAATTTATATTTAAATGTTAGACACTCAAGGCGTTGTACACAAAACGAATGATAATTGAGATAATTACGTAGGAAAGCATAAAATTTAAATTTTTAAATTTTAAAAAATACATTCTTAAGTATTATAAAGTGAATGAGCTAAGGAAATAAAGAGGATTTTTTATCACTATTTTAGTAGGTGATTAAACTAGGTACTCTACTGTTTATGTCGGTTTCATAACTTATCTAAATCATTATCGACTTTGCCTAGTTATTATTTGAAATTAAATTATTCTGTGGCTCGTAAGCACCTACTGTCACGTTTTTTATTAAACCAATAGGATGCCTCACTCTTAAAATATGCGATATGTAATGACTTTGTTAGTTACCGATAATTAAAAAAAAAAAATAAGTAGGCACAAATTATGCTGATTTGATGAGTTCTGTAAATGTCCGGGTCTTAGTCGAGGTTAAAATAAACTGTAAATAGTAGAATTTCGGCTTTAAATCGTTTGTATTTTAATATCTTTTTCTAACATTAAGTGTCTCCAAATGTAACTATTTTTCAATTCGAGATTAAAATATGCTCGTAATAGGTGCCAACGATGCCGATTATGATTTATGAAACTTAAATTAAATAAACTTTCTACTAACTTACTCCATTATGTTTACAATTAATAACAACGGGATTTTTTCTTGAAAATCGGTTCGAGAAATATTATATTAGAACTGTCTACTTAGGTAAACGATTTTCTTCGTATTTAATTTTCAAAGCGAAAAATAGTACCTAACCTAGGGTGACCATACGTCCCGTTTAAAACGGGATTGTCCCCTTTTTGATCATCGTGTCCCAATTGTCCCAAAAAACTTCGAACGGGACGCTTTTTATCCCGTTTTTAGAAGATTGTCCCGTTTTAATCCCGTTATTTCCAAATAATTAAATTATATAATTTATGTTTTTTCGTAAAAGAATAAAATAAACTGATGAACCAAATATAAAACAGTTTATATTTGAAACCAAAGTTACGAATAACAGACTAAAATGTCCGTGGAACGAACGTCGAGTGCCGAACAATACGAATAGACAATAATAATAATAAAATAAGCATGATACACGTCGTATAATAGCATATGCATTACGAACTAAAATAAAATATAATACTATTTATAATCGATGATATATTTAAATATTATTATATTAATTTGTTTAATCTAAAAGTCAACAACAAAATATGTCGAATAGTGACGTACGGACAGTAAAGCGATTGTGTTTTTTATAGCTACGTATCGTATTTTTATTTCAATTTTGTGAGTTTAAATTTAGAAGAATGGCAGAATAATAATGTTTGTGTTGAAAAAAGATGGTGTGCTATCTATAAAATTTTAAATAGTGTATCGATAAATAATTTTTGGTTTATTGTAGAATATTCTCTAGCAACGCCCGGAACAAATGCTGCAATTGAAAGAGTGTTTTCTATCACTAATATGTTATGGACGGATGAAAAAAATCGCTTTCTCGTTCCTACCGTCAATTATAATTCTGAAAAATCATATCAAAAATTATTCGTGTAATGATTTTTACGATTTTTTGCTAACACAACCAAAACTATTAAACGCAATCGGATTTTTATTAAAATATTAAGCAAGGTAGTTGAAAAATGTTTTAATTGTAAATTGTTACTATAAAAGTATAATATATAAAAAATATTTTTTAAAAAATGTGTATGTTTTTTTAGAGTATTTAAACTAAAAATTGTTTGTCCCTTTATTTTTTTTGTAAAACTGGTCACCTTAACCTAACCTTATCTCGTTGTTTATAATCGATCCTCGTCACTCGCGTGATCGAAAAAAACGTGCCATCCGCAGTTTTTATATACGACGAGCATTAATTTTCAATAAACATTTTTAGTTATGTTTTTATTTTAATTTGAAGTTTCATGAACCATAACGTCATGGAAACCACTTTACAAATGTTTTCTGCATTGACGTATTTAGTTTTAATCGATTAATTAGTTTCATTTCAAGTTCAAAACACTCTCGTTTGACGACTTTCACGAACACGTCATTTTTGGGTAGGTGTTAATACCTGCTTGTATTATAGTTTTCCGAGAATCCACGTTTATATTTTCAAGTGACCCGTGCGGTCGTAACAATATTGTTATAGTAATATGTTACATCGTGCACACCGTACACGTTGACGTTGCCCAGCATTACAGATAATCTAATAAACTAGGTAAAATTGCCAAAATTTAAGTTTTTATTATTCGATTACACGTTTTACGGCACTCGTTCAAATATAAGACTTATTTTTACCATAATCCTTTTTTGCCCATTAGGTACAGATAATGTATTTACACCTACAGATAATATAGTATTACCATTATTCATTTACATGAAAGTATTTTGTTTTAATGAAAGTTAACGCGTTTTTTTCGTTGTTTTTTTTTTGGTTTTTTATTCAAAGTTCGAACGTATAATCACACCTTTTGAGATGCCTAGCTGTATAGGACGGTATATACGGTGTTTATATACGCGTATTATAATCTGCAAATCTTTAATCCGACGAGATGAATTTTGTTCGCATTGTTGCCGCGTACTTTACTCAAGGGGGGTTTTGTAGCGTCGGGCTGGGACGGTTACGGAAAAACGATTATAGTGTCCGTCAAAGTGGTTTTCGCTTCGAAAAACTCGCGCATTAAAGACGAGTTACAAGTTTTATATAATCAATTCGGTCCGATGGCGACCGGCAATATACTGATTGATAACATGCTGTCGAACTGTCGAGTTTTCTTTCTTTCTTTTTTCTATTTTTTTTCTTTTTTCCAGTCTTTCCCGACGTCCTTTTATATAAATGGTCACGCGCAGTCGATTAAAATCAGATTTGCTCACAACGCGACTATAATGACCTTTAACAATTTGTTGTTTTTTTTTTTTTTTTATTTGCCACCGTTAGTTCTATTTTTTCCCACAAATTTTATCGAGAATTTTCGTTTTATCGCGATGGAGTTTTTCCGTATGCGAACGGCCATTTTTTTCACGGTCAACCACTCTCATAAGGTTTTTTCTCGTAGATCGTTACCTTTCTAGATACGTGTATCTATAATTTAATAATTCTTTGGTATTTTTATCAATATTCTGTTACTTTGTGTAATAATTATTTCTAGAATTTTTTTTTTAAATCCATTTTATTTATGTTTCATTTATATAAATATATTTAAACCCTTGTTATAACACTATACAGATAATTTATAAGAATCGGTCCGTACCTGTGATTAATTGGAGGTTTTTTTCGTAATCTAATCGATTGTTTTCGACTCCGGATTCCACTTTTTTGAGGGTTTGAATTCTAGCCAAATCAATATAAAACAGGTAGGTTTTTATTCATTTATTTTCCCCAACACATGACGTATACTATTACAATATTGTTATTTGCTGTACCTTAATATTTAATAAAAGAATTACCATTAGATTGTGACTTTGCCTTTGAGCCCATTACAACTTTTACTGCCCGGAAAACTCCTAGTATATTATACATGCCACGAAATTACACTTTCCCCGTTTTCTCCATGGGAAACCTACTTTTTCCTGGTTTTTCCTCAGAGTCAGCAATTCGACAAAGAAATGGACTTTACATTTTGATTAAAACTCTTAAAATTGAACAAAACTGACATAAAATATTTATAAATGTTAGATGCGGTGTACAAATGGCCCTTAAGGTAACGATTAACTTTGTGATTTTTATTACGACTAAACCAAACGCGATTTGAGTATATAATATTTAACAAAACTTTATTGTGCAAAAGTCACGGTATTATAAAATGTGTTTAGTTCGGTGTTGAGCTCTTAGTATAAATAGAAAATATACATACAAAAGAAAAAATGTCAGGAAATTATTGATTTGTCCCAGTTTTCGTGTCGTACTATGGTTTTTCGTTTTTTTTTTTATATTTGTTTTGCTTTACAATCCAGACCCAGTGGGAACGCTGCAGGACTACGGTGAGGATAAAAAAAAATGAAATTATTGTTTATGCGCAAAATAGCGTAAGTCGTTGAAGAAAATTACCTAACCTTTAAGTAGAATAATGCAGTGAAAATATAAAATTTAACCTAACAGTGTCATAATGTGTATGTTAATCATAGACATATAAACCTATGGACTGCGGCACTGCTCTTCGATAATAAATTGAGTGGCTAAAATAAACGTAGTCAAGGATGAAAAATGATTATTTAATTTTATTATTCTACGAAAAGTATGTAATGATAAGTTTAAATCTTGATAAAATCGTTATTTTTCATGGAAATAAAGAATAAAAGATATTTCATTCACGAATGCCCTTACATATTATATTGGCGACAAGTAATTGTGTGTTCAAAGTGAAATACGCGCAATCCATAGGTTTATGTTATGTCTATGATGTTAATGCGTAAACAGAAGTCAAACCGGTTAAACCAATGTTACGTACATCCACCGCCGCGACACAATACTGATCGGCGTTAAACTTTATTTTCTCAAAAACTACTCTATCGAATTTGGTAGAATTCGACGATACAAAACTTCGAAAAAACAAATTTATTTTTCAAAAATCAAATCGGTTTAATCATTTTTGCTACGTCGGATCAACAAAATTACACGTTTCATACCCGCCACACCGAACAATCCCAATCGGCGGCGATAACCAATGATTTTCTCAAAAACCACTACTGACCGATTTCGATAAAAATCATAATACGCACAACTTTAAATGCGTAGCTTCATTTCGACGGAAATAAAAATGAAATCGGTTTTACAGTTTTTAAAAAATCGTGGCTACAAAAAATGTTCATACGTACGTATAAATTATAATATTATTAGCTGTCCTGACCCGGCTTTGTCAGTATTATTTCACTGTTAACGGTCGTAGACTGTTTTGTACTAAAATAATAACGAAAATGGTTACATGCCATAGATGTTTTTCAAACATAGACACGATGAATTATACTAAACAATTCATTCTATATGCTCTCTTTAAGAACAAACGATATCTTTAATCTATGGTACATGGCCGTATTAGTTAATAAACAGTATACAGGTACACGGGATTTTTTATTTTAGTTAATAGTATTAAAGGGTTATTAATTTTATCGGACTAAATTCATGTCTATAACCCGTTACGCGATGTCCTCTTTAATCTTAAAAAAAAAAAAACCGCATGACAATCGCAAAAGTAGTTTCGGAGCCAAGTGATAATAAAGATTTACATTTTCGCATTAATATATAGATATTTTACACTTATCAACGGGGGGGGGGGTTTGGTTTTGTGGTTATGATCGGCAAAAACACGAAAATTGTCCGGATGTCCCGTCGTTGAATCGAACAGAATTAAGTAAGAGTTCAATAACTTTGCCGGATTGTTGTCTACAAAAACTTACGGCAAGCGGGATTCCAACATGATATCACAGAAGTATAATTTTTGTTAATCCAGACCAGAGTTTTAAAGTAGAAAAATTTGCAGGGTGCATCGAGAGATTTTGGAGCGTTTAACGCTAGCCTTGATTAAGTATAATTTCGGTGTAATTATATGGTCTCTATACAGCGTACAATGTGTTCTGCCGTATGTTGCGTTTTCAGTATTTATAGGATCTGAGCGCAGATTTGATCTTTTCCTAATACGTACGTCATATGATCGAGTTTCGGCCGTATAATATGATGACTTTATTTAAAGTTTTTTTTAACTTTTGAAACACTGTCTAAAAAAGGAAAAATCGAACTTTTCAAAAATGCTTTTAACGACTTGACATTTTCACTAATCATTAAGAAGAATCATAGGAATTATTGTGTGAATTAATTATACGACAAAATATGTTAAACAATTTCCCGAAGCTTGTAGATTTACACATTTATTACGTTATCATTATAAAACCTTTTTATTTTCAGTTGAAAATCTGATATACTTTAATGTATTCTGAATAACATACATAGATATGGCTAAACAATCTTGGAAATTGGTAAAATTGGTAAAACAGTGTTAATTTTTTTTGTTTTAGTCATTATGCGATTTCGGTCATATTTAAAAGTTGTAATCACATTATTCTTTATCCTCACAACTATATTGAATTTTGACCAATTTTAAATCCAATTACACGATGAAAGTCTGTCACGGTCCAAAGTGAATTAGAAAATTATTTGAAAAAAAAAAAAACGAATTTAGATCTTGAATAGTAATTTTTTAGACCTAAACGGTTTATCTTTGAGTGTTCTAGCGTGCGATTAAAGAGAAATGTTTCGAATTGTGGTCAGAAGTAGTGAAATTTTTGAAATTTTTAATTATCGTAATAAGATATCATTTCCTCGTAATAAAAATAGTAATATTTTTAACAGTTTGTATTTTTTTTTTTTTTGTGGTAGGATAACAAACAAGATATTATATTATTTCGCCACCTATACGTCGTCCGAACGTGAACGAGTTTGTTCGGCATAGAATTTAAAATGTACGGATATATCGATGTTTTAAAAAGTCGCGAAAATCGAGGCAAACGTACTACACGGTGTAACGCACACACAAACGCGCGCGCTTACCCGTGTAACCATTACGCGTTGTTAACCATTATTCAGGTATACAGCAGTGTTTCTTTTTTTATCCGCGGAACCATTCCACTTTTATCGTGGAATTTTTTTTTTTGTTTATTCGCAATAAAAATCGTAACATTTTTGTTGTAATAATTACGTTTTTATAATGTGTTCAAACAGTATACGTTGAAATAATAGTAGTAATAATTTCGTACAATAACAGCTTAAATCGCTTCGATTAGACTTTTCGTGAGACGTGTAAAAATATACTCTTAACGTTGGGTTTTATCGACGAAAGTTGTATCAGGTTCGGGGTCTGTTTCGTCGATGGACGCTTTTACACGAATAAACGGTCGCGATCGGTAAAAGACACGGATTTTTATGACAAAACCGCACCGTCACATTTCCGACGACGGCATACGTTTTTCTCGTAACGACGACGACGTCATTTCGATCGAAGTTTCGTATTTTTTTTTGTCGCGCCGACACGGACGACGCGTGTTGAACGGATTTTTGATCACCCGTCTGGAGAATACCGGTTGATC
>CM029358.1:34374223-34431057 GCA_017140985.1 Hormaphis cornu
AAACGGAGATATTATTAATTAATTTAGGTTTCTACATTTAAGCGTGTATGATATATAGTAACTAAATTCTTTTAAAATTTTAGACGGAGTTATAGTTTAGAGTATTGTTTGAAATACGTTTGGGAACTGGGAGTTTTTTAGTTCTTAGGTGGAAAAGGCTTTTCTTATAATTTCTATAGTAAATATAGTCACGAAATTCATGTAGATCGTGATTTAGTTTTTTATTCTAAATTGAAGAATACATAATGAAACCTGTCACCCACTTTTAATTGTTTTTTTTTCTTATACATTTTTATTTGTTTATCCGTTTGTTGATACAAGAAGCAAAGTTTATAAAAAGAGTTTATACAGAAATTTAAACGTTCTTACAAATTCAGTAAAGATAGAGAGAGAAGGCTGTACTTAAGGCATCTTGACGTTTTATGCGTTTAATTATTATTGAATCAATGCCAAGTAATATGTAAATAAAAGTTATAGAACGTACATTTTATTTTCATAAATTTACACGATTGTTGATACATTTTACACAGACGTAATAATAATAATTTATGTACAACGAACGGTTGGTTTTTTCGTTGCACGCGTGTTTGTTTAAAATTTTTATCTAAAGTGTGGTGATAAGCACGTGGTTCAATTATTTATTTTTTTTTTCATATAAATTATCAGCAAAGTGCCCGACTGTATTGTTTAGTGGCAGCTGTAATACGATACACGCTTTCGCGTAAAATATAGATTCAAATTGAAAAATTCTACGAGTCATAGTTTTAAGTTTTCATCAATTCCCCCCTATCTTTTATTATGTTGGATAAAAGTGCAGCCTTTTATTGAAACATACGCGTATAAATATATGTTTTAAGAGTTTCATGTCTTGACAGATAGAACGAAAGTGTTTTGTATTGTAGTAGCCGAACGTTCGAATTTGAAATCAAAGGTGGGCGTTAAAACTCGAGACCGCTAAAGTAGTACCTACAGTGTCAGAGTTTACGGATCTTTCGTTAGAGGTACTGACTTTGAAATTCGGAACATTTCTCATTGGTACGCGTAAAGTTGTTCACGGGAAGAAAAAAACATCACTGTAAAAACGTTCGCTACGCTCAGAATCTAAAAAAAAAATTAGGTAGCCGACGCTACAATTTACACGAAATATGTCGTGATTCGATTATCACAAACTCGCTTTACGGCTATGAAATAATACTGTCCAGTCATTAATCGTAGTTGCGACAACCTAAATACGACTGTGGAAACTCGTCGGTAATATTGTGCTAAACAAAATAAATTTGCCTAATGCTCTTTTGTACGATTTCTTTACCGACTCGGCGCGAAATACTATCGTCTTTCTCATAGGAGGCACCCTTCCGGTACGTAAAGTATTTGTCCGCATGCAACGGCGGAAGTGACTCGCCGTAAAAACACTGCGGGTTATACGTACCACCGACTGTCCGTCCTCCTCGTCCCACGCCGTGACGTACAAATCGTGTGTGCGTAGTAACGATTTTACGTGCAGTCGCGGTGTCCTAGAATTGGAAAGTTTCCGTTTGGGTTCGAAGCACCTGTGTGTTAGTAATCGGTCGAAATCGTGTTTCAAGTACGATGTCGATAGTACTTTTTAGATTCCGAAGAACGTATCGGTTTTCGCATGATGCGTTTTTTTAATTTTTTTTTTACCACTATATTACGTGATCGCGATAATTTCTTCAACGACGCTCCGATTTTTTAAAAATTCAGTACCTCTAACGATAGGTACACGGATGGTACTTCATAGGCGTCCATAAAATCTGAAAGTAACGATGAAAAAATTGAGGATAAAACGTTAAAAAATAGCGGGGGGTTTTGATTTTTAACCAAAACTTACACAATAACGATCGGAATAAACTTTCATATAGCGTTACAATTGTAAAGATACGAATATCATGACATTTCGAAAAATTTTTGAGCTAAACTGTTATGAACTTACGAGTTTCCACTTGTATTCTTATTTTCTACAGAGGACGAAATGATTCTTGTATATTTTATACGCGTTTTGTGTTCACAAAAGTTGTAGGTATGAAGAATTTAGGCGGGTACATAATGTTTTATTATCGTTACTGCCAGCAGCATGATGATAAAAATAATAATAATTATTAAATATTATCGATCCAAATTACCCGTCAATCTAGCCGTAAATATATAAAAGTGATTTACTGTAACGATAACGCAGCTGTATTGATTATCTTCAGTTTTCTAGTACAAATAATACAGTCATTTATCATTTTATAAGTATAATTGAGTATAATTTTTTACTAAAAAATCAAACAAACGTCGTTCGATCAGACTCGGCTGAATTTTTCACAACCACGGCCCAGTATAGGTGCGTAACGTACTTAAAAAAGTAACGTTCTAAAATAAGAAATATATTATAGGGTTCTGTCGATGTCGATAACACTGTCGGTATACACTTGTCGTTTTAATCGATTCGATGAGGTTAGTGGTCTGCGTGTGACTGATGTTCGGCGTGTGAGCGCAAAATAGCGATCGTATTACACGAATATTACGGCTGCAGGATTATTACGTCGATTATTTTTTTATGTACTCGGTATTATAACATCAGCTCCGCGACTGGTCGTTTGTGAAGCCGTTTTTATATAAAAAAAAAAATAATAATAATAAGACCGCGGAACTAATATTTAAGAAACGTTAATATTTAGTTGAAACTATTTCTATAAACTTTGTTAAAGATAAACTGCGCCGAGAAATGCACGTAGTACCTGCATACTATACAGTGTACACCTACATTTCTTCTTTTTATATCTCTTTGAAAAACAAATATCATAACGGACGTAGTAGGCAAAACTATGAGGAAAGAAATAACTTTCAAGCTGTGATAATACTGCTGCAGGTACCTGTGAAATAAAGTAAAACATTCAGTTATAATTTGTTCGTAATAATACCGAGGTTTTACCCAGGTATGCTACTTAAATCACGTATACCGTCGGATTAAGTGAACGTTTTTCGTATGCTTTTGTACACGTTCACTTGTAGGTTATACTTATTATAGATGTTATAACGCGAGTTGTATTTTTTTGAAATTCAATATCTACTCAAATGGGAATAATTATTCGTTCTTTTTTTTTTTAACAAGAAATAATCATTAAAAAAAGTGACGCGTGTATAATTAATGGTTCAAACAAAGCGGAATTCATTAATTGTTTATGAATTTGAGAAACCATAGTATTTTAAGTAAAACACTATTTTTAATTTAGTTGATTGAAAGCGGTGATTTTTTTTTCAAAATCATAAAATGGTTTCACATTTTGCGACATACCGACTGATCTGTATACAAACGTCCGTAAAAGTCTGAAATTAACTATAGGTATATGCTGTTACATATTATTCCACTGGATAATTTGGCTCTAAAATTTGCACTGAATCTATAGATCTTTAGAACGGACAATTCAAATGTAACACAAAACTCGCAACAAATGACAAATATTCAAAATTTTGTACTTAAATTTACTCAAAACGTGTTGAAAAACATTGAAGTTTACATGAAATCATATATTACAATACTCAATTAGTTCTTAATGCGTAAAAGTTTCCATTTCTATGGACTTGTATTGTAACTCGTTACTTGTGGGAATTAAGAAATCAAAAAATGCTGTCTTAAATTCAGCAGATTATACCGTTTTTTATAGCATACAATTTGAAAACCTGAACATATTTTCTAAAAAGAAACTAGTAAAGCATTCTATTTGAATAATCATGTCTCTATTAAAAAAAATGAGTATATGATGGCGAAAATTGGAGCAATTTCGCGGGAGTCGTGGTTTCATTGGAATGACAAAGATAAAAATAAAAAAAGATTAAGATTAATACATGTTCTGCTTCACTCAGCATCTACAAAACAAACCGTCGAAAATACGGCCACTGAACCTATTATATAGGCTGTAAAGAAAATAGCTATTCAAATTTTTTTATTCATGGCAATTATAGCGTAATTATTGAACAATTTACATAGTTTTTTTGGTAAAAATTTTATGAATTTTTTCATGTAATAAAATAAATTTAATATCTTTAATTTTTGTGCCCATATATTTATCCATATTATTGACATGTACTTGAACAAAATTCATTTGCTTTTGTTATCAGTGACCATTGTTGACAATGGATACCATAAACTCTTACCTAATTATGATAAGATCTTATGGTATCCACAAATGAAAACGAGTGAGTGGAAAAAAAATACGTTAAATTATTCGTTTTAGTATTTAACTCGTAAAAAAATAATGTTTTTTTAGTTTCGGAGTGTAATAAAATGCATATTATTGTTATTTCTACTACCAATTATTATTATGTATAGTATACATTTTACAATAATAAAAAAAAAAAAAACCGAGCAAAAATATTGTCTTAGATTTTATGTTAGAAAAATGAATGTAACTTTACGTGTACCTCACATTTATGTTCTAAAAAATACACGTTATCTCGATAAAGTAAATGTATAATGTATAGTATCGCTAACAATTAGTTATTTAAATTACAGAAACTATGTTTATTACCTCATTGCCTAAACGTCTACGGAACACTAAACATTAGTGCTGCGGTTATGTTTAAAACAATTTAAACACATTTTTGCTATCGATATAAAATACAGTACTCTAGTGAAAAATACAAGGAGATCTAAACTTTTTTGGAAATTGTTGTAATAAGTATCGAAATAAATCTTCGGTTTAAGAGGAATTATGTTTTCAATGACTATAAAATATATTTTTGTATCTGGTAAAATACGAGGTAAAACAAAAATATAAGTTTAGGTTAGGTTTGTACTGTTGTGTACGATTTCTTAACTTGAATTATTTCGAACCGATTTTTATTGTTTTTACGCTATACACAACACTCACTTATTCTGATTTATTTTTTCAGAAACATCATTTGCGAGTGTAAACATCTGAGAAAATCAAGTCTCTATAATCGCATGACGTAAGTAAATAATTTGCATTGTAAAACATTTTGTTGATTTTATTCACCAAGTCTTTGTGGAACATAATATTTTGGAATTTCTCATCGCACCTGTAAAAATCTTAAAAAATGTCGTGCCATTTGGCGTTCAATCAAAATGATTTGTGATTGAATTATTCGTAAAAATAAATCGTCTCGGAAAATACTTTATTTTCGTTGTGAATTCAGACAGTTAAATGGCGATTGTTTACGGGCGTGTCACTTATTTTACTGCGCATGATTTCAAAATAATTCGTCATACAATCGAGTGTGTGCGAAAAATAAAAGTTATAACTATATTATAATACGTCGTATTATACTTCAATTACAAAATCATTGTGTTACAAAATTGCCGTTTACCGTTTTTGTTATCTGTGTTGCTACGTAACTTAACTTTTTTTTTTTTTTTGTAGCATACTACGCAGTTTTATTCAAAGTGTCTGTTTTGTGCACCTATATATAATCTGAACGTGTCTTCTATGCCTAAATAATCTCGAGTACTGTTATTAATTCGTCGAGTGTATATCATTATCCGCACGAAACAATAATGTTATGTACGACGCTTCGCATTGTCTTTAATTCGGTTTTAAAAAACTCCATTAGCTTGGCGGGTACCTGCGTATATAAAAACAATCGAAAAAAAAAAAAATCTAACGACCGTACGTATATTTTTATACCTACCTACATAATTTACCGTCCGTTTGGCATATTTCGTACAGGAGACTGCGAAACATAATATACAGAAACATCGAATTTTGTGGGTATCGAACGCGTTAATGTAAACTTTGCGTACACAACGAGTAGTATGCCCGCATTTTACATCGATGATATCCGTGTACGAAAATCACGAACCTCGACAATATTTTTATACACAAAAGAGAAATCAAAAGTCGAACCTAAATATTATCGCGTTAGAAACGCAATACATCAACGTTTATCTATACAAATTGAACACGACGATGTGCCCGATTCCTCTTTTGATTCGCATTAAACGGAAAAATAAAAAAAAATACACAACAACGGGTAATTATTAGTTTCTGAGTGTATACACGCGAACGCCCTTTATCGTGTTTTTTATGTGCACGTATATACTTTTATCCAGTGCTTGGACAGTTTTTTTTCAAAAAGTAATCGGTTCTCGTTAACGTTCATCCTGTTAAAAACGAATTAATTTCGGACTCGTTCGAATCTTAAAAAATGGATCTCGTTCCTGACAAAGGATCATTTTACGTTCTTCAGAAAAAAAAATTGTTTCGTGTCAAATTTTTATACACTCTAGACTCAATAAAACACCCATATCGTAAAGAATGTTCCAAACATATTACGAGTCCTTAACAGGGGAATTTGGATTGGTTTAAAAATGATTTATGAAAAAAATATTTACCGAAGTTTGCATGGACGTTTACTTAATGTACGTGTCACTGTTTTACGAATACACGTTAAAGGTCGAAAATACAAATATGAAGAAGTAGAAAAAATTCGCTGAAAATATTTAACTACCGAATTGAAAGGGTTAATGATTTTTTTTCTTCTAGTAAATCACAATAATACACTTTTATTGTATACACGGTAACAAGTAAATCTTATTCACCGCGCACTGCGACTGATAAAATCAATAACAAATGACACAATTATTCTGGACAGAATTGAAAATTAACCCTTTAATCATTTATTCTTTTAAATATTGGATACGAAAAAAAAAAAAAATTTCGTTTCTGCAAAAAATGAACGAAATTCGGTCACGTTCCTCTGCGTTCCTGGTTTGTTCCCAAAAAGCGAACGTAATTTCCTATCTATTGACCTTATCATTATACGGGGTGTTTAAAAATTTAATTGAAAAAAACAAAAAATGATTGTAATTCCTCTACCGCAACGCGAGAGTACATTATCATGATAAAGACTGGAAGATGCCATCAAAGATTGGTTTTTGTTTTTTTATGTGATACTACGTACACATTAAATATACAGACGCGACGGCGTTTTTCCGAACGCGCCGATTATTTTTTTGGAAATATTTTTTTACAACTCGGATTTCAAAAGCGTGGTGATGCGATTTTTATGTCCGATCGTTTTCCAGCAAACTGCTCCCGGGGGACGGTATTGGGGAAAAAAAACAGAAAACAGAAGCTTTTATGGCCTGTTTGCCGCCGCCGCGTTCACTGTGGCGATCGTGTCAACGCCGCATCCGTTATAAAAATCCGTATGTACCGGATATGCGATTATGCGCCGTGCGACTGGAAAATAAATAAATTTATTAATTATTACTATGAAAAAAGATGCGGAACGGACTGTTTATACACGTAAGCCAACGTTCGATTCCGTTTAACTACTCGTAAAATGTAAAACGTATTTTAGTCGATCGGTTATGATCACGGGTAGAATATCGTAAAAAAAAAAAAAACAGAGACGAGTCTAGAGATGTCCGAATACTGTTATTTACCTAGTAGTTTTATTTTTAAGAACATCTTTTTTAACGTATTGTTTCACGTACGGTTAGTCAACCGGAAAATACGATATGTACGCAGTATGAACAGAAAAAAAATGTGTTTCAAAATCGCTTGAAACCTTGCATATTTTTGTATCGCGTAAAAGCGTCAGCCGATCATTATTTCGGAAGTTATGGCCACGAAACTAAATCGATTTCCTTACGTTTCGCTCAGATTTTTCATCGTAAATTTTTCGATCTCAAACAAGAGACTATATTACGGCCTTTTAGAAAAGGTAGTGACTTTATAAATAGGTGTATTTGTCTTATAAAAAGTTTTCACAGAAAAAATAAACATTATTGCGAGTACAATACGTTGTTCGTTACGCTCAGAATCTACGAAGAGAGTAATAATACGTAATTCTCGATCGGGTGCAGGGAAGCTCGCGGTCACCGTTCGCTCTGGGTGGATCAGCGTTTTGTAAGTTGAAGTTTTTGTTAAATGCACAAGCAATTTATGAAAATTATGACACCGAGTGAGCTTTAAAATCTTAAAATTTCATAATCTCCGTCGCGGCGTGTGAAAATTTAAAAAAAAATTTGGAGCAATTTTAAAATTTTCGTCGTTTTTTTCATGATAATTTAGAGGACAACTAAAAAATTTACAACGAGTAAACATCAAATAAATTACGATCCGATAACGAATTTCTAAGTTTTTTTGCGATAACAAACGTAAAGATAGACGGAGCACTCCTTCCACCCTAAAGAGTAATCACAGACAAGACGATTTGTGGTGTTAAATTAAAAATTGTTTTGAAAACTGTCAGTTTACCATCGTGTTGTGCAGTGGTATAGATCTAATGAGAACTTAAACGTTCGGTTTTTAAATTTTCAGCCAAATTGTCCGCATTCATTGTTCCCCACGTGTCGTCTCTGATTACGTACTTATCATTTCTTTGAATTTCCGCGATTTCGACACTGAATTGTTTTTTTCCAGGTCATAATTTTCGAGAAACGGTTAATCGATCGTATAAGTAATAATTCTTTTCCAAACAAGTACTCTTGTTGCCCTCTGTTATTGTTATATATTTACATCCATTTACGAGTTCGACACTTTTACTGTATTTATACGCTTAAATATTTCAAAATTATATTGTGTGTTATTCAAGATCCAAAACGATCCCAGAACAACTATTTCAATCCATTATGGGGATCTTAGAACATACATTATGCGATGTGTTTTGTTGTTCGTTTTGCTATGAAGTCGACCGAGTTTACCTCTATTTTTTTTTTTTTTTTGTGAGACCGTTTAACTAACGATCACAAACGTTTTACCACGTTTTTGTTATTTCACCAACTGTATGTAATCTTTCCGAGATTTTTTCCACAGCAATGACTTTTATTTTTTTGTATTAATTTTTCTTTTTTTTTTTGTAAACAACAATGATAAATAAGTTGCATAAAAAGACGTATAGTGGTTTTGAAAATGTCGTAATTATTACGCGATACTGGATAAAATTACACGCGATATGACTTAGCCTCTACAATTGCAGTGTTATACAACTGTTTTTATACGGCATCATAACACTTGCGTGCGTATAATATATAAGACGTCTGTGCTTTTGTCCCAAAAATTTGCTTCATTATGTCGTTGTGATGATTCTGTTCTCTACGTTACGGCTGTGTATTAAAGTGAAATAAAAATAACCGTTTATCATTGCTCTCATTTTAGATTCCGATTAGATCAAGATTGTATTTTGTCTTTCACACGATGCGTGTTTTTTTACCACTATGTAATCACGATAACTTCCACAATAATGGTCTATATAAGCTGGCATTACGTTAAAATTTTTGAGATACAGAACTGATAAAAATTTATAGAAATTTCGAATATTTCTGAGCTAAAACTTTGAAATGTTTTAATTCTCATTTTTTTGGTATTTTTTGTTCGGTTACAAATTCAATTTTCCACAAAAACTTTTGAAAGTTTATTACAAGTTTCCTAACGTGTAATTTCATAGACCGCCAAAACGTTTTGAAAATCCGTAATCACAATTTTTGTGTTTGGTTGTTGGAAAATTTTCGAAAATTGGTCATACTTGTGTTTTATTTTTGGAAAAAATTCGTAACATTTGTTATTTAAGATTTAAATACGTTACGTAAAACAAAATTTGCTGTTTGAATAAGAATAGTTCAAAAAAATCCGCCTCGTATAACTCTGAAAACGTACAAAAGAAGTATTGAAAAACTGTGTATATTTTTGATTATTTTTTTGACCCACAGCGTCAAACTACCCACGCGGCCCAGAGTGATTTTTTTTCATAGCCGTTCTTCACAACGAATGATCTTTATTTTCTTTATACAATATTTGTTGAACATAATTATTCACGGAAAAACATAATATATATCCGTGTAATGGAAACGGATTAAAACCTATAATATATAACCTACATACTATCAAGTGCGTGCGTCGAAACAAGAGAAAACTACGTTTGTGCCGTCACCGTGGACGGTCGGTCTGACAATAAAATCGTGCGTGTCACGTTGTTAAAGTCGATTTTTGAAAACAAATACACGATAAAATAGTAATAAGTACTCGCGCTCTGCAGTCTGCAGTATATAACGTATATACATAGTGATCTCTTATTATTTTTATTTTTTTTCTTCTCCTCTGCCCGGACGTGAGACGTTTTGTAAATCATCAGCGTGAAACACCGTCGCGAGATAATACGACGACGCGCGGGGAAAGGAAATGGATGTTCGCGTCGTCGTCTGATGTACCCTCGACGGTGCAGTTTGGTCGCAATTTCCGAAGGTTACGCGCGTTTCTCTGGGGTCGCGTTTTTTGTTATTTTGTTTGTTTTTTTCCCGCGTGAAAGTGTGTCGCGTTTAACAGCGCCTCGGTGTGGATAGAGAGAAGACGACGAGTACTAATAAAGAAAAAAACTGTATATAATTACAATAAAACATTGAAAGTTACAATTTGTAATCTACCGCGTAAACAATTACCCGTTTTACGGCGAAAAGAACGAAAAAAAAAACCGACCGGAATCACTTTAGGCCGCTTGGGTAGTTCGATGTTCCGGATAGGTTTATATTATAAAAGTATCGTATATGAAATCCGTAAGCTTACGAAAATAACGATTCTGAACGAGCCCGGTTAAACTATAAAAATTGTGCCGTAACGATAGAATTGGTCTTTTATCGGGCACTAGAATTAAAAGTAGTGAAAACGCCCGAAAACTGTATACACAGTTGTTTAGAATCTTAATTTTATCATCGTGGAAAAATATTGAACGTTCTATTTTTATTCTTAAAAGTCGGAATCGCTCTACGACAGTGCGTAATTTCGTTGTTTTAATCAAGAACTTTTTTTTCATACGGTTTTCGAATGTGCAAGGCGGATTGAAATATTTTTATTCAGATTGAAAATTTTATTTTTACATATAAAATTGTTGAATTTTAAATAACAAACTTGTGTGAGAAACGATACTTTTTCTTCAAAAGTACGACCAATTGTCGAAAATTTTCCAACTTTAAACAAACAAACATACAAATTCTGACGACTGACGATTTGAAATTATTTAGTTCAGAAATTTTCAAGACTGTATCGGGCCAGTTTTAGCATTATTTTTAACGTTTCTTCCTTGATGTTTGCTTAATTTTTTTACTGTAACTTTTAAATTTTCTTACGCTTAAGCCTACTCTCAAAGTACCATCGGTGTCCGTATGTCTCTATATCGTAAAACGTACCGACGTTAAAAATCGGAGCATTATTGAACAGAAGTTATAGTGGTACAAAAAAATAAAATAAAAAACACACATCGTGTGAACATCGATACATTCTTCGTTACACTCAGTATCAAAAAAAAAAAAAAGTGTGAAAATCGTGTTATTATGAAAACATGTAACTCGAAACAGCTTTTTTTCCGCCATCGCTGCGCATGACGTTCTCACAAAAGCCCAGACGACGTCTAGGCTATTATATGCAGTACGATGTACGTAATGTGTTAGGTAAAAGTGATCGGTCGACGCATTTTTCCGCTTTTCCGACTATGTATTTTACTACGAGTTCGCGTCGTCGTCGTCCGCGAGGCGCAGCCGATTTATAACAATATTTACACGGTGCGCACACACACTCATACTACTCATATTCGTATAATATAATAATGTACAGTTTATTTACGGTATACTATAATATTTGTCGTATCCACGTCGTGAAATCATTTTTTCTACAAAGTCGCGCGTCATTCTGGCCGTGTGCACCGACTTCTTAAAATCTTGAAAGTTACGATCGAATTTTTACGAAATTTACAATATTTTCTTACTATCAGCTTCCGTATAGAGTGAACGAAACCGTTTCCATCGTATTCTTGTCGTACAAACTACCGCGTGTAAAAAAGTACCCGAATTTTTCACTAACACAACACTACTTGCCAAACCTGTTATTATTCATATCGTCGCATAAGAAGTGATAATATAGTAGTATTTTTACGGAAGATTTCTGTAGAAAAAATCTATACCCATTGTGTTCAATTCAATGGCGGGACTTCCGGACAGTGTTTTGGCGGATCACGACACTCAAACCGCCCACCGTTGAAAAGATTGTATTCACCGATACGTACGAATGTATTTTCATTTTGTGCGGCATCGATTTCTCAAAAACGGTTGAACCGATTTGATTTCTGTTTTCGGCAAAACATTGCTACATATTCGAAATCGTGCATCGTGTACCCTTGATAATTGGATTGATATTGGCCATGAGTGTAATTTTTAATTTTCCTAGATGTTTGTTTGATCGGTATTCTGGATACTGGTTAACGTACTGCGAAAATCGCTGAGCATAATTAGTTATTTTGTTTTGCCTAATGCAGGAAAACGGCAGTATAGCTTCAGCACCGTATTTTAGTTTAATATTATTGTTGAATCAAACCGTTATCGTCGTAGGAACGTTTTGATTTTATCACATCTTTTAAAGTCAAAACGTAATCCAAGTGCATGCGTACAAGTCAGAATCAATAAAAAAGCCACAAAACGGGTAGATTTGATGCGACGTTTATTTTGAAACATAACATGGGTTAATTCACGTCGTAGATTTTTGCTGTAAAAGTTATGTGACTTTCACGTCGACCTGTTACGGTTCGTATACTTTATGGTCCGTAATAATAATTTGAGTTGTTTAACCGAAGACGGTAATTTAAATTTACTTGTATCGCTTGTTTCGATAAAAACCGAACTAGTGTTACGGACGATTCGACGGTGATTCAAAAACGTTGTTTCGTTTGCAATAATATCATGGACAGACATACGTCATTTGAAATCGGCGACTTTTTTTTTTTTTTTGGCAGTAGGACATTTTTTCGAAAACGAGTCCATTTAAAAATAATGTCACCATAACTCTCGCTTTGTTCGACACTGCATACTACACATCGTAATGTGTGTTTTGTAACTGATGAGCGATTGCTTTAGCAGTCAGCCTTCTCTATTGATCATCGAGAGTCGTGACAATCGGCAGTGTGTACGTCGTGTCGTTCCCACGGGCCGCGTCCGACCGCGAAAACAGTGGCGCTAGCAGGGAGAGGAGGCAATAACCCTCCACGCGGTTTTTATTTTTTGTCGATTTTGTAGATCTATAGTGAGCTAGTAATTTTCTCCTAAAAACCGATGTCAAAATGGAGAAAAAGGGAGTAAATTTGACGTCGGCGAGACCCGTTTCCGTCAAAATTAAAAAAGGTTCAATTCCCGTCTCCGCCAATGTACCGGTTAGACGTTCTAGTAGGGCTTATTATTATTATATTTCATAACGGTTTTGTTGTGAACTATAAGAAATAAAATTGAACGAATCGATATGTAATTAATATTAATTGAAAATGTCTAACGATAAGTATGTACGAGAACTGTCAAAACAAAATAATTTTTCCAACAGACTTAATGAAAACAATAGTTTCAAACGATGGTTTTAACTAGTTAATAAAATATCATACGTGTTATCAATATTCTCGTAACTGGAATAATTATTGTATAATATTTTACGAGCTTTTCTGAAAAAAAAAAAACACAAAAAATATAATTTTTATTTGATTAAAATCCCCAGGCCCCGCTAGACCGTCTACAGGTACAAATTGGCATTTGGCGGAGACGGGAATCGAACATTTTTTTTAGTTTTGGTGGAAACGGAGGGTCATGGCCTTCTCAATTTTGGCGGAAACGGGTAATTCCTGTGACAAGTTGTTTGGGCGTAGCGATTGCGCCTTGGATCACTTCTATGGGCAAGCCGATGTTTCGGAAGTTGTGGTTCAAACTTATCGTTTTATACCCGAAGTCAAATCGTCGCGTTAGAAAAAGCGATTCTGAGCGAGCTCTGCTGTAGGTATTATACGCGTAGAGACCAAATTCAACAAAAACTACCAGCTGTATTTACCAAATCAGAGTCCATAGACCTAGCAGAAATGTTATCGACTCTGTAAGAGTGTTCTGAGAAAAAAAAACATCGTTATGAAAACGAAGAAACTAAAAGTTGTACCAAAATAAGGTACATACTACGAATCAATATAGTAGTATAGAATTTTCTACGTTTAGAATTCGGCGTCCCGCTTCGTACAAAAACGTACACCCCATATTTTGAGCGTCTAAAATTCAATCTTTGCTCAGTGTTCTGTGTTATATCAAAACTAGTGTATCGAATCTCACTCTCTTAAAAACACGTCCGAAGACTACCGGCACAGTTCTTAAGTCAAACGTTTGTGGGGGACAAACATTTTGTACGGTAACAACATTTTGGGAAAAAAAAACGCACAGAACAAAAACGTCTTTCGAACGCCGTCTTTTATGGTAACAATGTTCTCGCGTGTTTTATACCTCGTACATACCTGTTGTAAACGCGTTCACGCCGCCGAAAGTCTCGTTTGGAAAGAACAAATAGAATGTACCTACTCGAAAATATAGTACTGCGAGGCTGGAGCAGCGAGTAATAAACCGGTTCGGTTGGAGACGGGTTTTTTTATTATTATTTTATTCCGATTTTTTTTTTTTTTTTGAAGTATTTAAAAAAAAATAACAACAAAGTCGGTATACCCGCGGGCCAGCGGAAGATCTAGAGAATCCGGTATGAAACACATTGAACACACACGTATATATCATTATATATCGGTTCAAGTGGAACGTTCTTAAATACACTACACTTCTTTCCTCACCGCGCAAGACGGTATGGCGCGTCAAAGGTATGTGCGACGACGTTTTTTTTTTTGTTGTCATCGAATAACCCGACGGACGGCATCGTGCGACCATGTGGTCCGGCGTTATTATTATATCTCGTTGTTTCCGACACCTTATCGGTGTACTTCATTGGTAATGGCTTAACATTTTTACAAAAAAAAAAAGAGCAAACAGCCGGTTGTATTTTGATCCACCGTTTCGTAAAATTTGCGGAAAGTTAAAACAAAACAATATGCACCGCAGTAGTGTTGTTGTAATCGATCAATCAAAAAAATAAAACTACACGCGTCTTGTCGAAATCTATAAAAATCCACGGGGCATAAAGCGGCATAACTCGTGGCCTCATAATTAACTACTTTGTGTTTAAACGTCCCGCTCAGAATCTAAAAGAAAAAAATGATTATCTATTTAAAAACGCAGTTCAAAACGTTCTGCGTTTATACATATATATATTGTTTTAAACCGTAATAACGATATTACGAATTATCGTTTTTATAAACGGACAGAAACTGTAAGTCGTTAAAACGGCTTTGCGCACAACAAACATGTCGTGTACCTTTTTTTGTTGTGTACACGCTGTTTCTTAACACTGGAGCGCACGCAAAAAATGAAAGCTCCGCACTCGAGGCGGCGTGGTCGAGTGGAAGTTATGTAAATACGTGACTATTGAACTTGGACCGTTTGTGTTTTTTTCTTTCGCAAAATCCCCTTTTTTGTTTCGAACGTATAGTATTCGTATATCAACGATCGCACCGGGGGATCCGCGCTGAGCTTACGAAACGATTATCGAAATTATTTAAGACGTTTCCACACGACGAAAAGTCTACAGAACCTTTCAAGTTTTAGCGAATACACGTGCAATCATAATTATTAATAACAATGCCTATAGAAATAAACTTCAGAAATGTCTCGAAAATGTGCATTTAAAATCCATAAAACGACGTAGTATAAAGCGTATATGATTTCAAGAAGATCATCTACTGGACAACGTTCATACAAATTCGTATTATTAATAAAATGGCGAGAAAAGAGTACTTTTTATAGTTTTCAATTTGAAAAGTGCGTTCAATTTCGTTAAACGTTATGCGCGGGGAAATGGACCTATGTTACATAGTACAATACTTGATTTATATTTTCGTTAATGAATTTAAGTCGTATAAATTAAATTAATATGTAACGTTTTAGTGTAACCATACCCTAATTGAAGTAGTCCACAATGGTTTTCTATGAAATTGCCTTTGTTACTGTATATAATATTGTTCTCACTTGGCTTTTTAACTCTTCACGTATTGTCTCTTCATTTCGTTTTACTCGAACAATCCGTCCGTCAAAAGTATTTTTACACTCTGTGCGCCGTGAAGAATGTATATTGTTATTACGATGATGTTTGTTGTGTGAAAACTTTGATGGCTAATCGAAAAATGTCGTATCACTTAAACGAACTGGAAAGTGGACCTAAATTGTACCTTACTTAAAGCTCTTATTTTTTGTTTTTTTGAGTTATGGCCTGAGCATGCCTTCTTAACCTTCCCTCTCTAGTCTCCAGAAGGGATGTAGCCGATTTTTCTTTTTTATTTAAATTAATCAATATAATCATATGGATACCTATTAGAACACATTCCATTCAACATCCCAACTTATAATAATCCATGTTCTACTTACCATTACACAGTACAATCTACTTAAAGAACTCTCCTATGGTTAGAGTCACGGTTTTGTGCAATAAACTTGCACTTAATGTTGACTATTATTTTACTCCATTAGTCTCTATTCTCAAAGTATAATAATGTATAATATTTTTCTTTTACTAATGTTTTAGTCTATATTCTCCTATTATTATTATGAACATATGTTTATTGAATCTATTTTTGTATATCGATGTATTGTTTTAAAATTAACTTAAAAACTTAAAGTGGAGGCAGCGATCTGATCGATTCGCTCGATTACACAAAAAGTTAGGGAATTTGAGTATTGGTACGATATTGTCATGCAGACTTACCCAATATAACATAAATTAATGGTAAGCGTAGTATTTTGCACAAAAAAAAAAAATAAAGAAAGGAAGAAAGAAAGGGAGTAAATTTGTGGTCGGGCGAGAAGTCGTTTGGCGTAACGATTACCTACTAAAGTCGTATTTCGGGTAATATAGGCGGTAGTTTGTTATGGCTGATATTTTTTGTTAAATTTGGTTTTCACCTGTACTTAGATAACGGAGCTCGCTCAAAATCGGTTTTTCGAACGCAACGATTCGTCGCTGCTATCAGACACTGAATAACGAGTTTGAATCACTACTCCCTAGGCATCGGGCCACCCGGAGAAGTGATCCAAAACTTAATCGACTATACGCCAAACAACTATCTCACCCTACCTCATGTTTTACTCTCTTTATTTCTTTCCTTCTTTACAATTTCTTTCTTTCTTTCTTTTTAAGTACCATACATTGTTCGGGTTTTATCACCACCGAAATATTATGACCCGAGCGAGTTTATTACCCGCAGCATGCCAGCGAAGATCTTCGCTCTGCTTCGGGCGGTTTCGCGTAAACACTCAGTCGTTGGTTTTCATACCCAACGCAGTAGAATTAGCCGAGTTTGACGACACTTTGTCAACCGGAAGGACGAATTAAAGACGTTCAGACGCGCTTCGGCGACTCGTATTACTTAAAATATTATCTCTCCGTGGTGTATGCAACTACTACGCCGTACTGTGTACTACGCCTACAGTTTAAGCCAAAAATTAATCTCTATGTAACTTTTCCGCAAAACCGGGTTAAAACTTTCCAGTCGCACCGGATATTTGCTTTTTGTGCAGTTTGTCGTTTCACCTGACTTACCGAGCGAAACTTCGGACTTGCGCGTGTGTGGTCCGATCGCGCTGCAGGACCGAGTTATAATCAGATCGAAAAGTTGTTGTTCGGTGTGCAGTGCGAAAGACTGGGAAACGAACGAACGTTTCGAGCGAGGGTGATTGATGTGGTCATTATTATATAGTATGACGACGTATGACGGTTATAATATAAGAATAAAATAAAGTATGGAATAAAAATAACTGAACAAATGAAAAATAACTATAATGTTCGGTCTGATCTTTCTCGCCCCCGACCGCAATTCACGTTGACCGATCCTGTTTCGCTTCAACGCAGAGTGCATGTGCGAAGGAGCCTACCAGTGGTACCATCGTTCGATTTATAGGAGGAGGAAAACATTTTATTATAAATTGAATATTGTCTGTAGTTTTCGTAACGTTATAAAACGCGTCGATATTAATCTTGATACTGTAACCAAAAACTAGATTCATTTCACAAAACCTGTGATCACACTGCCACGTATATTTTTAGAACGTTTGCAAACAGTTTACGAGAGCTTCTTCCTCTAAAAGGTGATTTAGTGTGCTGTAAAATCCAGCAATCAAAATCCTATTGTGTGTATGAGATTTATTCCGAGAACTCCGCGTTTGAAAGGTACATTTCGAGAGATCTCGAAAAAAATGCAACAAATAGAGTGATTCTAGAGATTTCAAAATAAATCTCACATGGTGACCATAGAAAAAAGCGCACGGCCAACCGGTTGTTGATTATCATAATAACTATTTATTTTTACGAGTGCGTATCGTTTTTACAATAAAAATTTTTCCGAAGGGATCGAAAAGACATCACTTTATTCGATGCGCTTTTGAATCCTCGGTTATTTTTTTTTATGTTGTGATGAAAAAAACATATAAAAATTCGAAAATTCACCGTTATCGGTCAGTATACTATTGTAATGTATTTGAAATGTCGCGATAGCGTTTCGATCAGACTGTAAAAACTGTTTTTCAGTACACGTATATTTGATTCAACCGAGGTCGCTCTCGGAATCGTAATTTTCGTATATCCAAAAGCGATGCCCCCAAAAACGAGCTTTTCGAATCTTTCTTTTTGCGTTTTGTTATTACTATTATATTTATTTTGTGAGCGCACACACACTGCGCGGGACGATGCTCCGAGAGTGATCGGCTAAAAAACAACGTGTGTCGAATCGTCGGTATTTTATGTACAGCTCGCGCGCGTGTAACGGACACCGGCCGGTAAACACAATACTACATTGTATGCGTTCGACTGTTACGCGATGACGCCGACGCGTAGACCTCGGTCGGTCCGTGCGCTCGGTTGTTTTTAGATTCGGAGCGCAGCGAACGTGTATTGTTTTTACCGTGATGTTTTCGGGAAGTGGCGCAAAAGAGTCGACTTGTAGTGTTTTTCGAAATTTCCTTTCGTTTTCGAGTCACGTACGGAAAACGACCATTTTCGGCAAACGGGTTGAAACTTTGACGTTTTCAATTGCGGGTCGCTCCGACTCTCGTTTTACGTCGAATACCACAATGTAGCGTGGACTACGGTTTTAAAACGCGTTTTTTTTAGTTAAAAACGTCGAAAATTGGAACGTCGCGAAGTTATCTGATTATCTGATCAATGCGGAAAAAAGTTGGGGAAAAGAAAAACGTGTTATGAAAACACACGAATTTACAAAGTCCCGATGGAGAGGCGCGAGTTAGTCAGTCCGTTCTTTTCTCGCAGTACCATCGTGAACGTATAAAAATATTATTTTTATTTAAATTATTTGCTGCGTGTTACCCGAGTTGAATAAATCGTAATAAACATAGTGTTACACAAAAAAAAAAAAAAAAGGAAGCAAGGAAAAAAAGGGTGTAAATTTGTGGTCAGGTTGTTTGGCGTGGCGATTACCTGAAAAAGTCGTATTTAATGTAGTATACGGGTAGTTTCATAAAACTGATTTTTTTTTTGTTAAATTTGGTATTTATCTGGACGCGTGAATAACTGAGCTCGCTCAGAACCGTGTTGTTTTCGTTCGCGACGATTTATCATTGCGATCAGACAATAATAAATGATAAGTTCGAACTACAAACTTCTGAAACGTTGACTTACCCGAACGAGTTACCCACTCGAACGCTAAATGTAACTATACATAGCGACATCTCACCCGGCTTCAAATTTACTATTTTTTTCCCCTTTTTTGTGTTTTCACGTAAGAACCCCCATAAGAATAAAATAGCGAATAGAGTTATACGTAATATACGTTTGGTGAACGGCCAAGAGAGAATTGCATTCAGTCGACGTATTTTCCAGTAACCACCCCACAAGTCACAACGACTGATTGATCTAACCTAATCACGTTCCTCGGTTCGGACAAATATCAACGAGAAACCTATCAGAAATTGAAAACGAGGGTTAGGTGGTAAAATCGTTCGTAGTTGTAGTTCAAGTTGACAGCTCGTGTAACATATTATTATTGAAATTGGATGAACGAAATACCGAGAAAGGGTTCGAAAACTGCTATTGAAATCAAGACAGTGGTGACAGTCGCCATTTTAAAAAGGTCAATATCCTTTTTCTCCGCTGAATTTCGTTTTATAGAAAATCAAAACTTATAAATGTATATAAAAACGTATGTACTCATTGAGTTTGAATTGTTACTGATAAATATTGCTAAATTATAAAATATTAAGAAAAAAAAAAATTATGATCAAAATTGTTACTATTAATATATTGTCTCGTACATAATAAAAACTAATTTTTTTTGTTGTACGCCATTTTTTCAAAATATGAGTATCCGTTTAAAAAAATTCATCAGTCAGACACAACAGCTGCATAAATAAAAACTGAAATAGAGAAAATAATATTTTTATCACGCTGAAAAGATATATGTTTTATGATTTTGCAGTTGTAACAAGAAGGGGGTACAAAAAATGTTCGTCATTAACCTTTTTTTCTATTATTCAAAAATATTAAACGTCTATAATCGAGAAAATTTCGCGTGGAACGGTTTACCTTTATCGGAGGAAAATGGACAATGTAGGTATAATATTTGGTGGAGGAAAAAATAATTTTTTTCTGATTTGCGGAGTAAAATTGTCCCGCTCCCGCGAGTGTACAGGATCAAATTTTCTCCGCGTTTCTCGCGCTATCCGTTCATTTGTTCTTCAAACTTCTTCTTAGTATAATGTTTACGGTATTCTTCTTTTTTTTTTTCGGTCAAACTGTTCGCGATTCGATATAAGATTGTTTGAACCGCAGAAGTGATATTATTTATACACCGTCTCGGTTCAATAAACTGCAGCACTCCTCCGGTGTTGTTATTTAATTTATTAGGGAACCCATAATATATTATAATAATAATAATATGTAATAGTATTATACATCGAGCAGACGCTATTGTCGTTGTTGGGGGACTTGAACCGAGGCCAATCGCGGTGTCGTTGCGCGATATGTTTTATAGTGTGCACGTTTTACGCTTTCGGGGTAGGTATTGTACCGTATTTGTGTGTGCAGCCCATCGTATATATATGCATGATAAATAGTTGTTAATATCGTATAAGAAAAAGGAAAAAAAAAAAAATTAGGGTCGATATAATAGCATGGCTAATAAACCGAATAAGACGCGCAGAGGTACCTATAAAAAGGCGAGCGTATTGTGCCCGAATCAGTAGAGTGTAGGGAAAAGCGGACCTCCCACGATGTGTTTTACCCTGACGCCCCAAGGGTTTAAAATCGAAACGCCGTTTTAGTTTAGTAACCGATTCGTCGTCATTCGTAAACACTAGTTTCGATATTGTTTTCGAAACTAAAAAAAGGGGTGCCACGGTAACGTTACGTACAACTCCCTGTGAAAAAAAAAACCGATTTAAATTTTTTAATGATACCATTGTTTATACCAATTCGTGACCACCAATTCATAATTCCGAGAGTTATTTCTACAAATATTTTGTCGCACGTCACGCGCGTAACTATTGTAACGTTATTATTGTGTTCTCCGACAAGGCACCGTAAGAGAGCGAGATTTTCAAGCTGCGGCTTTTGATTTTAACAGTACAAAAACGCGTATGGAACGTAAACGATTGGAAAATATAATTAGAAATCCTCGAAAAATAGCTGTTGTGGTCGTTAAAGCGAACGGTATTTTGTGGTGTCGTATGGAAACGTGAAAACTAATGGACGTTCGAATTTCCCCTAGATAGTCATTTCAATCGGCGCTAACGGACTGTGGCGCGGTCCCGTCGACGCTGTCCCGTTTGGGCGCCGAGAAGAAATGAAAATCTGAAAACGACGGTTTTCGTACCGATATATAGCCGGGAGAGCGAACACGACAACACGTTTCGTATGGGAAAATAAACCGAATAACAATAATAAGACGTTTCGTGTTCACCCTAGGTCCGAAGAAGCTTCAGTTAAAGGTAGGTACACACGTAGAGGAAATCCTCAAGGCTTGGACTGCGCAGTCCATGTCGGCCCGCACAGTCCAAAAATCCTTTTCGAAATTTCAAAAGGAAAAACTGCGCGGGCCGGACTGTACAGTTAAAAGTTATTCGTGTGCAACAAATAAAATCCTCGATTAATTCCCGCGCGTGTGGCTGCGAGGCATTTCCTTGAGGAATGGCATTGAGGATTTGTAATCGAGGATTTCCTCTACCTACCTTAACGCGCGAAACGTCGGGGAAACCTTCCTGCGCGTGTGGCTTCTAACCGACTTATAAACCTATTGTGGACCGCGCGTGTCTCGCTTAACACACGCGTACGCAAAATATAGCGTTAGGGAGTAAAACAGTTTTTATACTTGTTTTCCGTGAACGATTCTATCAAGACTGTTTATTTATTTATTGAGATTATCAACACGTACTTTTCGCACGGGAACAATGAAATTAAATAATCGTTTTTCCTGCGATTAGTTCGGCGACTCTATCTGAGCGCAGTCCGTCATGGTTGGTTCTGACGCGGAGAGATTTTTTTTTTTTGGAACATTTTGTCGGACTACACGAGTCGTTATTATCCGGTTGTGAGAACTTTTGATTAATATCCCGCGCGATATTGTATAGCCGTTCGAACGCGGCGGTGTCAGTGATATACGTGAAATATATTATTTTGTATATAATCCGCTGCACGACGACAGTGATTGATTCGGATTTCAAATAGCAGGAGTATGATCCAGTGACTTCATAAGAACATGATATTTTATTATTCGAATATCTCCGTTTGTTTCGACGTTTACAAACTTATTACGTCCGTACACGAGTGTGTGCAGTCGGTTCGACGTTTCCACTCGCTGCCGTCACGTTAAAGAAAAAAAAACACACTTATGACGGCTATATTTTACCATGTCCATGGTTAGGTTTTTTTTTTTTTAGACCGATGCTTTATTTGTTTTACTTAGATGCGTGCCCAACTCGTATATCCTCGGCGTGCATTGCGTTCGACGTTGTGTCAAAATTTTCAATTCCAAAAGTACTCAAAAAAACCAGAAAAAAATTTCCAGAAAACCGGTAAAAAGTACGGCAAAGGCAATTTCTAATTCTATTTCGTTTTATGGTCATAAGATCCCCCCCGTATTAATGAAGTCCTAAAACGTTTACACGACGTTCGCACGGATAATACTTACAGGAACCAACTTAAAGATATGTCAATCATTTTTGAGTTAGAACTTTGGAGAAAAAAATGTTGTGGTTTTTGTTCGGTAAACATTTTATTTTCAATTGGCGAAAACTAATCGTACTTGTGGATTTTTTTTTAGAAATAATTTCGTTACAAACACAATTTTATAGTTTAATACTTGATTGTTTAGTATGTTATGTAAAACGTAATTTGGTATCACGAGCAACTGATTTCAAAATGAAATCCGGACTGTGGTTTCCGAAAGCCTATAAAATAAGTGTCGATAAAACGGAACTATATTTTGCTATAAGGCTTCTTAATTTTACAATATATATTAATTTTATGGTTACGAGTTCCTTATTACTGTTTTAAAACTTTGCTGCGTTTTTTTCGGTTTTTTTTCATTCACGAATCTTATCATTTAACCCACTTTACTTTGTCCTGTCGAGCTGAGATTTCGCTCGGAACCGTTTTTTTGAAGACTAGGATTTATCATTGCTTTTGGATGATTCGTATAAAACACAACTTCCAAACCAGTTACCCGCCCAAAACGTAGTCGGTACTCCATGAAACTACTTATGCGACCTAGAGTGATTCCGGTTATTTTTTTTTTTGTTATTCATATAAATCAGTCACGGTGTAGACAAAACGCGATAACTGCTGATCACATCCTGATCGGTTCTGTAAAATAACAATATTGTATCGCTATTTGTTTTACGATATTGAGTTCAATATACGATCGAAGCGTGTCCAAAACTTTATAACAGAGTATCTACAGTAAAGAAACGTTTTCGAGTGCAGTTATAACGATATAAAATGTCGTCGAATATTGAAAATGTTCGTTTACTCGTATTGTATTTTAGGGAATCTTAGTTATAACTCGTAGATCGTGAATTTAACGTATTTTATGCCCGATTCAAATCGAATATTTTATACTAATAGATTTTGGCACAGTATAATTTGATGAAGAATAATCGGAGCGATTTTTTTTTTCAATTTATTAAAAGTTTCTCTAAAATAATCGTGTAGTATTATTTTAGTCGATTCAAATCTTATCATACGACTTGTACGACAAACGAACGTGTTCGCATATACTATTATCTATGTATATTTATTATCTATATCTATTATTATACGCGTTTTCATGCACATAAGTCCAGTAAATAAAACTCCAAGTTAATTTTTTATCATGACTGTGACGATACTTCTATTCACCTAGTTTTGTGGATGGTATCAACTGATTATAATATCTTGTTTAAAAGCAAATACCTAACATTATATTATATACTAAATGAAGTATAGTTATCCAATAAATATTCATTTGTATAGTATCATATTTGTTTTTCTATATATTTCACTCAAAACTACATTTATGGATATAAACTGCAACTGAAAGTTGATTGTATGATAAGATATTATTATTATTTTGGCCGCTAAATTCCACGTCGCACATTTTCATCGTATCATTGTTTACAGTCTAGCGAGATAGAATTGTAGATGAGTTACTTATGATAATTTTAAACTAATTAAAAAAAAAAAAAAAATAGTTATTTAAAAAAGTAATTTGATAGGTTTTATAAAATCGAATAAAAATTCCTGTTTTGTATTTAAATGTAATTGATTAGCATTTTCGTAAAAAAAATAACTTGTCAAATAACATTATGTTACACATTGAAATTTGTATTGTTTTAAGATAGTTTAACTGGATATTTATTACACATTTTTCAGTTACAAATACGAAACCTATTGACACGATATTGGAAAAATTGGAATAATATTCAGTATCAGCTGTTTCTTTATATGAAATTTTACATTATGTTAACGTGCTGCTTGACCGGTTCGACTGTATAATAATATCTTTGTTTGCAAAAATTTTTTAGTTTTATTAAAATTTTTTTTCACGGCTGATGACATAAACTATATTAACTCGTTAGACACGGTTGCGTTTGATTTGGTTTTCAAGTACAACATAATAATTACCGCTAGGTATAATTATACCGTTTATCATTTCATCGTCGAAATTTTCACGTAAAAACCACCGTTGTTTGCAGTAACAAAACTATATAAAAACCAATCTTATATGCCACATATTAATTATAGCTTCTATTTTGATTCATTTGTATATACTTGGTATGTGTTTTTTTTTTTTTTTTTTATGAACAAACAAGTGTTTAGAACTACTTGGAGACGATATTTCAATAACATTATTGCGGTTCGTTAACTATTCGCATTAAACTGTTGTTTATGTAAATTCATTGTTTGATAATGGTTCATAGAGTCGATCGATTTTCAACCGCATCGTCAACACAATTTGAGACTCTAAGCTGATATAGTCATAGATTTTATGATATATAAAACTTAAGATCTTATTAAAACTTTCAAAGACCTTGGTGTATCTTGCTCGAAAATCGTTAAAATTGATTCCAATCCAATTTCACGTTAGTTTTACTCATCTCAATAATGTGTGAAAATTTCCGGCTAGTCGGATCGATTTCGAAAATTGTTACTCGCGATCATGACTATACCCGGATAAAATTACTTATAATGGAATAAGAAAAAAAAAATAAAAAATTCGATCAAAATACGAATTCAGGCTGGCTCATCTATAGGGATAACGCATCTTTTGTAAATAATCGAATTAATTTTACTTCTCTGAAAATGTATTCCCCCCCCCAAAAAAAAAAAAAAAATTCTGCTCGGAATCTTCCAAAACTGTTAGAATTGTTTGTAATATCAGTGTTTCCAGTTTGTTTTTTTTGTTTTTTTATAATTTTTACTCGTTTTTCTCATGTTTGTCACGTCACACAATAAAACAATTTACACGTATACTTAACTCGAAATCAATATTGTATAACGTCACACAAACGACCTCCGACGGAACTTAATTTTCATCACGTTCCCTCAATAAACCTGTTCGTTAATGCGTTTTGTCTGCACGAATAAATGTTTCCCCGCGTTTAAAACCAAAAAAAGCCAGAATCATTCTAGGACGCGTGGGTAGTTTGACGCTCAAGGGTCACTGTTTTGGAAGGTTTATATGGAAGTTGTACATTACATCTGTAAGCATTGAAAATTGCTTACGAAAATAACGATTCTGAGTGAGCTCAGTGACTCAAGAATAGATTAATAAAGAAATTATAGTCACAAAGTTTAGTTAAGTTTATTAATTTGAATAACACGTACAAATTTCAAACCATTTGGACTATTATTCGAGGAGTAATTACGTTTTTAGAATGTATTGCACAACAGTGCGCATTTTCTTTGCTAATAACACCGCTTTTCAATACTTATTTATAAATTTTGTTTTACGTAACGTATCGAATATTCAAAACTTAAATAACAAATTTGTGTGAGTTAAGAATATTTTTCCAAAAATTTTCAAAGGTATGACCAATTTTTGAAAATTTTCCAACTTAAAACAACTAATTATAAAAACCGTGACTACGGATTTTCAAAATTTTTAGTTACATACGTATATTTTACACGTTTGGAACCTTTAATTAAATTTTCAAAACTTTTTGCGGAAAATTAAATTTTTTATCGACCATAAATTACAAAAATATGAAAATTTTCGAAAATTTCATAGTTTCATATTTAGTTCAAAACTTTTCGAAATTTCTTAAAATTTGTATCAGACTTGTATCATACCAAGTTGAGTATTATGTGAATGTTTCAGCCTATTCCGATCGTTTTTGTGGAATCTATGGCTAAAAATCTAAATCGTTAATGTCAAAAACACGTTATCCCTAATTTTCGCTTAGTTTTTGATTGTAACTTTTTAATTTTCTTGCCGCTTAAATTCACGACCCCTCAAAGTACTACCTGTGACCACCATATACCTATTATTAGAGGTGCTGACGGTAAAAATCGGAGCATAATTGAAGGAGTTATTATGATTACATAGTGGTAAAAAAATAAAAATTAATTTCTTTGTTTCACTCAGAATCTAAAAACAGAATCAAAAGCCTCGGAGCACTATGTATACCTTCTTTCAGGATATTGTACACGTAGTTAAATTCCGAGTGTCTGTAATAAACATCGCTGTATCGATTCGACCATCGGCTGTGAATCGGAAACCACAATAAATAATTAAGTGAGTGAGGGCGGTCCAATTAAAAAGAATTAACATTTGTTTGAACAAAAGCCGCGAGCATCTGTTTCGATAGAAAAAATAAAGCTCGTATTGTCTCCAGGTGTTCACTTTGTGTAAACGCAATTATCGCAGACTTTTTTTTGTTTTGCCGTTCTAAGAAAAGAAAAAAAACATCTTTTTTTCTATTTTATTACCATTATGTTAGTTAGACATTTATAGACATATTGTTCGCGAGCATTGTTTTGTAACGAAAGTGTAAATGAAATTATAGTCCGAAAGTTTTTTTTTTTTTAATTAAATTTTTTATATCTTAGAATATATTACGGTATTTTCGTTAAACTATCCGTTTTCAATGAACACAATATGTTACTGTCGTCTTAAACGAATGACGATTAGTTTTTAATTAGTTCGTAACTCGCTTTGTAACGCGGAATTCGCTTCACCGCAACTGTAAATGTTTAAAACATGAATTTTCAAACGCAGTTTTATAATATATATGGTGATATTTTACTTTTGTATTGGCCATCATAGTTTTACAAAAAAAGAAATCAATTGTTTTGGTGAGAAAATTACTAAGGGAGATTTTCGGTCTGGTAAAAGACGAGGAAACCGCCGTGAACGGAGAATACGGAAAAACAAAGAATAAGAGGAACTTGTTGAAAAACCGTATTGGATACGATGCAGATCAGAATATTACAGCGGGCTGGGCATGTCTGGTGCATAATCGGAACCCACTATTGCACGGGGTAATGTCAGAGAATCCAGAAGGAAAAAATACCTCTTGGACGATCTCGACTGAGACGTGGTGAAGAGGAATGTGGAACTCCTAAATGGAGGACCAAATCAAAAAGCAAGAGCAGCTGGCAATGAAGTGAATTGGTGAATTGAATGTTCGACGAGATGGTCTGCACAGCGGCCTACAAAACCCATAGAAAGAAAGGAAGATTATGGTTTTAAGCTATTATAAAATAATTTGTGTTTGTCGGTATGATAACCGTTCACGATTTTCGTATCAAAATTATCCCGTTTTACAAAAAAAAAAAATGTTAACAATATTTACAGACGGTAACGTATTGTTATGAAAAACCGTGTACCCATCGAAGAAATCAAAAGTTATCTCCATTTTATACGATGTATCTAATATATATATTTTTTTTTTATACGAAACGAAACTGTTTTTCGCGATACTCGTTAAATTTTCAAATTTAATTTTTAAGCTCCGTTTGCTTTGTTTAAGTCGTTCGGTCCAGCTATTAAAATAAGACTACTGTACGTTGTATCATCCATCATTTAAATGTCCGGGGGTAGCTTTTACGGTAGGGGCGCGAAGATATAGTGCGTTGATGATCACCTTATTAGTTAAGCTACAAGAAGTACAGAAGTATTTATCTTATTTTGCCGTACAGTTTTTCCTGATGTCTTTCATTTACTCTACCCCCTCGCTTTGTGTTGAATAGCGCGTATACTTTATGTTGGCCTAAAACACGTAAACGAATTTCCCATTTTAATTATAAACTACGCGTTACGAGCCTGTTGGGAAAATGGAGGAAGAATAGCTTAGCCAATGTTTCTCGTCGTAATCTCGTGTTACGCATAGGTAAGTTTGCTGCAGTTTTCGCTCTTCATCCAGAAAACAATTTTATTACCTCTACCCATTGCTATATTGTTTAAGACGGAATTCGGGCGTGCTCAATTGGGGCCGAGATGGTTAAACTTAATATAAACGTGTCGATAGTTAAATCGTATTTAATTATCAACGGTTTTAACGTGGAAAATGTCAAATCTTCGAACGAGTGATCAATCGCAAAATTATTATTGCGTACTAGATCCTTTTGAACGTTTCTGATCGCAGTATCCGAGTTTTCGTTGAAACATTTTACTAATTGTTCGAACAAACGATAATAACGGAAAAGGTGTCAAGGTGCTTTGGGTAGATCACTGGTTGGCAAGTTGTGGTTCGAACGTATTGTTTAATATCTGTAAGCAATAATGTCTTCGAAAAAGTGTTTGGGAGCCGTGAACTCAGTAATCTAGTATAGGTACCTACGCATTAGTAAAACCAAATTTAACAAAAAATGTCTATTTTATTAAACTACCCGTACTACCTCAAAAACTGATTTTTTTAAATTCAAAAAAAGTTCCAACCAATAAACAATTTAAAGCGAAAATCTCAACTTTTTGTTTTACTTGACGTAAATATCGGAGCACTCCTATAACACAAAATCGTCATTACAAATCTGAAATTTTCAAATTTTTCGCTGTAAAATTCAGCTTTATTCCATTGGCATGATTACTTTAGAATTCCCATATTTCGATAGTTACATAATTTTTTGTGATTTTGTGGACACATTATTAATTTTTGCGGACATTCCCTTATCGAGTTATCACCCAAAAACCCTCGACAAGCTGGTAAAATGCCTGAAAATCTTCATTATTCGAAAATCGTAAATGTTTTTTGGTTTTTTCCTTTGGGCTAAGTATATATACAAAAAAACGCAAAGAGTTAGCAAAAAAACCCCGTTTCAAAATTACCGCCGGAGTCCACAAACCTGTCAAGGAAAAGTTACCGATTCTGAAATTCCTTCGGCCCAAAAAAGAGTTTTACGGAAAATAAAAAGTCGTTGTAGAACAAAAGAAATATATTTTTTTCGGGGGAAAAAAAGAAAAGTTCGTACGAGAATTATTATTTGTCTTTTTTCGTTATTGGCATGTGTAATCGCGGTGACACGATATAGAGGATAACACGTGTTACGTGCGGGAAATCGTTTGCGAAAAGTTTCGTGCTCCTCCGACCCACAACGATTGCGGCGACGTCTGCACCTTTTATTTTCACTCGGAAAACGAAAAACAAAAAAAAAAAACAGACATTTCGCGAAATCGTTTTCGCCACAAAAACCGCACTTATGATGTAAAATTTTGTTTTTTTTTTTCGCCGCATTTTTTCGTAATCAAATTACCCGAACACGAAAAGCATTTGGTTCAATAGAGAATTTCGGATCGTATATTATAATATGCTGTAATATTCTCGAGTTCGATGACATTCGCGCGTTTTACAGAGGGGAAAACTGGTAAGTGAATACGATTCTCAACAATGTCGTAACGTGTTGGATCGGTATTGGTTTTTTATTTTGTATTGGAGGTATAAACGTTTGGTTTTTTTGATTATTTTTCGGTTTAAATACAATATATTTAGCATCTTCCGTTTGCGCATTTGATTCATTTATGATTTTATATATACTACGTTTTCTGACAATTAGCGAGTTCATTTACCGAAAAATGTTCACACGATTAACATCTTAACACTGTATTTTGTTATTGCAAATGAATTATTCAAGTCGACTTTTTTACTATTCATGCAAAACGGTATTTTTTTTTCTTCAAAATCTCGTAATCGCAGATCTGATCGAGCATAATATGCGAGCATTGTTATTTTTAGTACTTACCCGTGTATTTATAAAATGATTTAAAACCTATCGAAAAGTATTTCTGTGATTAAAAATTTCCGGTCGATTTTAAAGTATCACTGCGCATGCACCCGTGCGTTATATTGATAGAATCGCGCACATTGTCGCGATCGTTGTGTGCAAGTGAATAAAACAAAACATTTTACATATTTTAATATCAAACACGTGTTTTAACCTTGTGATAGAACTGGTTCTTTATATATTTTATCGCATAAGTTATTTTAATTATATTATTGTTTTAAAACTTACTGCGACGCTGTGGAGATCATATGTGATCCGCATCGTTTTTAATATTGCTTCGTGTCTTCGTAAAGGATTTTAGAGGTATTTTGTAAAATCTAGTACCGTATGTGTACAGCGATTCGGTAAATCGTAGTTTATATCTATTTTACGTCCGAGTTTTGATGTTTAAATTAATATAATGTACACAATCACGGTATACGATACAGTTTTAGTTTTTAGGTCGACTAAATCGGATTGTGTTTATAATTCACACAGTTGCGTATACTGAGGAATTAACTGAAAACATTCATTTGGTCAGCTGAAAATTTTTCAGACACTCGACAAATAACAGCGTGATATTTTATTATTACTTAGTGCTTACCTCACCAATATGAACGAGTTTTAAAGACAAAATGTTTCGTTTTGTTTACACGGTTAAATGTAAGGTGACTCGTGAATTTGTAATATTTGACGCGCCATCCAATCAATTAATCATTAATTCATTATTCATTATTCATTGAATAAATAAGCAATCAAAACTACTACCTACATGACTCACATTTTATAATACGAGTTCCTGTAGATACTTTTTGAACAACTGTCGGATAAGAGGCGTGTGTGGTCCAAGGACATTATTATAGGTTCATTCACGTGATTCATCGTTTATTTATTATTGTATTGAAGTGTTATCCAAAAATAAATTAACGTGAACATGGATACTTTCCATGCTGTTTTTAAAATGAATTTCTTTTCAATATAGATTTTGAGTGTGCTCGGTAGTGTACATAAATACAAAAAGTGTGAACGTTTTAGTATAACGAGGATTAATATAGTTTTTTAAATAATAATAATAATAATATTTTTATGAAGTTTTGCGGTTAAAAATGATTTTAAATCATAAAAGGAATGATTTCATGCGAAATGTAGTAATCAGTACTACAACGTATTAGATTGTAGTTTGATTTGTTTTTTCATTATTTTTATTTATAAGAGTGTCAATAAAATGGAGGTAGAAAAAGAATACCTTAGACAGTTTGGTGTAATTTTGGTGTTATCAATGAAAAAATGAGAAACAATTGAGATGCAAAAAGAAATGGCGTAAATACAGTTATATTTAGAGCCACGGTCTTCAAACGACTTATCTCGCGGCTTTGCCGAAAACGATCGTAGTAGCTTTAGGGCGCGGAGGACATTCCAAACCAAAAACTTTTTTTTTTTTTTGGTTTGGTTTTTGGTTTGGAACGATCGCACTTTGTTTGGTTGAACTTAGTCAACTGAGTGATGAAAAGTCGACCCGACCGCCTCCAGAAAGTATTCGAAAGTGTCACCCTTAACATTCGGTAAATATTATAACTTTCTTTTATCATGCTTTTAACTAAACTTATTTTCTACGAATCGTCACGTAAAAGCCTAAAAAAATTTCTTTAATTTCCTCCGCCCAAGGAAAATGCTCAAGTTCCGCCTATGGTTGGACTGCAGTGATGAATCTCACGAATGTGTTAGAAGTGGTATTGGTCGATAGATGGCAGAGAAGATGAGAGAAAATAGACCGATACGGTCTGATGGAAAAACAGGTAGAGGAATACCGAACAAGAGATGGACGGAAACAATATTGAAAAAAGTGTTACGAGGGCTGTTCGTGTGTGTGTGTAAATGATGTTAATTTTGCGACAGGTGGAGGTAAAAAACGATGGTAGCCGACCACAAATGGTCAGGAAAGAAAAGTATAAGGAAGAAATGATCAATTCGACATTACCTACGTGTGTTTCTATCTGAAACTAGTGTTTTCGCGTCGAATTTCGTACATTTTTTTCTGTCCGTGCTCGTCGACCACACGCCCCCGTCAAGCGTGGGCGTTTTTACTCGTTACCTGCGACGTTCAGCGATTTTTAGCGCCGGCGAGATACGCGGAGTTTACGCGTCTCCCGAGACGGTTTTCGGCGGCGTCTTCCGTGTTTCCGGACTCGTCGCGGTCCCGATCGACCGGAAGTGTGCGGTGTACGTGCCACAACCGTCAACAGTCACACTACCAGCGTAATACTACTGCGGGGAAAAAAAATATAAAAATAAATACCCTGCGAAATTCAAATAACACGTCTAGAACACAAAACGAACATAAAGTTCACCGTCTCGATTTCGATGCATTGTATATTATAGGAATCCGTGGAAGTAAAGTGGCTTCTTATTTGATTTTGACTGCTAAAATGCAATCGTTTTCAGTTATCTACACGTCGAGGAGAATAGTTTAGCAGCAGTTGGATCTTATTGGAGAATATCGGGTACGTATAACGGTTTTTGAATCTCTAGCGTTGAATAAGTATATTTTCATTTTTAAACGAACGAAAGAATAGAGTCCGAGAACGTCAGATATCAGATTGTGTGAATTTATGAGCATAAGTGATACAATCGCGTAGAAGAGTTCGAGAAAATGTAGGACGATACGATGTGAAAAGGGCGTATGCTTATTGAATTTATATGCGATAAATCGCGAGGAATCGGTACGCACTGCTATATAATATGTAGGCTTTACAATTTTAAAAGACGAATACAATATTTCGTGTGTGAACCGAGCGGAGATATCGCTTTTTGGCCCGAGAACATTCCTCTTTTGTTTTTTTTCTTGTCCATCCGAACGCTCTTATATTAAACCGTCGAACGAATTAGTGTTTGGTTTTTACACGTTAACTCGTACAATGTAATAACTAACAATATAACGAATCTTTTGTTAGGTTTTTATACTTGAATTTTGCAACTTTTACGGATATATCGTCCAGTCACCTGTGGATTTTTTAAGGAACAATAAAGTGTGTGCTTATGCGTGAAATTATGTCAATTAGTTTATTGTCCGGTGTTCACTCTTGTGAAATTCTCGAAATAACATTTATCCGCGCTGCAGCGCTTTGTGTTTGAGATTCGCGTTGCTCAACAAGCTTATACATTCGCCGTACACGAACGCTCGTAAAATCGTGCACAGAAATTCGTTCTCGCCAGAAACAAATCAACGGCGTGTTGAAAACGAAAACTCAAAGTGACAAACATTTTTTAAAAATGTTAAACAAGAGGCGAATCATTTTGACTAGAGGTTTATCTTGCGACTGTAACAATATTGTATTGTATATGCGTTTGTATTTGATTTTGTACAGCATTTTATGACAAGGTTAACGATTGAAAGTGACGACATAATTTTCATTAAACTATTCGTTCATGTACGTCAAGTCAATCAAATACGTAATCATACGTTTCTCAAAAACATTCAATCATTCAAATAAATCGTCCGTAAAATTGGATAAGCTGTGTAGGTAAAGATAAATTGTACAATTTATATATTGCAATTTTACAGTTTTGTAGTGTTAATTTTACTTTCTACAGAATTCGTTTTTCTACCCGTTAAATTTTGTCTATAATAAATAATTATATTAATTTTTTTTTACGTTCTGCATTCAAATTTAAGAACGTTTTCTATATTTTAAATTAGATTTCTTTACATTTCGAACAAGTATCAAAGTGTATAGGTAATTTAAGGTTGTAGAAAATTTAAATATAAATATTCCCCATTTATATTATCGTGGCACGTTTTTCTAGTGATTTAAACCAATTTTTTTTTTTTAATTATTCATATCAGTGTTAAAAATTGTTTCTAAACTTTTATTCGACCACATTTCAAAAATGTTGACCGTAGGTTAGTAGAGCAGGTTATTTTTTTAAAATATTTTTAATTGTAAAAAAAAAAAAAAATCATTGACGAAAAAAAATCCTGTGCTACCCATTCAAATGTTTCATAGTTAATTATTTTAAAATTACACGTTGCTCAACTTACAATTCTGCTTTACAAAAAATATCATTTTATTGAATCGTATTTATAATCGCATTGGAAAACGTATTTTAATTCGGGGCAAGTGTTTGTATAGTTAGTTAACAATTTTGAAGTGGTCACGCCGAATCGAGAAAGCGTCGATTTTTTTCTCGTTCATCAAACCGAGATTGTTATAGAACTTTACGCGTTTCCCGCGTCACGCGCATAACTGCGCAAAAGAGATTTTGAAAACTCATTCGTGTTATAAATCAACTTCAAAACAACTCGTCCACGTTTTCAATTTTATACCATTCTAAAACTAAATTTGAAACATTTTAGACTTTTTTTTTGTTTTTCGAAATAAGACAAAATAAAATAAATCTTCGGAACATCATCGTTTTCCAGTTATAATTCTTGGAAAATTCGAATTAGTTTGTGCAGAATCCTTCGTGATTTTCATTAAATGAGATTAGTTTTTAAAAAACAAAACAGTGTTCATTTTCCGCGAAAGTTTTATGAGCGTAACCAGGGCTCGTAAGTTCGTGCATTTGCAAGTTTTTACTGTTACTATGTAAAATATGGTAAGTGAAGTACAAATCCGTGTTATAAAAATAGTAATAAAACTATAAACTTTAATACAGTTCATTTAATTTTGCATACTTTGCGCGTTTAGACGTTTTCGACACACAGTATGGATTTTTTGGAATTGTTATTTCGTATAAATTCGAAAAAAATTTCGGAAAATGTTTCTCGGGTTAGGCGGGAAAACATACTTGAATTTTTTCCGAACGACTTTTCCAAACACATTGGGCACTATAATTCGCAGTGATTGTTTCGGGTCTTGCAGTACCTACACGAAATCCAGACGAAAAAATAAAACACTCAAGGACTCAACAAAAAGCCTCGAACTTCACCAAGCGTGTCAATTCACTATTTTTTGGATAAAACAATAAAGAACATTTTAAAAATGATCTCGTATATTTTTCTTGTTCGAATTTTCTACGATTCGTGACGGATTTCATTTTTTCATCTTTTAAGCGCTCGATTTTAGATTTCGGTTTGAACTTTTGGTACGAACTTACTGGCACCAACCTACTGGACATACCAGACACGTGTACGCGTCACATCCGCTACGTTTCAGCGTCCGATTGTCATCCCGAGCTCTAGCGCACACGGTCGTAAATCATTTTCCGAGTGTTTTTCGGACCGCAGAACAAAATATAACTGAAGTGCCGCGTTTCTGTGCATTTGGTGGGTGTACACAGAGCCAGAAGGACGTGTAAAACGGCCATGTCGCACACGCCACGAACGATAAAATATATCATAAAACGTCGTGTTGTTGGAAACGGAAACGAAAATCGCGCGATAATCGGATTTTCTCGCGATGACCGAACGCACCGTGGACGCGGCGGCGGTGGTCAACGGACGGACGTCTCGCCAAAACGGATGACTCCATGGGTCCATCGCGGCGGTCCGTGCAACTGCGGCGGAAAACGAAACCGCACGCGGTCACAAAAACACCGTTTTAGATTCTGAGTGAAACGTATCGGTTTTTTATTTTGTTTTTTACTACTACACGATCACACGACAACTTCTTCAATAACGCTCACACAGATGGTACTTTGTGGGGTCGTTGACTTAAGCGTCTAGGAACGTTTTCAAGCGGAGTACTATTTTTCGAGTTGATTACGTCGGAAGTGTTCGTGCTGTGTGGCTATATTTACTCGTAGGCCGACGAAGATTTTTATTTTGATAAATCCTCCGTGACAGTATATTTTAAACACTGGATTTTAGGAAATCGTCCTATTTGTATATCGTCGTACTCTTATTTATACGACTATTGTCGCAATAAACTTTTTTATTCGCTACGACATGTTCCTATATTATAGTTTGTTGGTTTCGAAAACTTTTCCCGATCGAAACCAATCAAGTTCTTGACGTATGGGGATTGTCTGAAAACCCGTTCAAAAAGGGAAACGTTTCCGAAAATAGGCTTGAGAACCGATCTATGGCAGCTGGTTTAGCGAATTTGTGAATTCTGAAAGTCTGAAAATAATAAATAGAATTATGTCAGCCTGCAAAATCCGCGTGGTCGATGCCTCAAATATTGTTATTTCGTGCCACACTGTGAATATAAATTTACAAATAAATAAACAAGTTACCTACGTACACGATATTATGTCGGTTGTAGGACGACGAAAGTGATTAATGAGAAAACCTCTATACCGGCTGTCGGGGCCGCGTTGGGTCTGACGCCTATTACTCCCTCGGGTGATTCGGTGAAAAGAACGTTCGTGTTAACAAAACTCGACCGATATATTGACATTTGGTTCGGGAAATACTGAAGGTGCCTACACGATACTTTTGGCGTTTCGACGGTACCCCCTAAGATAATGTGCAAATTTTTCGATGGTCGTCGCCTTATATTAACAAAACTAACTGACGGTAAAAATTGTTTTTTTAATTTTGAAATAATTTTTTATCATTGAGTAGTTAACTTCGAAAAATGCGTATTTAAAACTTGTATAGCAGCGTGGCGAAATATAAAAAAAAAACACGTAAACTTCGTACATTGTTTTCAGAATTTCAGCTATTTTTCACAGTCTGTTTTTTATTGCTTACCGTTTTTAACCGTTCGTGTAATATAATTATTGTACGTATAATATTTATGTGATTTCAGTTAAATTAATTTTTTTGTTTAAATTACAGTCAGTTTTGATGCTTGCGTTATAACCATACTTTTATGTTGAAACTATTGCGTGTATTTTTGATTTGTATAATGTACAAGATTGCGTCATTAGATATAAAAATGTCTAAATATGCGCGATTAGTAGTCAGATTTATCGTTTTCACAGTTAAGATTAGACGTTTGAAAACTACAATTCAAGCGAAATAAAATAACGTGCTATAATATCAACTATAGAAGAAGTTTACGAATAGATGTTTACTTTGTTCGTCATTGACCATAGAGACATTTCTGCTAGTTGTATTCAATACGTATGAAACAGTAAACTATAAGCATTTTATTTCAAAAGCCGTATGAAAGAAAAAAAAAAAACTAGTGCAAGTAGGTAAACGAATAATGCAGTTTATGACTAGTATTATATTGGATCAACCATAATCGTTGTCGTATTTCCAAGGAGTTATCATTTCCGAACGCCGGGAACGTTTTTTGTCACATAGCAGTAAGCATGCCGACACGGATCAAAGCGAATACAATAATAAACATTAATTTTTTCTTTTTTGGCTTACTGGCCATGAAGGACTTTTTCCTTTACCACGTCCTTCCGTAGTTTCCGATCATCCTCAATTTTTTTCGGTCCCAGGCTTTCTAGATCTTTGTTCACTGTATCATACGATCGCTGATACGGGGCCTTCCTCTTGGCCTCTTTTCGTTAAGTTTATTTACTTTTCGAGTTAACTTGTCCTTCGCCATCCATACATAGCCAGCTCACTCTAAACGTTTAGCTTTCATGCATGTTTGGTTTATTGAAAATGTTTTTGACGTCCTCATTTTTCCTCCTTGCGCGGACTTCTTGACTCCGAGTTTAATATTCCTTAACATTTTCCTGTCAAATATTCGAAATTTTAGTTTTCGACCAGGTCTCACGAGCGTACATCACAATACGGCACAGATAGGCTGTGTATGTATAAAGCTTTGTTGTAATTTCTTTTTATAGTAACCGCTTGATGATATTATGCTTCTCATGGCGTAATATCCTCTATTTGCCGAACCAATTGGTATCAGCCTAATTTCATTGTGCATGTCGTTTCTTAAGTTTATATTGAACACCAAATATTTAAATTTTTTCGTATACTCATAATATATAGTTTGGGGAAATAAATGAACTATAAACGGTATATTGTTTTATCAAATTAAAAATTTTGCAGAAAACAGTGTATTTTGTCATTGTCAAACAAATCCGATCATGAAAAACTGCAGATAGAATATTGCTCGAAGGTGAAGCGCAATAAACTGTGTGTGAACGACGTCGGTAACCTGTTTATTGTTTTTTGATAAAAAAATATCTTCTCGATTATTCGCCAGTACCTATGTACTTTCGGTTTGTGCGCCCTGGGACAAATGCGGAATCCGAGGACCGTATTATATTATTACGCGTCAACACGGAAATATTATGATTTATACACGTCGGTGAGTTTTAATTTTATTCCATTTCCCGGTATAAATATATATATAGTCTGCAGGTTCAACGTTGAACGATCTTTGTTTATTTATTTGCCTATTTTTTTTTGTTCTTGAGCTGGAACATTATGAATACACGCTTGTAGTGGAAATTCTAATTTTCGATCGCGGTTCCTCGATTTCCGGCGTATACGGTTTATAATTAAAAAAACGCGCATCGACGCGCATCTTTCGTACACGATTATGCTTATAAAATGTACAAACAATAATCAATCTAGGTCGCGTGGGTCGCTGCGTTTTGGAAGGTTTATACAGAAGTCGTTTCTGTATTAAATCTGTAAGCAATTCAAAATTGCTTAAGAAAATGACAGTTCTGAGAGTGAGCTCATCGACTCAAATAGCGAAATAGAGAGAATGGATTGGTAAAAAAATTGATAGTCACAAAGTTTAGATATTCCTAACGCGTAAAAATTTCAAACCATTTGGACCATTATTTGAGGAGGAGTAATTACGTTTTTACTATCACTCGCATCACAATAGTGCGTAGTTTCATTGTTATAATCAACAAAACACAGTTTTTCAATACTTTTTTATACGCTTTCAGAATCTACTGAGTGGATATTTTTGAAATTTTTTTGTTTAGATAGAAAATTTTGTTTTACATAACGTATTTAATTTTCAAATCTTAAATAACAAACTTGTTTGAGTTACGAATATTTTTCCGAAAATAGGTATAACAAATTTTCCAACTTTAAACAATCAAATGTAAAAATTATATTTAATATAAAAATATAATATATTTTCACTAGCACATGTAATTACATGTGGTAAATCTTGTATTAAATTTTCAAAAATTTTTGTGGAAAACTTAATTTGTTATCGAACAAAAATTTAAAAAAATAAATGAAAATTTTCGAAAATTTCAAAGTTCTATAATTAGTTAAAAAAAATTCGAAATTTCTTGAAATTTGTATCAGACCTGTAACTTACCAATTTTAATAGCACGTTAAAGTTTCAGCTTATTTCGATGATTATTGTGGAGGTTGTGGCTTATAATCTAAATAGATTACGTCAAAAACACGTAATTTTTAACGTTATTTCCTTAATTTTCGCTCATTGTTTCGATTATGACTTTTTAATTTTATAAGCGCTTAAGTTTATTACCCCTCAAAGTGCCATCTGTGTCTATATACCTATCATCACAGGTACTGACGTTAAATATCGAAGCGTTATAGAAGAACTTATCGTGATAACATAGTGGTGATTTTCTTCGTGTTTATTTGTTCGTTTCACTCAGAATCCAAAAACAGACTTTATACTTGAAAAAATCTACCAAAAAGTGTCCGTGAACCGTCGTGGATAACCGCAAACGAATACTGGAGAACGTCGTGGACAATGTGCGAACGAAAAGCCCTTTCGGCCTTTGTTATTTTTATTCCAATCATTCTTGACATATTCAGCATGGCTCCTAAAAACCGGAAACTCATTTGCTTCGTGTTCATTCTCCTCGTTCGGATCCATTTTATTTTCTCGGTATTTTCATTATCTTTGCGTATTGATTTTTAATCCTATACTTTGTCGGCTGCGCGTTCTAGGACTTGGGCTGCTGCTCTTTTGGTGTCAACGGTTAGGTTTGTTTCGGTTGTTTCTAAAGAATTCGATGTGCACAGTGTGCTGTTGTTCACAAAACGTCACGGTCATAAGCCGAGGACAAAATATAATTTCCATGTCCGATTTGTTTTCTGGCTGACTTAATTATTGTGCGTCTGCAGGTCGACTGCTGGACGTCAAGCAAGACCGCAATTGCGGTTGTAATACGTCGAGGTTCTGCATACACGATAAGTATATACGAGTCATCAACTCGCCACAGGCCATGGTCAGTGGACACCACGGTGGAAACTGAACAAGAAAATGTATGGTTTTTTTTTTTTAAAATATAGACATTTTTTTAAAAAGAGTTGTTGTTACGTACTTAACAAAAAGAATATCTTAAGAATAGCCGGAATCGCTCTAGCGGGTCGCGTGAGTAGTGTGTGATGTTGTGGGTTTTGGAATGTTACACTTGAAATTGTCTATTATAATGCTACAAGAATAACGATTCTGAATGAGCTCAGTTTACCTATAAAAATTGTGACGTAACGGTAGAATTTTTTATTATAAATATTTTGTTTTTTTTAGCGTGAAACGTACAGATGTTGCATGTTATTGAGTTAGTTTTTTATGCGGGAAATTTTATATAAAATAAATTTAAATTTGTTACTCAACGGCTTTTGATCTGTTGCTGTATTCTAAAAAAAGAGTATGGTTTTCAAAAAACTAAATCGATATGTCTGACGCCGAATTTGGCGATTTCGCCATTTTCGTCGTTTTTGGCACACAACTCAGAAAATAATCAATACATATATCATAAAATGTTTCAAATAAAATAAAATTTACGGCGAAATCCCAACTTTTATGTGCTATTCCACGTAGCGATTGCGGAGTGCTCTCTTTCTATCCGAAAACGTCATTACAAACCTGACGATTTAAACGTTTTCGCCGTAAAATTTTTGATTTTTGTTTTTTTGTTTTTGGGTCGAAACTCAAAAGTAAGCAAAATTTAAAAAAACCTTCAACCACAGTGCCACCGAAGTTCATAGACTTTTTATTAGAGGTACTGACTTTAACAATCGGAGCATTTCTTCTATACGAAAAGATGGTTAACAGAATGAAAAAAAAAACATCATTGTAAAAACCTATAACCTTAACTTATTATGACGGTGTTTTTTTCGTTTATTACTTCCACCGGCATTCAATTACGTGATAAATATTTAAATAAATTTCCTCTAGCCTTGTACACGTTCGTCAGTTAAAACTGTAGTTTTTGACCGACTCGTCTGTATGCAAATTCTCGCATAGCCTATCTTAAATGTTTGGATTGCATAACGTCTAGAAATTCGTTTAAAGCAAACACGGGACGTTAAAATGATAATTTACAATATTGTGAAGCATAGACGCATCGTATGAAGTGGTTATAGGTGTTTTTCATACCAAATAAATCACTACTTATGGTTACGTCGCACGCACAAGAATGTTTTAATAATATTATGTTGATCGTGTGAAGAAGAAATCAAAAAAAAAAACGTTGATCTCTCCCTTGTTGAAAACCGTAAAAAATGTTAATCGTGAACAAATTTACATTTAAAAATGATAAAATACTCTACTAGGACGGTCGATTTGTACGCGGTCAATATTATACTCATTTTTTTATAGTGATTTTATGGTAACCTAGAAAAGTCGTGGAATTGAAATTTAGTCACAGAAATCGGGGAATCTTGAATATTTCTTAGTTCTCATAGAAATTCGATAGCATTTTGAGATTTTTTGTTTTTTAGTACAAGTATAATGTATTTGATATTATGTGGGAAAGAATAACAAGACTGCATAAATATTTAAATAAATATTTTATAATATCGTTAGTTAAATTGGCTATGTTATCTTGATTTAAATCAAATAAATATGGTACTTAATTAATCTAAACAAAAATCTGATTTTCGAAAACTTCAAACTGTTTGACTCAGTATTGATGAACGAGTGGGCAATCAATTCGGCTTTAAAATTATATTTATTGTTATATTTGTGAGATAGATCTGATATCATGCGCGTCACCGATAAAATAATTGATCGCAAAATGTACTTATAAATAATCACAACCGTAAGATTTTTCATCGTTTCATTCCTCCGCACGTTCCGATTTTGAATATTGGAAAACGTTTTCATTATTTTTAAACTGTTTCTCGTAATCGGTGATGATTAGTGTAATACGGAAAGCCCGGGGCCTTCGGGCGTCATCACCTATACAATATAATTCCGGTGGAACTTTTGTTTACGCGAATGAACTTTCGGGTTCCTAGAGCGAGAAGAGGAATAGAAATCGTTCGGGTGGAAAAGAGACGCGTGTTGTGTGCCGAGTATAAACTTGTTCAAAGTATCGGTTTTAGCAGATTACGCCCCGAGTCCTAATTAAAATGGAATAATTCCCGGAGCGCCTCCGAGCAAATATCGCCCTGTCACAGTCAGCCGCTGCATCCGTATAAGTAATTTGTTGTTGCTAAAATCACCGATGAGATTGTGTTATTGTAAAATTGTTATTTCGAGTGTCCAGAAAAAAAAAAATCGAATTCCGGCAGTTTGAACCGAACAGTTTTTCAATCAACCGATACAGGATGTTTCAAGTTACAGCAATTATCTCGGAAGGTATCGAAATTAAAAAAAAAAAATGTTCACGTGAAAGTTATTTTATGTTATCTACAATAATAAATTACACGTCCAAATTTTCGTATGTACATTTGTTTTCGATTTTTCGTATAAGTATCGACTTGTACAACGACTATAGTATATATTTATATATATATGAAACGCCAAAGGTTCCATGGCACAACACGACATCATTACGATTATTGTTAATTTTTTTTTAAAAATAAATTAAAATTACTGAACATCGGACAACGTGTTCGATGGGTATTCGTGTAGTTCTTATACTTAATAGGTATATCATTTGAATAATGTGAAAAACGAATCCAAAATGTTATAAAGTGTGAATCTAATCTATGAACGAATCTTAGTCTGAAAAATATCAACAACACTGCTGGGGACTGCTGGTTCATTTTATTTAGGGTTCACGGTATATGGCTTTAAATGTAGATGTCTGGGCGAGTGTCGTCTGTTTGAGAGTCAGATTATTATTAGTCAATTGACAATAATTTCGTTAAATACAATACGCGAATGGATTTCCGGCCGTAGAATTATGTTATTATTACGTACGTATCTCGTGACAACGTACAACATGTATATATTGTGCGGCAGTGTCCATAAAGGAAACGCTGTTATAGTCGTCGCAGACTATTCAAATTTCCGTAGACTGTCGTGCTCGATTCGTACGATTTAAGTGCACGCGTGTTAAATAACTGAATTTTTTATTTGTTGCAAACCGGTGTACCAAGTAATATATATATGTATACTTTAGTGCGATAAAAAAACGACTTTAAATCGTAAACGTCTGCGATACCGGGTCTTTAAACCCGACGGACATTTACTTTTCTAGGGGCAAAAGCAGCTGTAAATACTAGAAATTCGAGAAACGCGAAAAGAGCGCGACGAGGTGTTTTTTAAGGCTCGGAAGATCGCGAAATCGACGAAACGGAGGAAAATTCGGGGAGGAAAATTCGGGGAGGAAAAATTCGCCACGTGCGGCAAACGTGCGCTAGAGACACGCGGGCACCTCTCCGGCAAGCGAACATCCCGGAAAGTCGCGAGCGCATTTACATGCGTAAACGTGACGAGCGAAACAATGGTTTTGGCGGCGCTCGCGGTCGGTCGGTCGGTCGCGAAACGTGAGAAAAGTCGAAGAAAAGGGTCGAGATTTCCGTCCTCGCGCGCACATAATATAGCGGAAAATATTCGTAATCCCGCCGGAATCGTTCGGTCGACCGAAAGTTAAATTTTCACCGAAAATAATACAACAATCGTCGTCAAGTCGAACGAAAAGCGAGTGTTGTTATACAGCTACACGTGTGGATCGGTAGTGTTTGCGTTATACTAGGATGTGCATAACTGCAGCACTCTCGTTGATTCGCTGATGCCGCCAAAGTTATAATAAAACTTGTTTGCGATCTGAAAAGTATGGTTTTGAACGCGCGCGCGCGATTATCGGTGCAAAAGCGTCATACTTTTTGGCGGAATCGTTGTTTTAAACGCGCATTTTAGGCCGTGCGAGTGTCGCGTTTTATTTTCGAAAACGTCGTCGTTTCCACGTTGTTGTTTTTCCGATAGGTTCATACCTAACCGTAACGAGTGAAATTAAAGGCGAGATAAACTATAAAAGAGGTTTTGGAAACGTTTTCAATTGATAAAAACGTGTTGTCGTCAAAACGTAACTCGTAGAGTTTATCACGAGCTGGGATAGTTATTACTTATTTTCGAATAATAATGAGTATTCATAATCGTACGGCTTTTCAAAATCGATCGAACGTATCGTTTCAACATCATCGTCATCAACGTCATCGTTTCAACATTTCAAATACTATTGATTTCATTGGAAATCATCTTGTAAAAACACAATTTATAGACTTTATCGCGAGTCGATGTTGAGTAGGAAAATTGGATAACCATGTACATGTTAATCAACGAAATTTCCAAGACCGTATTATTATACTCGTATTTTGCGTCGTAAAATCCAGATTGGAGAAGACAATTTTTAATGCTTGTGTTTGTTTATCGTGATTGACGTACCTTAAAACTATACCGATTCTGGTCCAGCCTATCGTTCGACAAGTTCAAAACGGTGAAACGTATTTTATTGAAATAAACAAAAATGAAACGTCTATACGTCGCAGTTTAAATTTCGGTTTCTGTCTGCGCATTAAAGGCGTGTGGTTGGAAACTCAAAATTTTAAAGCAAACGAACTAATTTTACACTGAAGTATTCGATTCGAAACTAAGCGTAGGAAATAAAATAAGGAAACGCTGTGTCGAGTCGTTGGTAAAAGTCAAAGTATATCGGCAAAAAAAAAAAAACCGTTCGATTTTTGATGATACCTCTCTATTTCAGGAGTGTCTAGCTAGGATTAAAATTCCCTAAGCGACTCCCTCGTAATTTTCTATTTTATCATATACCGTTTTTGGAATAATCGCGAGGTTTACAACCAGATAAAAATACAACAATAGTTTTAAAAATGGCGTGTTTCTCAAATTTGGAAAAAAATTAATACCCAACACAACGGTGAAACAGTTGTAACCGCTTACTATATCATTAGTTAGAATGCATTATTTAGGTGTCGTGCGTGTGTTTTTTTTTCAACAAAAATCGTCTCTAACTTTAACGAAAATTAAATAACTTGATGAAAAGCTGTTCTCTTTGGATCTGCATCAATCAGTCGCGTCTTTTTTCAAATCAAACTTTAATACTCGCGCGCAATCGTAATCACGCAAACTTGGAGCTAACCACCGAAGGAATCGTGCGTCAACCGCACGACCGCGGTCGTCGTTCATCCCGAGCGCTTCATCAACTGTTGCAGATACAGTACCTATATGTTTTTTTTTTATTGCTTTTTTCTCTTACGATTTAGTCACTGTCGGGCTTTGGCTTCGAGAGCATGTCCGGTTCTCAGGACCAGTTACGACCAACCTTGAAAAGTTACGACTTCGTAGAATTCGTTCGAATGAACAATAATGTAAGACCGAACGGCTGACTGGTCGACAAAGAACTCGAATCACCCGACAAGTGAACGACCAAAACGTCGGCACTTTGTCCGCGTTTAGACGTACTTGTCATGGATTTGATCGGTTAAAAAGAGATAACGTTTAAACGTTTTCGCAAATCAATAGTTTTTCTAATAACTACGACGTGTTTTTTCATAAAAAAAAAAAGATACGTGGTTCGATTATCGTTTTTTTTTTCCCCACTCCAAAGTCGTATCGACGATAAAGTACAATTATTCAACGCGTATAAATATAAAAATCAACATGTACGGTACACAAATGTTATGTTTTTTTTTCTATCGTATCGTTTTATCCGTATGTTCGTTTGGGATTTTTATCTCGACACGGTTAATCTGTATGATTAGCGATGGTTCGGAAAGTTTACGCTCTCACGAAAACTTGGTAATGCGTTGTTATCGATCCGAAGACTGTCAGGAGCTTATTTATGGAGAGGCTTCAAAACCCAAAAAATAATTTAAATTTGCTTAATTTTTTGTATTTACTACGTTAGTTTGGAGAATATCCCTTCGAAAAAGTGCATCAACCCCTCCCCCCTTCAATAACATCTGCGTCCTGTGTTCGTCTTAAAGAAGTACACTTCGTGTAAGGAACACAAAATTTTCATGCGCACAACGTTTTGAATCACATGCTTTTGTACATCACTTTTTGTTTTATAAATCTATACAACAACGGTTTGTGGACCTCGTAAAGCAATAAAAATTTAACTTTGTGTGACATATTACATATATATATATATATTAGGTATATAATGAAATACAAGGTCTATTTTTTTTATTTTTTTGCGACGCCTAATCCAAAAATATTATTATCGTTTTACCAAAAGTCGGTCTAAAGTAAAATAGTACCGTGTTTTTAAATCGTTTAGTTTCGTATTATTTATTCCTTCGATGATTGTATACGAGTAATGCAAATCACGCCGAGATCACGTGCGCCGAGAGTACGATTTGTCCGGCGTATATACATTGTTTTTTATACCTGGTCATATGCGGTATGGTTTATCGGTTAAGAGTGCGGTTAACCGCGAACCATTGTGTGTTCTAAACGTTTTGCCATCTTCTCACGGAACCAACGTCCTTGATCCTATGAAGGCAACATTTTTTTATGTTAAATTTTCTCCGTACGAGTTTATTTAATACATCAGTGTCGAATTTTTGAACAGATATTTCGGGAGACATTGAAATTTGTTTCCAAATGTGTCTGAAATCCGCCAAATAGTACCAAAAATGTATTATTATTTCTAAGAAAAATACTGCACGGATAATATAACCCGCATATACCTCGTAAATCTATAAATACGATCAACACCGTTATCGATACTATCCAGTATAATACGGTATGCTAAAGGCGTTTTTAACGTTTTACACCTCATTATGTAAAGAAAATTTAAACACAATATTAAAACTCAAAAATGAAATGATTGCGTTTATCGTAAATTTTCCCCAAATAAAGTTTGTTTTCGTGATAATTATTCCGTGATTTTCGAAAGCGTTTAAACTTGATATAAGTTTTTCGACGATTTGAAAAACTGAACAGCGTGGTAATTTTCAATATTTTCCTAGCCTACTGGAAAAACGGTTATTTTTAAAATTTTTTCTTAAAAAAAAAAAAATTACAAGTTTTGGTCTCAGATTTTGTCGACTATACCACGTACATTAATTAAATTTCAGAACACCAAAAAGAACGAGCCCTCGCGTTTTTCGTTACGCGCTTGAAACTTGTATATAAATTATAATTTTGTAACACTCTGGCATAAACTCGGCTATAAATCATTTCCTGGCCACGGAACCTATTTGTACATAGAGGGTATTTATCGGGTGGTTTTTCTACTTGCCTTTCAGTCGCATTTTCACACCGTCGTGTAAAATCTTTGCAAACATTTTATCGTCGCAGAATATATTACACGCTGATTCGCCTAGAGAGGCGAAAAATGTTTTTCAAACTGGATTTATTTTATATAAAACAAAAGCGTGTGAAACCGCATAGTTTAATAGAAAGAATAATGTTTTGTTGATAAAAAGCAACGCACCGTGGATTCGCAATAAATCGATTACAAAAGCGACTCTCGGAATTTCGCTATAGGGACGTTTACGATATTTCTTCGACGTTTTCAGCCTTAAACGCGCTTAAACAGCTTAGAAAAAGTTTGTATGATCAAAATGTTGATGAAAAGTCAGAACACAATGTTTCGTGCTAGGCTGGGCAAGTTAACAACTTTTTTTTTTCTCGGTAAATTATGTCAGTCAAAAAAAAAAAGTTAAGTTATATTTAAAATTAATTTTTTAATTAAAAGTTAAGTTGACTAACAAAACAATTTTAACTTAACTTAAAATAAAGTTAAGATCTGATATTTTTAATTCACACGGTTTTATGTATAACGTTTTATCAGCTTCAAAAAAATTTTTTCGTACTTTTTATTGAAAACAGTTTTCTTAGTTAAACTTTTTAAAACTGTAAAAGGTACGTTATTATCGACAGTATAGTTTTTCTTCGTGCATAGAACGCGTTTCTAATCTCGTTCCGAATCGAACGTCCGACCGTGGATATGGGGTTACGCAAAAGTTGTGTACCGTATAGTATGAATATCAAAAAGTCGAGAGAAAAAAAATAATATTAAGTTGACAAATTAAATTATGATTCCGAGTGACGAAGAGAGATAGAGAGAGTGTCGCGCGCGGCCCGAAAAATCGTTGCGTCAACAGATTCTCAGGAAACGGTTTGATAAAATAACGAAAAACCGTCGGGACGAAAGTTCCGTCACGTTTCGCGAACATCATTAGCGATCCTTTTGCCGTCCCTTCGATCCGCAGTGCACAATCCGCCCCGCCGAATTAACTTCGGACGAAATCTCTGCGTATTATATTTTCGGCGCTTCTGAAAACCCGGGGTACACGCGCATTAGTTTTGATTAACCGAAAAACGATAAGACAAAATGACAAATTCATACACGTATATACAAGAGTATATGTACATACGGACTTAAGGCTCGGACGAGCTACCCGAAAACTTTGTTTTCTGTAATTCTGTCGAATTAACTAAAAAAAAAAAAAAAATTATTATCCTATGTAGTACTTTGCTTTGGAGTAAATTACAGGTTTGGGGCGCGTCTTTAAAAATATTATATTATTTAGAGACATTTTTACATTTGACCAAAAACATTTTGTACATTATTGTCGGTGAAAATTAAGTCAAAATAGGCACAAAGTTTAAAAGTTATTAAACATCGTGATCCTCCATATTTAAGTTACGTAAACTGTTTCATCCATTTCGCCATACAAGTACAATCGGCAAAATTACGGGAGATAAGGTTATATTCTGTTTTTTTTTTTTTTTAACACGCGTAACAGTTACTTTAAGCTCTACAGTAATTTTTGTAACCGTCTCAAAGCCCGGGAAATATGGTTCACAATCGTTTTTCAAATTTAAATCAAATATTTAGTTAAAAATGTATTAAACGCATTAGAGGGTTGTTAGATTCTTCAATATCCCCCGATCTGTTAACATTTCTTTGAAAAATCCAAGGATAATCATAAAGTCCTCGGATCTCCTGCGATTTGAAAAACCTCGACAGTCGTTGACCATTTTTTAAAATCATTTTTTGACTTTTTACACCTTGAAAATCACTATAAGTAGAAAATTCCCCTAATCCTGGCAGTGTAGTATTGCAGACAACACGAAAACAGATAGCGCGTTCCCTTGCAAAAAACGAATACGACGCTCTCGTTGGATCTGCTCAAATCACTGTGACCATAGAGCCCGAGTGAAACTATTAGCAAGTTATGGGTCCCTCAAAATAATAGTCTGACACCGCACAAGAAGGCGTGGGACGTAGATGTGCACAGGGGTTGATTCATTGGGGGTGATAGAACGCTATTAGTATCTCTTTTGAATACTAGTAACTTACAATATAAAACGTTGTTATGCCGATGGCACTGCTCTCGGCAGATTTTCGAGCGGTGGCGGTCGTATGATTTCTGTTTACTAGCCAAGTGCACTCTCGTCCGTTACCATGCTGTCTGTGGTGGCACATTGAAACGGCTCTGTTCTTTTTTCAAACGGACAACTCGCTACACACGGTCGACTTTTTTCGGTAAATTTTAAGTCGCGTTAATCGCTTTTCGTTTTCGCAGGCAAGTCATGAGGAAGAAACAGCGGTCGGCGGCCACCACCACCTTGTCGCCACTGGAACGTCGCTTACGTCCGTGACGCGCCACCGAGTTCCTACTGATCGTGCGCGCGCGCACGCGCGCGCTTAACGATGAAGAAGATCGCGTCGTACCTGTACCGGCGCAAATCGGCGCTGCTCAAGGGCCTGGCGCTCGGCTGCACCGTGTGGCTCACGGTGACCGTGCTACTGTTCATGGAGGAGAGACCGATCGCGCCGGCGGCCAGCAACGACGACCCGCCGGCCGCCGCGGCGGAGGCGCAGCGTCTGTCGGCGGCCGCCGCGTACGACAACCGGCTGCTGGACGACGAGTTCCCGCTGGAGGGCGGCGTGGAACAGCAGCCGCAGCCGGCGGTCCAGCCGCCGTCCAGATCGCGATCGCGGCCCGCGGCCGCGGTGGCCGTGGGCGCGGCGGCCCCGGAGAGCGGACTGGGTGTGTTGCCGCAGCCCGGCGAGAAGCGTCGAGCATACGGCGAGCTGGGGAAACCGGTCGTGCTGCCCGCCAACTTGACCGCCGACGTCCAGAAGCTGGTGGACGACGGCTGGAAGAACAACGCGTTCAACCAGTACGCCAGTGATCTCGTGTCGCTCCACAGATCGCTGCCCGATCCCAGGGACGAATGGTGAGTGAATCCGATCGGGACCTTATTTATTTTTGTTACCGACAACGTAGGGAGGATCTGTGTTGTTTACATTACTACTCCCTCCTTGTTGCCGTCAAGATAAATTTACAATCACGATCACTGGCCAACGACAACGAACCCGCGCTTACCCCGCTAAGCCAGAGTGTGCACGAGATCGTCACCTCGGGAGTGTGGGGCTTACGGTTAAAAGTTTACATCACCGTAGGAGTGAGGAGTTAGGTTAGCACTAGACAGTAGTTAGGTCTAAGCCGGTCTGTTTGAGGCCCCGTTCCGCCACCCATCGGAGACTTGACGTCCGCCATCCTTGCACGCCGATAAATTTTATATCATTATATTTTATATATTTTAAAATTAAGTCAAATGTATGACAAATTTTCCAACATAAAACGACTAAAAAAAAAAAAAATTTCACTATTAACTTTTTAAACATTGAACTTTTAAATTTAAAGCTTTGACAAAATACCAGCTCAACCCATAGACCTTTCATTAAAAGTACTGACTTTAAAAATCGGAGCATTTTTACTACCCTTAAAGTTGTTCACAGAAAAAGAAAAAAACATCATTGTATAAACAATACACTCTTTGCCGCGCTCAGAATCTAAAAAAATTGTTTTACAATAGGGCCGATGTGCTATACACGTGCGCGCTTAAATGTTCTTTCGGTTTTATTTATTTATTAATTACAAGTCCGTGAATCTGTCACAGGCTATAAATGGGGACATTTGCACGATATAAATTAGATGAAAGATTTCGTTTCATCCTCGTTACTAATCCGTTTAGTGCGTAGTCTGACTGTAAATTTTAAAACAAACGTATCCCGCATAGATTTGTACGGATTGTTTAATGTTTAGTCCAATTCGATTCTCGGAACCCATAAAACTTTGATATTAACAATATTATTGCGTGTTTTTTAATTAATGCTGATTGAGACTTACGTTTTTTGGACATTCATCATGGTTTTTTCTTTTTTTTTTTTTTCATTAGCTTTCTATATACATTTAATGTGTTGAATGTACTGTACTAATCGGCTTTTTATTTTCTTTGATTTCAAATGACATATAAATCACCGAAACCAGACCAATAATTATCGTACATATTTTCCTCGACTGTTTGTAAATCATTTGGCCTTGTGTTCGCTGTTGCCTTAATTGATATACATTTTAAAAATACGTGCATGCTTATCTTAATGTATAGAAATATGGAATTTATATCCGCGGACCGCGACGATTCTAATCCGATTTTGATTTTACGTTTACAATTTAACGTTTACTTTACAAACATATACCAAATGTTTTGAGAAAAGTTCTGAACGCGATCTCGTAAAATTAAAATTTATATTTTTATAACTGATCAAGCGAGAGCTTTAAATAACTGGTGTAAGCTGACTTAATCGTACGCGGTTGTTGTTTGTTTATCGTATTTTTTGTTCTTTGATCAAATTGTAATACTCCAAAATCAGTGTATTTTATTATAATTTTTATTTTGTTTTTTTTATATATATATAATCTCTTTTTATAAATATTCTCTAAAACAATTAATTGCAGAATCGTTAATGTTTGTCACGTATTTACATTAATATTTGTCCGCTTTCTTAAAGGTTTTTAAAAGCTTTAAAGTGAAATTTCCAGTACCATATACTATATTATATTCTCGTGTCGCGTGTCCTCCTCTCAGAGAAACGCCGTACGAATCTTTCCGAGGTAAACACAGTGAACCATAAATTATAGTCACGAATACCTATTTAAAATATCGGTTTTGGAATGAAAACAAAAAAAACCACTTAATTCACCGTGATTGATACGTTCTTATTGTTTTTATTTTTCTATTTTCGCTTTAGTTTATACGTTTACGAAACCGCACTTTTGTTTAACTTTCACGTACTGATATAAAAGTACAAAACAAGAAAATTCGAAATTTCGTTAAGCGCAGGTATAGACAAAATTTCTAACTTAAATCGAAAATATTTTTGTGTATAACAAAACTGTAATATTAAAAACGATCACATTTTATTACTATTACTGTAAACGATTGATCACTGATCAGACTTAATTTTTTTTTACTATTATTTTATCCAATCGCCGCACGTATACGAACTAACAACTGCACGTTTAAACGAAAGAGAAATTATTTATAATAGTAATTGACTCATACGCGCGTGCCAAATACCTCTCGCGTGTACTAAGAAATCGGTATAAGAAATCATAGGTACATGCCAAAAGGATTGCTGTATACAGAATATAATGTAATATAAACACGTGTCCCTAACCTACACGGTTTAAAATAGTATCAATGAGAACGTTTTGAAAATATGATTTCAATCGATAACATACATTTTAAAACGAAAAGTTTGAATTTTTTCGATCGAGGGCCGAGTTCTACGTCGTTACACAATCATTTTGGCGGCCACTTTAAATTTAAAGCAAAAAAAAATGACGAAAATATGAAATGAGAAACATTTGTATGCATCGGTATGATATAACAATAATTTTATATTATTTAAACTTATATATGGTACTTGATCGACTATAAACACGTTTGTAAACAAGAGCTGTCGGGGAGCAACTAGTATTTAAGTATGTAGTTTAAGGTTTTGAACGTGACGCGTGCAATCATCAATTAATATAATGTACGACCGATTCTAACGGTAAAAACGAGTAAACATGCAAAAACCATATTCATAGTTCCGAAAATAGCGCGTTTAAATCGAAAAAATCGCAAAATGTGCAAAATAAATTTTTGAAAATGAGATCTCTGAACCAAATTTCGAACTATACCGTGCTATTTTTCAAGGATTTCATACGAAAATCGCCCGTCGATTTGCCTATATCAATACTGTACAACGATTAACGTATTACGATGGCGGACTGATAAGTAATGCCTTCTCTTAACGCGTAAAACTGTATTATACATTGAATATTGAATTAAAAACTCGTGATGTTAAATAATCCTTATTTACATCGATATAAAGTATTTTAGTAGTGGTTTCATCGTCGTCGACAACACGATATGGTTCAACGACAGTCGGGTAAGTTAATTGACAGATTTCATCACTGCACGTGTATATATATAGGTCGGTTTCGAACAAATCGCTCTGCATCCGAATATACGATATAATATAATATAATATATACATTATACGTTTTAAACTGATCGTTATTAAATTACGTTTTGAAACGTTCAACTTTCCCGCGCGCGTCTAGAGAACTGCGCCGGTAAAAGCTTTTCACGATTTCTACGAAATTTGTAGAAATCGTTCGAAATTAATTCCGTTCGCCGGGAAAATGGTATATTATATAGCTGTAGGAACTTCTTCGTATTATAATTATATTAACTGACGACATCGAATATGCATATAGCGTTTAGAGATTTCGTTTTGCGGCCAAAATAACATTTTACCATCCAAAATAGAGGAGGTATACAATCGTACAGCAATACACGCCATTGAAACTTTTAGTGTTTGTCGCTTTAATACATAGAACGGTATGCCCATACTGATTAAAAAATTGTAAAAAAAAAAAAAATCGTTGCAAAAAGTTTCGGCATTGTTCAAATTGTTTTACGAAAATGCTTGTTGGGCATGTGCCTAAAATGTACATGATTTCCATTCATTTTTTTGTTTTCTCAAGCGTTATATCACGGACTGTATAATCCCTAAAATATGGGTTTTGCAATTTCATAATTTTAGATTATGAGCGACGAGCGATGTATTGTTTTTACAGTGACGATTTGTATTTAATTATTTGTTTTTTTTTTTGTGTGTAAACAACTTTTCGTATAGAAGGACAAAATGCTCCAATTTTCAAATCCAGTGACTTTTCTAAAAGGTTTATGGACTCCGGTGGTATTTAGGTGGAAGATTTTTTTGAAATTTCGCAGATCTTCTGAGTTAAACCCCAAAAACCAAAAAAAATCGAGAATCTTACGGTGAAAAATTTTAAATTTTCAGGTTTGTAATGACGTTTTTTGGTAGAAAAAACGCTCCTATTTTTACGTTGAATACCACACAAAAATCGGGATTTTGGCTTCAAATTTTATTTTTTTGAAGCGTTTTTTGATATTTTGATTATTTTCCGAGTTATGTGCCGAAAATGACGAAAACAGCAAAAATACCAAATCCGACGGCAAAACGGCTTTACCTACTTATTAAACTATAACGTTATAAAATGTTATTCCTTGTCGGTTTTTAAACTTTTATGTTGTAAATAAATTTTAATATGTTATAAAAAATCGAAAAAAGTTTTTAGCTAGGTATACACTATTTTTTTTTTTTACACAAGTATGTTTAATAGGAGTAATTCGTGATTTTATTCATTTTCCCCCACGACTTATTAGATTAGATGGCTCGCTCGGAATTGTTTTTTTTTTTAATGCAATGATTTATCGTTGCTTTTAGACATCAAACAATACGGATAAACCGCAACTTTGAAACCTATGACCCACTCAAAGCGTAGTCACTACTGCACCTTTACCGCGGTACCATTTTTTTTTCGTGGTATAAACTTATGAAAAAAAGATGTTTTTCTAATTGAAAACGCGTGTGCTTAAAAACTTTCTTGTTTAAAATTGAACGTAATATAATATTTATACTTAAAAACAAATTTGAGAACTCTTAATTCGGTCTCAAAACTTTATAGAGTCAATTTATTATAATAAATTATTAATGAGGCGGTTTTATGTTTGCACAAAAACGCATTGTAAAACATGTTTTACAATTATTTTTATCGTTAAAAATATAATTTAATTTTATAAATATTTACGCACTTTTTGCAATCCTGAGCTCTTATTAGTTAAAACACGAAAAACTTTAATTTATTACGAACAAGTGGTTGAAAGTCGGTATTATATCATATTATTATTTTGAACGATTTCCAGTGTAAATTATAGAGCAAAAAAAAAAGTAATTTACATAATTCTTCAGATCGAATTAATGAAGAAAAACAAATATTTAGTCTAAACTCTAAAGATCTTCAAGTCAGCTGTATAATATGTAGTGTTTAAGTGTACATTATATACTGTCGTTGAATTAAAAATAGTTTTGCCGAGTTTACTTTATTAAATTGATGATCGACTTTATGCTGTGTTCTATGAGGTACGGGTCGTCGAGTTGCTCGTTGTAAATTTTAATTCTTGTACTACGATTTCATATTGTTTATTTATTTACATCGATAGTCTCTTTGCAAGAAAAGTATAATTTTAATATTCACGTCATGAAGTTTCAAAAATAATTTGATGATATCAAAAATGAAGGAATGTGTATACATGTATACGCGTTATACTCGTTAACCAATACAAATTATTTGTCTTTGAGAATTAAAGTAAAACGAATCTAAATATTTTCATACAGACGTCCGATACGTTTTGTAAATTTCAAAACTGTACAACGGTTTTTTAGATATAATACAAAATATAAAATGAGATGGTAATATAGTTTCCAACGTGAGTATTTTTTTTTTTATTTGACAGTCGAGTCATCAGTTTTGCGTTGTTCTAACAGTTTTTGCAATAATATTTAAGTATTTTGTACGACGAGTGTAGAATATTATTAAGAAAAAAGGCAGTTTTTCAAAAATCAAATTTCCCCTAATCTCAAATACTTTATAAACATATTCGTCGGCCGACGAACTGTATAAACTAACTCGTTTTTGCTTCGTTTCAACGATTTTTTATTATTGTTATCATATAGAATTCATATTTATTTTTGTACTCGAGATTTTTCGGTAATTTTTTAGCTGATTTTTTAAATTATTTCAAATCCAGGTCAGTGAGTCGATAAAATGTCGTTGAAAATCGCCAATCCGTATTTACGGATAAAATTGAGACGGAGACGTCTTCTTGTAGGTCAAAACGTTTCCGAAACCAGCGATTTTTATTTTTCAGATTTAAAATCTGAACATAATCACTTTAAGTATGATGGTTTTGTCATGGTATGGTTTTTTTTTTTTCTTCGGGTTTTGAAATAACGTCATAAATCGCATCGTTGGGAGTCAACAGCAACGTGTGCGAGACAATAAAGTCG
>CM029358.1:34436057-34495335 GCA_017140985.1 Hormaphis cornu
AATAGTGATATTAAACATGATCATTTACTTATTTCATACTAACGACTTCATCTGTTTTTAAACGATGTACACATAATTACTGTCTGGCCAAAACAATGTGTTGTATTACCCATAAACTTTATTATTCGACATCATCGTATTTTTCACCATCTATTGTCAATTATTAATACATTTATTAATCGTTCGTCTAAAACAATGAATTTCGTTGATACGTTTGTCTTTATATTGTTCTGCGCGTCAAACATTCCACAACACTCTGAACTTATGAACTAATTATACTAATAATTATAGTCTATATTCAATATGAATATCCTCAAACAAAAAAAAAATTTTTTATCATTACATCATAATTTTTTAATTCAACATTCGCGAGAATCTTAAAATCGTATTATATTTTTTGATTTATATAGGTTTATACTAAATATGTAAAAAAGTATTAATTCTGGTTTTAATATTAGTTTAATTACAATTCAAGACATCTTAAAAATGAAGATGGCATGCAACAGGTGTATATAGAAATAGAACGAAACAGTCAAAAAATTATTTCTGAAAATTTTAAAACTTTTTAAAACTGGACCGTAATAAGAACCTAAATTATAAAAAAAAAAAAAAACACATCCGAACACACACTTATGAAATCATAAATAAGGGCTGGACATGAAAGTTCCAAAACCAAAAAATTAACCACATTTAGAGTCAAAATCAAAACCGCATATCAATTAAATTTAAAAAACATCATGAATCGGAACATTTTTATCAAAATTTTTGCATATTATTTGTAACTTTGTTAACATTTTGTTCATTTTTGTCAATTTTAACAGTGGGTTTAAAAAAAAAAAACAAAAAATCAACTGTTTACTTACGTTGGATTTTGTTTTTTGTTTTTAATGTTTCTCGTGATTCCATTTTCTGATCAATGTCAAAATTATTGTGCTATCTTGCAGTTTGAGTCTTATTTACCTGTTGGTACACGCGAGTTGTCACAAAAAAAAAAAAAAAAAATGGCATGTGATGCGCTCACACTTTCACTTTTATCGAATAATATGCGAACTTGTCATCTGCGTTTTTTAATTTAGTTTGACGTACCCATGTCTGGTAGTTCATTTTATCGCACGAATAGTTGTTTTTGGCTATAAAATATCATAGAATTAATTTTTGTTTTGGAACTATATATCCCGAATCTTTCGTAACGGATTCTATTTTAAAAAAACATCTAAACGGGAAAAAATTTTAATTTAATTTAATTGAAGAAAAAAAAATACCTAACCCAAACAACACCGAAAATGAGTAAAGAACAAAAAATTGTTTTATTAGATATATTTTGTTTTAAAATCAATAACTTTGGGCTTGGATGAACTCGAGGTTAATGGTTGGGCGTATACATTCATTTTTTTTTTTTATAGATGACGGGATTTCAAAAATGTCACAGACTACGCTCTGGAATTTTGGTATAGGAGCTGGATTCTTCGATATTAATATTTCAAAGTGGAAATTTCAAGTGAAATATTTGATACCCATAACCCTAATTATAGATAATATTACATTAAAAAAAAATTGTTTTTTTTATTTTAATCGCATTGCGTCTTCGTCAACGTCATGCTTGCTGCCGTTGGTGAATATTTCATTATTTTTAGTTTATTTTCGTACGAAACGAATCACAGCTCGTGTGAGACGTATATGCGTGCGTGGTTGAAAAGATCCAGAAGGACGTGCAATAATGGCGTTTATGCTAAATAAATGATTTGTCGAAAACAAATTTCCATCTGTGCCCGGCTCAGGTTTATTTTTAATATAATTGTATTTTTATTTTTTGTATGCCCGACGGAACAGCGGGAGATTATTATTATTTTTTTTTGATTATTAATATCCCGGCAAAAGTTCTCGGTGAATAATAATAATTTTCCCGAACAATTTCACGACAAAGTATATATTATATATTATTATTATTCGTTGAACTGAAAAATCGGGAGTTAATGTCCGCCACGGACGATAAAAAAAAAAGCGTTTTTCGTTCCAGAATTATTATTATATATATATATGTATACGGTTGAACCGTAAAAAGTTTTTTTTAAATATTCGGTGTTTATTTTGTATTCGAAATTCTCCTTATAAGTCCGTTTATTATTGAGCCCCGTGAGCCACTCGAACACCTTTCAAATTATACTAACGGAAAAATATACGTCATGTACAATTTATTTGCCGGGAAAACGTATAAATTATATGATTTTGCGTACAAGTCGAAGACTTTCGTGTGCGATTTGGTATACAGTTAATTCAAGTATAAGAGCTCTCGTTAGTCGATTGGTTTGAGATCCAATAAGGTTATAGGTATAAACAGCAAGATCTGGTGTTGAATTTTGCAGTTCTCCATTTGCATTCACGCTACCGTGAGTTACATTATTGGATTTGATCTCAATCGCACCTTATTTAAAAAAATAAAAAAATATTAAATTAAATAAACTAATATTAAATTAAAAACGTGTGTTTTTTCGTTTTGTAAGGAAAATTTTAAGATTTTAGCTCATTTTATAATATAATTGTGCTCGTTTTTCACTGTTATACTATGGTTGGAGATTGAAACACAGTATAAGAAAAAACCAAAAAAAAATAAAAATAAATATAGTAAACCAACAACAACCAATTAATAAACGTTTTATGTTATAACCACATTTTTTGGATGGTTTAATGCGAAATCTGCTTCCGGCTCGACTCTCGTTACTCGTATCCAAATATACGCATGTAAATTTGAGTTTTAATACCGTCGAGTTTTTTTTTGTTATTTTTAGTAATAATATTTCGGTGTACAATCCAAGACGCAAAAAAAAAAAAAAAACGTTTATATCTTATAGCATGTTTCGTATTGAAGTCAAAAGAATTTGTATTTTGTAATAATAATACGCACACGTGTACATTTTCGTTTTCATTTTCAGAATATTACGATTTTACAGTCGTTATCCGAATGTTTTATTATTTGAACTTTTTCTTTTCCCTGAATATAACTCGTCTTTATGACACGTTATTTGACATAAAATAATAATCTCAGAAAAAGTAATATACGTGTACACATGCTCACACGTGCAAAGAGGGTTCTCTTTTTAAGACGTTTAAACACTGAAATATTTCATGATTTTGAATTTTTCGTTATTAATTAACCTATGTTTTTATTTCCTAATCTATATTTCATTAAAACATAACACCTATAGAATCGCTTAATTTTCAGAAAAGAAAAAAAAAAGTAAACGTTAATGCAATTTTTTTGTTGAAAACACCTTTTCCTGGCGTACGTCACTGACACAATTATAATTTTGTTTTAATTCAGTTATTTTCGGGTCAGTTTCATCTGTCCGTAATTAAACGTCATCCGGTATAGCGTTGTCATTTTATGCGACCACGACGGCGATACGTATAATTTAATTATTTCAGAGCACACTTCGAGCGATGTTGGGTAAGGTTACGCGTAGACAGGTGACGGTTTTGTTTTTAATCAACAACAGTAATACCGCTTGAAACGAGACCAAAAGTTAGGAAAAATTTCTGCTATTTATACCAACTATATGATTATATTTAATAAAATAGTTTTCAAAAGACGTCAAAATCAAAAGAACTCGATAAAACCGCTTTCATAATCTAACCTACACCATCCAAAAACTAAACCGCTCAGAGCAGTGATCCACTGCACCCGAAAAATCGGTGATCTTTAATTTTTCTCTTCAATTCTCCAAACGACAATTTTCCAGCTATATCTAACATTTTAATTTGTTTTATGTATGACTGCCTAGGTCTCCCTGGATCCCCTTCGGGTTTTTGCCTCTATTATATAGTCGTTACCCATCGATTATTTCTTATCCTATCCACTATTCTTTCTCCTCTCCGCGATTGTCGTCCATATTGATATTTTTTCATTTATCCTCTATGCTCTTCATCGGTCACTCGTTCTGTCCAAGAAATTTTCAATTCCTCTCGCCAACACCGTGTTTCAAAAGCATCTGTCCTTTTTCGATCCGCTTTTATTGTTGCGTCCACGATTCATTAAATGTCCCCGGGGTAACTCGGAATTATTACCTCTCTATCCTTACCATCTTTTTCTTCTGGCCTATTATTAATACGGACCATCAATAAGGTCCTTTGCCGCTTCTAAAATGCTTACCCACTGATTTCTGTCCGTTGCCATGTCGATGCTGGATGTTTGGCGTTTATCTTTGACAGGTCTCAGCTCACCATCGTAACAAACTGGCGCGGTCTCCCCGGGGGTCTCGTTCCTCCAAACGGGTTCCCAACCATAGCCTTCTTCACGCGGCCCGCCCATTCTAGTGTCTTGCTACGAACGAATTGGCGTATAACACTTGGATAAAGTGTCAGTATTTCGTCGTTCTTTTTTCTCTCGAATACCCCTGAATCCAATCACTCTGTACCCGAACGCGAGCCATTTATTTTACTCGAAATGTTTCTCTCGATTTTTATCCCTTTTTTTGCATACTTGACCGGGGGTAGGTAAAAATGATCCAAGACGATCGCGGTGACCAACGACAAGAACTTCCGGGGGCGACCCGGCCAAAGGTTCTGCAGGAATTAATAACGCGTGACATTTCGCGGAAACGCGGGCGCGTTGACAACGCCGCGCGGCCGGTGGTGCAGGATATACCTGACCCTGTGCCAAGACCCTTTTGCTCACACCCTTATAGGTATACACATCCCTGTACAAACTTCCGGTGGTGACCAATAATGTACGACTATATTATTATTATTATACATATAACGGACGACCCGTAAAGGCCACTTAAATTAAGTCGGACGTGAATACGCGTTAAGCCCCGGAGTCACGCGGTCGTCCCTGATGCGATCGGCCCGGAGCAAAAACCGTGGCGAAAATAATACACGCCGAGTCGTCTACCGGAGATATATTTAGTCCCTTTTTTTTTTTCCTTCGTTTTTCGGACACGCTAATCCCTTAATGGATTTCTACGTATTGTTTTACGCGTAGCCTAACCCGTTCGTACCTCTTATATTGTGATTACTACGCGCATCCGTCGAAATATTAATCGGATCCCTTCGAAAGCCCTTTTAGATATTTGATTTTTTTTTTTTTTTTCGTTACCTTCCTCCGGTGTTCCTAATCGCGTCCGCTGCACTTTTTGTCCGTAGATGACGACTATATCCACCCGTTCCGTGTGTCTGAAATTGATTTTAGACGTTGAGCGAGGAAACTATATTGATTTTAGAAAAATGTGTCTGTGTTTTTTTTTTTTTGTGCCGGTGTCACGCACACAACTCCGAGGGAATCGCTTATCCGTATATCTAATTCCGTAAAGTTTACATCCTAAACACACAACATAGAACTTTGAAAAAAAACCCGCTAAAATGTACGGCAAACACGATTTTGACAAAATCGATTTGGTCATAACTTCCAAAATAATAATGAAAAAGACCTGAAAAACTAAAAGAAAAAAAAAGGTGATTATTAAATTTTAAGAAAGCCGGACATCTAGGTCGCGTGTGTAGCTCGATGCCGCGGGTAACTGTTTTGAATGGTTATTCAGTTAGAATAGATTGAACGAAACTAACGATTATGGGTGGAGATTGGTTTATGATTTAAATTTATTTTGATCATACACAAGATATACTATAAGTGTACCTACGATGTAATACATTTCTTTACTATATAAATTCAAAAACAAATTAACCAATAAATTCCATAGGTAGGTCTACATAAATTTAAATTTTTGAATGCTAAAAATTATTATTTACTTAATTAAGCTGTCCAACACTACTTACTCAAGACCATTCTTATTTAAATTTTAATAAGTCTATGAGTATGCAAAAATTCAACGCATTGTTTGAGGTTGTTCATTAATGTAAATACCATCGCATTCGTTTGTGTTCGATTGGTTAATTCACGTACGAATGTTAATTTCTTAAAGATTTTCGAAAAATTATTTACAGATATAGTTATACCAACTGTGTTTACAGATTTGTGGAAGTGGCTTTCAATTCAAATGTATTCCTCTTGATGTTGGCTAGTACTCAAATGTAGTTGTACAAATTTCATGTAAACACGTTTACAATTTCATTACAATATAACGCATTGCTTAATGTTTTCCATAAGAATATTCCTTGTTTCTATATAATGAGTGTGGTTTGATTGGTTGTAAATGGAAAAAAAATGATGAAATAAACCCAAAAAACCTTTAAATCTTTATTTATCTACGAGATAAACATTGATAAACGTTTTACCATTGCCTTAAGTTTACTCGATTGTAGATACGACGACATCGTTTTAGCCTTTTAAACTTGATTTTTAACACCTCATAGTATATATTCCAATAATAATGTGCTTGTCCGACCGTCCATTCGGTTACTAGCAGGAGCGTTGTTTATTTGGACGATAATGTTTGTCAGCAGAAGGATATATATTTTTGTTTTCACATTATGTAATGTTGTTTTTTAAACATGGTTACGAGAAACATCGTTAATTTGAATTTACTAAAAAACGTGCAGTTATTATTATGTTTTATTGTTTCCCTTTCTCAACTTGATTTTCATTATTATTGTTATTATTAATGTGAACCGTATAGTTATGTATTATGTCCATGATGTATGCGAAAACCAAACCTGTATTACTACAGTAAATCATTAACTCTATGAATATATTTAAGAACTCAAACATAAATAATATGTTCGGTACAAATGTTGGAGTTTTTTCCCGTATATAGTTGATGGGCTTTTTAGAATTTAGAGCATATTATGGTTCGGCTGCTATAATAATCGATAAACGAGTAGTGTAGTACTTTTAAGGCATCTGGATTATGGGAATCAATACGACCGCGTTTGATGACACTCGCGAGTTAGAAAAAACTTTGTTTTTTTTATTTTATTGACGTGTCGACGTTAAAATTAAGTTTTAAACCGAACCGCACTAGGAATGTTTAATGCCGTTTTTTGAATCGTCGAATTTATAAATATACTATTTGATTTAAGTCCTCGTTTGCAGAGTCATCGACGAACAGCATTCCAAGGTTACGGCGCCGTGAGATTTTGTGTTTTTTTTTTCCTTTTCAACCGGAGTACCTTTTATACTATGTTTTAAATTTGTTTTCGATATTTCGGGCTCGGTCGCTGCGCGTGTCGTTAAAGTGTCGGACTAAATCTCAATTCCGACGCCATTTTATTAATTTACAAATAAATGTAAATATATATGTATATATATATTTTAAATACAGAGAATGTGACTGCGCTGCAGTTTTTCTTCGTGAACTTTGTGGGCGCCTCGCTTTTTTAATTAAAAAAAAAAACCGTATAAATATCGAGTATAATTTTGCCGATAAAGTTCTGGGTACGCGCCGTGTATACGAAATCGCGGTATTTCATCAACGTTATTCTACATTTTACGTACATTAATTCGCGTTTCCGTAAATTCGCAATAGATCGGACTTGTGCGTGAATTTAGTCATAAAATATTCAGTTTATCGCCAGTAATAATACCGCGTATAACATAACATTGCGATTACTGAAATTCAGGGAAACCGTATCATTATTTTTTTTTTCGTTGCTTTAACGGTTTAGTTGAGTACACCTATATGGGAAATACTTGGCCTTAAAAATAATTTTCGCATTATTTTTAGTCAGTCACAATGGTTTAAAAATCGATATATCGCATTCTATGTTCTTTCCCACTAGTTTTAATTTTTGTAGTTAGCAGTCTGTAACTTTTAAATGTACAATATTTACACATTGTAACTCATTGTTGATAGTTAAATTTCGAGAATATTTTTTTTGATTATTAAAATTCCAAAAAAAACTCAAAAACAGTTTACGATTCTGTTATGACAGTTCTGAATCGTAATCGTTTTTCATAACAAAAATCAGTTAATTGTTGTTTGATTTGTGAAGGAACTAAGATTCTCTACATGATATAGCCTACTGCTTTAGAAATGAACTGTAGAACGCGGTCTGGCGGAATTCGATAGCAACTCTTTCGGATATTTCCCCTTGAACTACAACAATAATATTATAATTTCAAACAACACGCTTTTTCCAAATCGTTACCGCACTGAAATCGGCTCAAGTTCACGCCGTACGAATGTATAGTTTTAACCGCATATATGTCGAAAACACGCACGATTCTCTAAGATTATTTTACTTACATTCCAACAGTAAAGTCTGCATATTATTATGTTAATACTGGTTGGATGTTTTTTCGAAAAGGTTGTTCGCCCCATGCCCGCCGTGCAAATCTCGGGTTGCGCGCGTCTTTTCCACGACGAAAAGTGCGCGGAAATTCATTGATTTCAGTAATTCCCTAAGTTTTTTTTAATTTGTCTATTACAAACCAAAACAATTCTAAACGATCGGGCGTTCTTCCGACGAATAGGCTTTCTTTCTATGACGAAAAGTGAGCAAAACGTTTCATCATGATTCAACGAGATGAATCTCATAAGTGATCAATTTAAATTTTACAGTAGTAAAACTATGTAAATAATTACTTATGCTTTTTTCTCAAATGTACCTATTTATTAAATTTTAAAACAATACAAATGTTTAAATAACGATGCATTTGCCCGACGAGACATCTAGCATTACATAAATAGGTACCTATAATTGTGCAGTGAAGTTTGTGCGTTTTTTTTTTTTTTATGTTTACGAATTTCGTTTTGAACGACCACTAGAAAGCCATTTTTTCTAGTTGAACGATGTAAAAAAGAAAAAATATTAAAAAGTAACACCTTTTTGGTGCGAAAAAGTCCGCGGGACTCGGTGTTGTACAGCGTCGTCTCGTAAATCAAAATGATAAAAGCGAAAAATTTCTTCATTCACAAGCGTAGTCGTGTTGCGGCCAACTCGAGTGCATTTGAGTAATGAGCGGAAAACGTATTTTGTTTTTTCTTTCGTTTAACGAACGACTCATCAGGCAAAGTGAAAACACGCTTTTTATTTACTAAAATATTATTCCGTATTTTTTTCGGTAAGTACGCATATTTCCGGTGTACCTACACCTGTTGTTCATTAAAGTGAAAAACATAAATCCACGTAGTTGGTAAATTTATATGGATTTTAATTTTCGTTTATGCGTAGGAATCAAAAGCAACACGATTAATGGCTGAGAAATTAATTAATAAATCAATATTATATGATATTCTTCAAACATATAAACATACAAAATCTCAAAGTCGGGAAAACAATAAATTTTCAAAATCGATCTATTGTACATACTTTGGAAAGTGTCGCCGCGTTTTTGTATTTTGTCGTACAAATTTTAGCCACACCCGTTCCCCCTGAGGCAAATTTCGGTGAGCGGTTAAGTAAAAAGAAAACCATTTTACACCACAAAATCGTTGTCCATTTTTATAAATAAAATAAATAATATAAACGCGATAAATATCACTGTCACTGTGTGCGTACACCCCAGAGGTTCGGTCTTGTATAAATGAACACACGACCGCGTGAAAAGAACTGCGAGACAATGTGATAAATTGTCTCCGCGGAGAACTTCTATGAAAACGACACATTTCTGGCAATCATCTTCATTTCGGAAACCCTAACACGTCGCAAGCACTTGGAAACCACGTGAGCGTCTTAATCCGCGTTCGTGAGCAGCAATCTCTAAACGTACGAACAGTCGTCTAAATAATTATTAATATATAAGTGCCTATGTATAAACATGTTCGAAATAATGTTAATTTACGTTACGAGTGAACGAATAATGTTTACCGTAGTGCACTAATTTCGTTCGTATTCGTATACACAATTTAAGGAAACCACCGTTTAACGATGAGTTATATTCGCGTCAGACACGTAAGTTAACATGTAAAAAACAAACAAATTCGTATTTAAGGGTAAATAACACATAATATATATATTTTTACTCGAGTGATTTGATCGAGCATACCTATGTACTAGGCTTACGATGACCCTAAAAAATATTTTGAAAGATTTTGTTTGTTTTTTGTAGCCAGTCGATACAGTTTAAAAATTGAAATTTCGCATTTTTAGTTCTTTCGAACATCACATTAGCTTGAGTTGTTAAAAGTCTGTAACTTAAAATGTACAATCCGTACACATTTCTCGGATTACGGTTGTTGGCCAATTTTTTAAAATCATTTTTTTTTTCAAATTTATTAGAGCTCAAACGTTGCAAATTGAATTTCGCGTTAATTTTTTCTAACAAAAAAAACGTAAAGTATTAATATTCTGAATCGTAATCATTTTTCAAAACAAAAATTAGTTGATCGTTGAAATGAAAAGAGACCCTACTAAGATAGCCTACCGCTACAGAAATAAAGTACAAAACGCGCTCTGGCGGAATTCGATAGTAACTAAAACTTTTAAACGCGCCTAGATACCGTTTACTTGGGTGTAATTTATATTTTGAAAAGTTAAAGAAGCCGAAATCACTCTAGTTCGCGTGTATAGTTTGATGCTGCGGGTGAAGCTGTTTTGGAAGATTTCATTAGCGATTATAACTATGTAATCGATTGAAAATTACTTACGAAAATAACGATTCTGAGTGAGCTCTACAGTTTACCTATAAAAATTGAGCCGGAACAACAGAATTTCTTATTAGAGCCTTTTGTTAGATGTAATGATTAAAAAGGGTGAACGAATTTTAATTATTGTTTAAAATCTTAGAACTTAATAATCATGAGAAAATAATTTTAAAACTAATATTACAAAAATCCATCGAAAAATATCAAATACCTCCCGTTTAACGTTCTGTTTTTAGAATTTTTCTAAAAACGGTCCGAAAATTCTGAAAGTTGTATCCACGTGCACAATGAATATTAATTTAAATGTTGTGTAAAAATGTCGAACCGTTTAAACAATAATAAATTGTTGTATAATCTTAAATACACCGTAGTTTTATCAACATTTTTTTACGCTTTTAGTTACTACTTGGCGGATTTTTCGAGAATTTGTCGATACATTTTACAAATTTGGTTTTACATAACATGTTTGATTTCCGAATCATAAAATATGATTAATTTGTGCGAGTATTACGACTTTTATCACGAAAATCACAATCATGGGTGTGACCGTTTTTTCAAAAATTTTCCAATTTTAAACGACCAAAAAAAAAAAGTATCTCGCCAGACAGTTGTCACGTTTAATTTTGGATATAATCGCATACTACACTATACACGCAGACGTGTTCATCCATGCATATATGCATATTATTAAACTAAATCGTTTAATCAATATTTTAACGATACATCAAAACACGGTAACCCTTTCGCTCCCTTTTCGATAAAATCGTGTGAACAAACAATATTATTAGTTTTTCGTGTTCAACATAAATAATTATTTTCCGGCGTAAAAGTGTAAAAGTATTTAAATGTACACAAAAGTGTTAATACAATGGTAATTCGTTTTGTTTCCGTGCTGTGAACTGTACTCGTTTTCGTAATTGTATACTGTTGTTTTCGACTGGATTCCAAACAAAACAATTGTCACACTTGAAAAAATGAGCCGATAAGAATAAAAGTTACTATGTAGTGTCTGATACTTTAAGCGATTGGCGGTAATCCACAGGTAAATTACTATACATAATACACAATTGTATTTATTTTATGATTAGATTACTATTCAACGTTAAATTTTTTTTTTTTTTTTAATGTGATATCCGTCTTCATTTCTATCAGTACCAAACCTTGCAGATCTTCATATTATTTAACAAGACGTGTATTCTAGGAAAATCGTCAGTTGTTTTTTTTTTTTTAATTTTCAAAGCATAAAAAACGCACGTATATCGATAAGGATACATTATTTTTAATCTGATTCAACTCAAGCCGTATCTTTAGTAAATTTCTAAATATGCGTATTTTACACTCTATGATGTCAACGTGTAAACGTTAGTTTTTCGCCGTGACGTATGCAGTTACGTATTAAAAATTAAGTTATTATATATACACGAGTAGACCTAAAAATCCAGTTCTAATCAAATCTGCTGATCGTTTTTATTGTATCATTATAGCAGTTCCCGTGTCAATACGTACGTGATGTTGGCCCTACAACATTTCATTATCAAAATAATGCCAATATCTTGGAACTTTTTTGGAACTAACTGGAACCGGATTTTGAGAATTTGGAACTCAAAACCTTTCTTAAAAAAAGCAATTTTCGATTGGGGAGCCATCTTCATGTAGACCTCCTACTTGTGCCTGGAGTGATGTAAATAAACCAACATTTTGGAACTCATTTGGAACCATGTTCTTGGAATTTTAAACTTAACGATTTCATTAATATCCGAAATTCGAAAACTGGGGGCCAGCCCCCCCCCCACTTTAGCCAATCGACTCAAAACTTGGTCCAATATTTTGGAACTTATTTAGAACTATTACTCTATGCTGCCTGCACATGCACTTCGCGTTAAATCGAAACAACGTAAATCGCGGTAGCGTAAAAGAGAGATCCAATCAGGCCGAAAATTGCATCTTTTCATTCTATCACAGATAATCATTGTCTTTGTTTCGGTTTATTTTGATTTAAATAGTATATTTCCGTTATTGATTTGTAAGTCATTTTTTTTGAAACTGGTAATTCCATATATTTGTAAAGATCCATTCTTATTTTAATATGCATTTTTTTTGGTCGATTGGTTATAATTTGAATAATTTTAAATACGCCTACATTGATAGGGCTTCTTTAAAACATTTAAAATATTTAAAAAAAAAAATACAATTTTAATTCATCAACAAACACTTTGCCGCTGCGTCATCTTGTACTAGGTCACAGCAGTTATTCGTCTTCAACTGAAAGCGTTTTTTTTTTTTATATATATATAGGTACCGTCAGCCGCAGCGAAAGCAAACATTTTTCTCGACAACAACGACCACGTTTATAGATATAGTCGCTATACATTAGGAAACTGGTTTCCAAGCAGAAACGGAACCGTAAACCCGGATATCAGGCAAAAAACATTTTTTTTTTTTTTTTTTTTTTTTAGAGATTCTAATAACTTAACAAAATAGATAAAGATAAAGCGTGATTAAAGACTACAATAAAATTTTGTTTGACACAGCTGTTTGAAAATTAAAAAAATAAAACCATAAAACTGTGAAAAAATCCAAATCCAAACACTTATATACAATAATTCATTTCCACCGTATATCTCTACCTACAATAATAAATAAAATAATATCTTGTACTGCTTTTTTTTTCACTAAATTGCGACCCGAAAACGTTAATTCAGGCTGGAAGTGATGGTTTTTTTTTTTTAAATATAATTCCGGGATAAAAATATTAGCCATTTTTTTTTTATTTTCGCTATAAACCGTAAAAACACCGTATTATAAATCTGAATAAAGTGTACCATCAACCGGATGTCGTTTGAATTGTTCTAAACTAACAGGTTTTCGTAGACAAAACTTTAATCGAGCACAACCTTAAGAATTATTTCCAACACAATACGCAATGAACGTATAGTAATTTTACGTATATTTTATAAATGTATTCCTAAGTACTGTTTCAACCAAAAAATGTATACAACTCGAATTATTTAACAAAGAACGCTCAAAACAAATTTTAAAAATATCAATTTTGATTAAATTTACATCCGTATGTTGTTGTTTGCTCATCGTCTTTCTCAACCGTTCGTATGTTTATATGAATTGAATTAAAACCAATGTGTCAATAACTAGTAAAATATGACCACTCAAATTCCAGATGAAACGTTGTTGAACTAAATGCATTGTATTTTCTTGAAAAAGTCGTACCTACGTTTGGTGTAGGTACTATAACTATATACAACCAATCAAAGCAATTTTAATCAATACGTTTTACTGTGAAAAACTATTATAACGGTGTTTACTTTGTTTTTGTAAACTGCAGCATAACATAATATCCCTTGAATTTCCTCGTAAATATATAGATATTTTTTTATACTTTTTTTTTTTGATGATGCGTTTGTAAGTCTGTTTCGGATGAAAAAAAAATATTTCCAAAGTACTTTGATATTTTTGTCGAAACTTTTTTATTTCAACCGCTGCTATCGCTGTCAGTAAAACAATATGTATATAATACGCTACATGAACTACGTCAAAAATGTCCGAACACGGTAAAGTAGTAAAAACGTGATTTTTTCGGTCTACAAAAACACGTTACACAACGTAATATTCGGCGAGTTTCTGTAAAGTGTTTCGTATTTTTCAGACGTATGAAATGTACAATAATTTCGAAGGGGTTTTTTTAATCGTGAATGAAAGAGTTTGTGGATCATCACCTAAATATATGTACGTAGTTTAACAACGTCGCTTGTTTTTAATACGACTGCTCTAAAATTGTGGAAGAAAAAAAAGAAAATTGTGAGAAGTCAATAATTTATATGGTTCGCCGTGACAATCGGGGATGCTCAGTATATTTAAAATATTTATACTTGTGGAGAGAGTCTCGGGGTCATATATATACGCATGATAACCAGCAAAGTATATTAGTGTGAAAGGTGGGATTGTTAAATGCGATAGTAAATTAGATATTTTATCGATATTATATCATCGTACGCTTAGAGTTTTACGGTACCTACCAATCGCTCGCAATGTTTGCTATTAAAAGTTATTGCAAAACGTCCATTACCGTCCGGACACATCGGTTCGTCACGACTTGTGCTATTGCCATTTCGTATCATTCCATCCGAATCGTTTCCGGTAGTAATTATTACAGTACTCGTCTCTGCACACAGTTGTGAACGGGATTGTGAACGGGATTTTTAAAGGTTCGTATCAACCGAGTTTGTGCTGTACAAAGATCGTTAAATTCTAAGGTGATGGAAATAGAAGAGGCTATGCCGAGATGTCGTCATAACTTCTGTATCCGTATGATTAAAAAATAAGATTTATAGTCAATTCGTATTGTATTCACGAATTATCTCGATAGCTAAAAAATATTTAATTTTTTTTTTTTATTCTAACAGTTATATTTTATTGATAGAATCGTCGGTGTACTCGTTTGGCCATAAAAACGCAGTGTTTTTAACCCGGTGGCGTATGACCAGTTACGATCCGGTGCACATTCAAATAAACGCAAAAAAAAATACATATAAAAATAATACGTGTTGCAGAATCTAAAACACACGTATATGTTTATGCATTTTTACCAATATTAGAACATTGAGCATTATAACTCTAATTGTTAATTTAATGATGTACTGCGGTTAGAGTTATTTTAGAAAAAATCGTTTCGTTCGTATAAGTGGCGATGTTAAAATTTTAAAAGCGTTTTGACGCGTAACCTGTGAAATTTCTGTGTGCTTTCACGGACGCGCCAGGATTATTAACGTTTTATTTTGGAAAATTGTTCCGTGCTGTATAATATTATAGTTACACGATTCAAAATTACAGAAAACACTGTACTCCGACGTCGCAGTTGATCGCTTTCGCGGTATTTATGTTATTTTATTCTAATTTGAAGAATACCTATGTATGTATGCGTGTACCATCAATCGAACGCGTACATTTCTTATTTCCAACATATTATCATCGTATACGATGCGCTTTATAAAGGAATAAAAAATGGAAAAAAAACGACATATAAATAACAATACGAATGGAATCGCTGCTGAGATACGAGGAGGAATGGCTATAAACTGTCGCGGTATATGCGTACGTACACGACGTATAATATGTATCTTTTAAAGAACAATTGTCGGAGCCGATATTGAAGCTTATATACGGTTCGACGGATGTTATACGATATTGCGCCGAGAATTTATGGCGTCATTGTTTTCCCAACCCCCCGGTTTTCTATCGGATCGTGCTCGTGAAAAACACGAAAAAAATCTGTATCGTCCGTCGGGGTCAAGATTATAATTCGGAGGCTGTAAATACTACAGCTCGGATAGTTTGCATATAACTGTGTGGCCCAAGTTGTAAGGTGGATATTATTTTTCCGACTTGGATTCGGGTTGAAATACCTAGATTTCAATGAGGCATACGGATATTTTTAAATATTTCTTTTTATCCGCTCGCATGTTCGTTAAAATACAAAAGAAACTAAATTATTTAATTTTTGTATAACTCGCGATTTTGTAATCCGAAAAACGTTTATAATTTTCATTACAGTCGCTCGGAATCATTATTACAATACCGGTAATGAATTCTGGTATCTTATCTGATTCTAGTGTTTTAGCCGACGTACAGATTTCATTCGAAAATATTAGCATGGTTCAATAGAAACTCTGATAATATATTCGAATCATTCATTTGAATGTATATAGATATATATAAACTTTGTACACGTTTTTATTTTTATGCTTTTTATAGAGAAAAAACCTGTAGTTGTGTGTACTGCATTTTTTCCCCAATATTAATATAATGTATTTTTTTTTTTTTCAATTTTACCGTCCGAGCAACGAAAAAACTACAAACAAATTTTTATTATATATATATATATTTGTGATTGTGTGTTTGTTTATTAAAAATATATTATATTTGTTTACCGAGTAGATATAACGATTATAATGTATATTTTGTCGTTTTCAAAATGACATTTGATCTAATGATATTATTAAAAACAATGTGCAAAATGAAACGGTTCAAAAAAAAAAACGATCGTACGATAACGTCGTTTCGGAATTGTGTCAGAAGTTGAAAAAAATTGTCCTGTATATCACAATATATTTATTACGCTTATATCGTCCGAAAACGCCAAAGAACAACAACAATAACCTTTTTCGTTGCGTCATTTGACCTCTTGGTTTTAACACGATCGCACACAACCCGGCTCATACGAACACAATATGATAGTGATAATAATAATAATCACTGTCAAACCACGCATTTCTCGAATTTCCGAAGCTAAACGAGTGTTTGTATAGGAATTTCTGCCCTCGAGTTTGAGTTCATAAACTATTTCGTCGAGACGCTAAGTTAAAACAATAAACAAAAAAAAGCCGGAACCACGGCTTAGAATTTTTTAAATTGTCAATATTATTAGACGTAGTAATAAATCAATACTACGGGTTTACGGGATCACACCATTATTATTATAATATTTAGATCAACTGAAAAATAAATTTTACAATTTTATAGACAAGATGTGTGTAAAAAGTGACGGGATCGCTCTAGGTCGCGTGCGGTAGTTTTTGACGGACCGCGCTCTGTGTGAGTCACTAGTTACGAAGGCGTTATTTAATATCTGAAAGCGACGATTACTCCGTCGCCTTCGAAAAGTCTTGAAAACATTTGAACGAATTATGGATTAGTTTTTTCACGTGTTAACGCTCGTTCAAGTTAATTACCTGTAAAATATATTGACTTCGCACAAAAACATATCCTCTCGACCCGTGCGATTTTGAAACAAAAAGTTTTTATTTGTTGTACCTATATTCTACTTGTGAATGTTTTCACCAGTTTCGCAGTAAGCGATTGGAAATAGTATTTGGTTTAAACCTTACTTACGCGTAACCGGGGAATTCGCCGCGCGAGAATTTCAATTTTACTACCGTGCTGGTGAGGTTACCGTCCTCGGAGAACACGCAAATTCCGATCCGAGACATTATTTTGACGACTTTTCTCCGAACAAGAATTTTCGCGGTCGAGAAGTAGTCGCTTTTGTCTCGTAAATAACTGACAAACAATCAAAACAACGATTGTTATTATTTGGATGTAAAACAATACACTAGTATACGTACTTTACTTCTAACTTTTTTTTCACTCTAAGCCACAGTTGTGGCTCGATCGCGTCGTTACTCGAATCTAACCGAACGCTTACGCACTGTGACCTTTTCGGTTCTAAACAACGGTTTCGCGTTTTTGTTTTTATTGTAAAAAAAATGATTAACGACAAAGAAAATCATGTGAAAAACACATTATGTTTAACCCACGAAACGACCTCCGAGCGTATTATATTTAAATTGTACAAATAACCACGCTGTTGTCGTTGTTTTAGGATATTTGCGTTTCGATCCACACGATCTACGGTGTATACAGGATGTCTCGAGTTAGACGTTACACCGATCCTTTCGGAAAGTATTGAAAATGGAAAATAAAAATTTGAAAGTCGTTTTATTCCTCCGTGGTCTACAACGGTTACAAATCCATTTTTTTTTTTTCACGTAAATTGGTGTTTTTATAACAACTTTTAATACTTTTTTTCGTGTTTGTCGTGTACTCATAATTTTTCAATGAAATCTGTTGATCGATTTTCTATAGAAAATTAAAAACAACGGTTAGAGAGGTTTAAAGTAGCCAAAAAGTACGTACTGTTATTTTAGTTTGCAAATAATATTTATGTTGACGCAGTTATTAAGTACGATTACCAACTTTTGATGCAATGTAAGATAAGACAACTCCAGACTATTACCATGTGTCGAAACACATACTCTTTAGAAACTTTAAACCTCTCTAACTTGTAGAGTTTTCTATGGAAAATTGTTTTTCGACCACCAAAATTCATTAAGAAAAACTATGCGTACACAACACGTGCAAAAAACGTATCGGGTATTACTTTTGTTTAAAAAAGTTTCTATAAAAAAAACACCAATGAACGTACAAAATCTTGGAACTGTTTGTACTGTAGACCGCACATGGTTAAACAACTTTCATACGAAAATTATTTTGCTTTAATTACTTAAATTAAGTACTTTCCGAGACAATGGCTGTAAAATCTAACTTATATTCGAACACCCTGTATTTATCATTATTATTTGCGGCCTGTCAACGGTTCCGCAACATCCTCGTGTTTTGGCCGTCCCATTATCTGCCGATCGTAATTATTAGTTATTACGTGCGATTCACTTGATGTGTACAGAAGTCAAGTAATTCGGTTGTTTCATCGTGTAAATAAATAATAAGAAAAAAAACAAAATAATTATTCGTGTTGATTAAATAATATTATAACCATTATTGTGAATCGTGCGGATGAAAAACACGAGACACACGATCGATTGATTTTACGACCGCATATAGACGGAGATAACCGTTTTTTTATAATAACATCACGGTGTAAGCGCGTTTTACCAAAGAGAAATCGACGATCCTGTAAGCGCGAGACGAATGAGTGAAATTCTAAAGAAAAATTTTAATTTCCTTATATTCAGCACGAAAACGGTCGTTTGAATTTTACATAGACGAGTGCAGCAAACTCTTCACGTGCCAGTTCTATGAACATTTACGTCCGTGCCATAAATTTTCTGACGAGTAGTTAAAACAAAATTTAAAATACAACGTTCAAAAATAAAACCGATTCGTGAACGGATTATCGGCGAAAACGGCCGCGAGGTTAGTGTGTTAAAGCCTATGAAAACGGAAAGTTTCGCGTGTTTCGTTCTGTTTGTGTTTGTCGGAAATATTATACCAAGTTTGCCGTACTTTACTCGCTCATCGATTTCGCGTAAAAATTTCGGATAGTTTCTCGCGAAATACGCGAAATTTCGAGAAGACCGTAAAATGAAAAGTTCTCCGTCCACTCGCTCGTTTTCGGAGAGATTACGTTGTTTTACGTGAAAAAGAGCAAAGCCCGAAAAACCGCTACGCGTATGTAAAAGATGTTCAAATCGAAACAAAAAAAAAAAAATCGTTTCAAACGCGTAAATCGTGTACAGTTTTGGTAGATTTTTTTCCCCCGGCTCGTCATAAACCGTCGATTATAACACGGTTGTTGTTGAAACGACAACGATGTACCGAGCGATTCCAGCGGAGCGCTCAAGACCCGACGCGAAGACTCCGCGACTCCTCCTCCGTGGTACGATTTCGAAACGTTGACAAATTAATGCGCTATTCTTTTAACACTAGAATTACAATGTAAGTAGTATCTGTATTTTGTGTTCGTGTCGTGATGTGGTCACGCGCGGAATTTGTTTTTCGTCTAGCAAAACTAAAGAACGAGAAAAAAAAAAATGGCATTGCACGATCGACGGAACGATTTTTTTTTCCCCGCGTGCCGTCATCGCGCGTATGCTCTTCCCGCGCGCGCGTTACGCACGATCTAAACAAATAATGACGACTATCCGAATGACGTACGACGGTCTCGTCTCGAATCGCGCGGAGCATAGAGCACGTGAGCAGGGCCAAGGACGATTGGTACACGTATGTGACCCCCCAACAGTTCCATACCCGAACATCGGTTTACGGTATAATGAGTCGATTGGATCGGCCTTCGTCTAGAGTAAACGACGAAAAATGTATCTTTACCGGAAAGCACGAAACGTTTCGTCTTCCACGTGAAAAACACGACCGCGGTAAGATCCGTTTGGCATTTTCCTTCTCGGTCGAATGTTGTTGGTACGACGCGATATTTCACGAGATACGACCGCTACGGGACGCGCCAGAGAGCAACGCTTTACAACTCGGATTTCGAGAAAACAATGCGCCACGTTAGAAATCGAAAAGAAAGAAATAGCGGAAAGAAAAGCATAAATCTCTTGGACGACAAAGCTCGCGGTAGTGACCGACGTCAGATGAGATGAGAGATGAACGACCGCGGCGGCGGACGAAGAAAAATGACGGGATTCGCCCTTTGTTGTTGCCGTCCGCTCCCGTTTTCATCCCGTTGACCTTCCGAGGAGACTGACGTAGGGATCCCGTGGGAGAGGGCAGTGGCCAAAGTGTGAAAACTTTCGTTTCGCTTCTATATGTATATCGTAGGGAGCGCGCTTCTCTTCGTCTGTCAGCGCGCGCGCGGTCTTTTTCCCGTTGCCGCGAACCGGCTTTGGCGAAAAATAAATCTGTAAATACGATTCGTACGGACGCCGCGAGAAAATGGAAAAAAATACGAGAAAAGAAAAATCGCGTTTTAAAAAATGATACCGCGTCGTACAGCTCGCCGCCTGGAACGTTGTGTAAAGTAAAAAAATGTTGGTAAAAAAAAAACTGTAATAAGTTAAGTCGATATTGCCATCGGTTAAGAGTAAAGAAAATGAAATGACTCAGTTAAATGTACGAATAAATCCAAATCGATGTGTAAAAAACGCGGTCCCCGTAATTATTTACATGGGTATAGGCGATACCCGGCAGCCCGGAATGACGAGTTTAACGACAGTATAACAACGTCGGCTTTATAGCCGAAATCGTGTTAACCAATTTTGTAATTTTTTTAACGACATGTGTTCTTGTTTCTGTTGTGTTATAGTTTCGAGACTTAAACATAAAGATTTTATGCGATACAACTGCCGTAAAATAACCAACTAAAAAGTCTCAAAGTTCCATAACTCTCTTAAAAGTGATCGATTGAGATCTCAACAGTCAACCCGTTCGAAACCTTATTGACGACACATACAAAATTAAAGTCTAACGGAGCGATTTCGAATGTTTGACCGTTTTCGTTTTATAACTCCAAAAATAAATTCAAAAGACGCTTCAAACGAAGCGAAGGTACCGTCTCGGGACGATCACCCGTCTTTTGAGGTATCCTTGTGCTGGAAAATGTGATCACAGAAAAAATAAAAATCATCGTTGTGAAAACAACGCGCTGACGCTCAGAATCTAAAACGTTTACGAGCAGGACCACTGTTCGAATTACACCACTGATCCCATTAGTAAAATGCAAATCGTCCACGTGGTTTTCGTGGCTCGTTTTATTTTATTTTTTTTTTCGTTCGTAAATCTGTGGTCACACTCGCGCAACCCCCGTCATATCAGTGTTTGGTGCACGTCCGTCATAGGGGGTGACGGGTAATTATGTTTAGGGGTCGGTGTGGTCGGTGGCAAATAACGAGCGCGTCGACGTGCGCATTTTTAATATATGACAGGCGTTTAATTAAACCCGGACACCGCGGAGGGTGGGGTAATGAAGTTAATTAAAAACGCGGAACTGTATTATTATTGCTCAGGATTATATTTTCGATTTCGGATATTGTATAGTTTTTACATAGCTAATACTGTTATTAATCATCAAATATAGCAAAAAAATAGAAGACTGGATCACAGTTGCGTCATCGTTTTGAAATGTAAAAATTAACGTTTTCTGACTAATTTATAAGCGATGGCGCATAGCGTTATACTCGTGAGAGTTACGATGATTTTGAGCGAGCTTAGTCAAACGCATTAAAAAAAAAAAATGGTAGTTTTTAAATGATACTTAGCCATCATAAGTGGCCGAAGTGAAAAACGAGAGTAAGTTTGAACGATTTTTGGAAAAAAAGTAACGTTATCAAAAAAAAAAAAACTACGTTTTAATCGATTTTTGAACTTTTTAAACCCCCACATAAGTACAGTAAACAGTTTATTGTTATTTTCTGTTAATGTACCCAAACTGGAAATCAAAGGTATTACGAAACAATATTATAACAGCTGTCGAAAACCGACAAATTTCAACATCGCTCGAAAATCGTCACGATTTCGTCCGATTTTGGTTGAATGTGTAAATGTAAACGTCTAAAAATGTCAAGTCCGTTGGATCAAAATTTTCGGTTATTTTGTCATTTTTGTTTTGATTGTTGAAGTTTTCAAATAATCTTCTCATTAGGTTCCGTCTATAGCATTATTTTGTTTTCTTAAGAAGTTTTATAAGGAAAAATCCACCAAAAAAAAAAAAAAATAATGACAGAATAAAAAAATACCAATGTAACATCAATAAATTCTTCGCTACACATTCGGAATTTGAAACGTATGTAATAATAATTAATCAATTATACAGAATATAGTTCTCTGAAAAGAACGGTTTTATATGGATGGTAAATAAGTTTGATTTAGGGTTAAATTTTGTTTTGATTTGAATAATGTAACATACTTTTTGTAGTTTCTAATATTTTTTGAAGTTTCTGTTAACTTTCCCAATTTCATCGCGGTTACACCGTCTATCGTGGCCACTTTTATAATTTAAATATTTTATTTAAATGCGTCTCAACTGTGAATTCTGTATACACCTAGTGCTTAAGGAAATCACAAAATTATAATTTTTTAAATCGACCAACAGTTAAAATTTGTAAACACCGTAAATAGTACGAAACTGTTTATTTTTCACCTTGATTTTTAAAATACACCACGGTTTCGGGCCCTGTTAAGTCTTACTTCACTCTTCTTCATTCATAACGGGGTATGATTATTGATACAAAGTGTTCCTGGTTAGAACGTCAGCTATCGGGCCAACACTTTTTTTTATTGATCGTCATCGATGTCGTACAACATATACAATTGATATTTTATTTTTTAACCAACGACTTACCATAAAACGTTGGTTTTTAAGCGTGTATGTGACGTAAACAGTTTTAGATAACGCATAATGCACACGAATAGGTCTTCTCTCGTTTTAGACGCGTGCAACATTCTGATAGCGTTATGATTTAACACTGGCAGCACTATTTACGGCCGAAAGGGAATCAAACACGATATCGCGATATCGTTAACAAGCAATATCCGCGGCCATAAACGCACGATTTTTCAGAAAAGATAAAAATAACTTGTTTTTTTTTTTTTTTGTGTAATATTTCCAATCGTTTAAGTCGAACAGTTCAACAGAGTCTATTCGGCACGTTGGTGAACAGTGCGTTAGTATACATGTACCTATTTAAATTGGTTAAAAAATTATTAATCGATTGGCGGATGCGTCCATTTCATATTTCATTTTTACAACTTCTGGTTATAACCTGCATTGATCATGAATAATTTACACGGGTAGCCAATCCAATCCAGCAGTATTTGACGATTAGTCCGCGCGACGCAACCGCTAGTGTCACTTGCTGGAACGCGAGGAGGTTAGGATGGTACACGCCGTCGATTTTATGATATTAAATTAAATTTATTCTTTACTATCAATCAATATTGTACAATTACTTAATAAAAATTAAAAATTTGAACGTTTGACGCATTCTGCTACATCTACGTCTATTTCGTCGTTTATTACGAAGTATGATTCTAATCGTTGTAACAATATCCACGTACTTGTGATGATGATGATGACGACCTAAGGTCGAAACTTGTCATCATATCGTATTTTATTATTCGAGTACTCCGCGTTTTTAAATACATACTTATATTGTTTGTTAAATTTAATTTTTACGTATACTATGGACAACTGAGATCGCTCAGAATCGTTTTTTCAAAGGCAAAATCATTGCATTTTTTCGTTTTTTTTGAGTAAAACGCGTCTAAATTTACGCTTACGCAGTAGCTGCTAACGACATTATTTTATTTAACGCTGAGTAATCATCACGTGTTATATTGTATATAATATTATATTATAATGACCCTGGACGATCGAAATAATGATAATAATGGCCGATGACACTTTTTGGCACTCGGCCTCGTTCGCGCGTAAAATAATAATATTATAATATAGTATGTATGCAAAAAGTACATTATACGACGATAATAATGTGCAGCCCATCCCTGTCGCTAATCGATTATATCGCTTTCTGATGAAATATTTAACGATATAATTACAGCATCCAACAAAATAATAATAATTATTATGTTCCCGCGGACCCGACGCGAAAACCGATGTCGTATAATACTATTAATACCTAATATGCTCTTCGAGGCCGGAAAAGAGATGTTTTTTTTTTGCTGACGTCGCTGGCGTGAGTTAAACATAATATTATTTTATTTTATTGTATTTATACGGAACAAGCTCTTTGGCAGGAAAATTCGATACAATATACAGATTTACAATTAAATTATAGTTACAAATTACATTAAAGTTATAAATAAGCGCAAACAGAGGCGGAAAGCGTCGACATTGGCAAGAGACATTAATTTTTTGCGATGTTCATTAGCAAAATATAATTCTAGGTGCAAGGAGGAATATACGAGGAAAAAAAGTGTATACGTTTTAGAACTACGTACTCTAAAGTAAATTGAACCTAAAAGGCGAGAAGAATCTATTTTTCCAGACATTTGGAATCCATTTAGAAATTCAAGCCCGAGGGTAATTCTTCGACTAAAGAGGGCATCCATATTGAGAAATTTGGAAATAGGGGTGTAATCGTGTAGTGTATATGTAGAATGGAATCTAGTGAAACTTAGTAATTTTTTTTGTCCCATTTCAAGTTGACAAGAGTTGCCTGCATGTATGTGGATTCCAAAAAACAGCAACATACTCTAAAATCGGACGGACAAGTGAGCAAAAAAGAATTTTTAAACATAGCTCTAGCCTAAAGTCATGTGCTGATTTTTTTATGAATCTAACGCACCTTGTAAGCTTTATTACGTATCATATAGTAATGCGGTCCAAGATCAAGAGAACTGTTCAACTTAAAACCTAAGTCAACTGTAGTTTCAACACTCGAAATTTCTTTATTTTTTAGTTCATAGGACGAAATAATTACAGAATGTTTCCTAATGAATGACATGATATGACAATTATCATGATTCAGAGTTAAGTCTGACTCTTGTGACCGTTCGCAAGATTGTAATACGATAGCGCGAATATGTACTAAAACGCATATAACATAGTACGACTATTCGCGTATTTCGACGTCGAGTGACTTGTCCGTTACCGAGGGTTGGACATCAACTCGTTAAAAGTTAAAATTTAATTTTAATTAAGTTAATTACCTCGTTTACTTATTTTTTCCTTAACTTAAATTAAATTAATAAGCTGATTTTTTTTTTTTTATTGAACGTGTTTTCAAGTTAATCTGTTTGTGATTTAAATTTTTTTTTTCAAAACTCTTTAATTATTCCTAAAAAGAAAAAAAAAAATTGTTTAAAGTGGTAGAAATGTCATTCTGAGTGAGTACATTATTAAAATTATGAAATATTATCTTTATTTTGAGTTAAGTTAAGTAATTTTTTTTTTAGTTTGCTTTTAATTTAATAAATTTCAAAAATTCACGTTATTTTATCATCATAAGCATTACAATATAGTCCGTGTTAAATTATTTTGATCTCGAAAAATGCGTTTTATTCCCTAACAACTCTTGCGGCAATATTTGTTCATACCAACTTTATACCTACTTCTCACATGGATAAATAATGTATACAGAACAAAATACAGAATTTCGTTCTCGTATACGATCATTTCCGAAACGTTTTAAAACGAAAAAACAAATATCAACGTTTCTAACTCGTTTACGTTTTAACACGAACAGCTTTGCGCGTATCGACGGAAAACCGTAAAACAAAACTCTCATTTTAAACTTTTTAATCGCCGCTTTTGAGTCCGTTTTAGTAAATAATCCGTTATTGGCCGTAAATAATATTGCCGTTTTCCGAGCGTCATCTTAAAATCGTATTTGTAGAATCGTGCGCTGTATCCGAAGATCTCGCTCACGATCGCGTATCGAACGTGATCGTTTATAAAACGCAAAAATAATCTAGAGGTCCGATAATATACCGACCGACTTCGTGATAACGCCGAGGATCGACCTGTGAATCGTAAGAAAGAAAACCTTCTCGACGTATTCCAGCTCCGTTGCGCGTTATCACGATATTATTTTAGTAACATAGTTTGACAGAGCAGTGACTAAGCTTTGGGCGGATCATTGGTTCGGAAGTTATTTGATACATCTGAAAGCAACGATAAATCGTTACCTTCGAAAAAACGATTCTGAGCGAGCTCAGTTATCCATATAGTATGTAATACGTACAGATAAATCTCCAAATTTAACAAAACACGCCAACACCAAATAAAAATTACCGAGGGAATTTAGAACACGTGTATTTTGCTTTTCAATCATTGTAAAATAAATAAATCTCTCGCTATCGCTCAGAATCCAAAAGCCGGAATCAGTAAAGGTCGCGTGGGTAGTTTGACGGAATGGAAACTACGCTTTGGGTGTGGGTCACTGGTTTGTAAGCTGTAATATTTATAGGTATATAACTTAAGCGTTACGATTATATTACAAAATATAACATGTATGATATAGGTACCTACACGGATTGCCTCTACCTATATCCGTCCTAAGCTTTAAAACCGTCCAACCGTTTTGAAAATTCTCTCACCAATAGTAAGCTACATTATTCTGAGTGACACTGGCTGACTTTTTATTTGAAAATTTGACCCCTAAGAGTTGTCCTAAACACAAATTTCGTCTGATTATTTTTTTGTTTATTTATAGTAGCTATGTGTCGAACTCTTGTTGTTTATTTCAACGTTTTTTTCTACGCTTTTTGGTTTTTTTTTAATTGAAAATTTTTCAGAAAACGTTTCAACCGTAAAGATCGGATCCTAGGCTCTACACATGTCACAGACACAAAAATAACACGCATCTTTGTTAAATCAATAGCTTCCTCGCTAACGCTCAGAATCTAAAAAGGTTTGACGGCGTTAAATATTATATTATTTTTATACCGCCTTGTGTCATGTGATTGCAATTATCGTCCGTTTAGGTATTCCGTGCACACGGTAAACGATGTGACCCACTTGTAATGTTATGTGCAATTTTTTCACGTATAGAACCAAACGATGCGTGAATTTTCTGTTCCACGATTATGCAAATGTGTGTTTAATTATACCCATTGGTCTTGTCGGTGCGTTACGTATCAGATAATTATACGATTTGTACTTGTGTGTGTTTTGTAATGAACTTTTTTTCAGTGTTTTTGATTTTTAACGAAACGGTGTACTCGTATATATACTGAGAATATTCATTTTTGAGAACATCATTGTTTTCGGGTGCAAACTAGTCAGTCGGTTAAGTGCTCCGAGTTGTAGTGCTTTGTTTGGATCGTTTTCTGAATTTTAGATTCAATTTTCGAGTTATATGCGATCCCAAAACCAAAAATTTTTTCGAACATTCTGTCTATTATAACAATCGCGTAATTTAATATATACGATACTATAAAACGTTTATGCCTGAGACTGTACTTTGTTTGGTATAATTATTGGAATTTTCGTTATTATTTTTTGAGCTATACGGTTGAAAAACGACTAACATTTTGAAACCGCTACGAATGACTTGACTTTTTTGCGCGCCGTTAGGAATGGACAAAACTTACATACACAAACGTTGGAATTTTTGATATATTTCTACGATTTTTGAACGCGTGAATTCAAAACGTCTTAAAAGTTTGATAAAACTACTCGAAATTCAAAACTTAAAATTTCTTGAATATTAATGCCCGCTCAGAACCGTAATTTTTGTAAGCAATCAATGATTCAATATGAACATCGAACTACAACTTTCAAACCGGCGAGCAAAGCAACCTCGTCACTCCTCCAAACTTTCCACCCAAACTTGAACTACTTTTTTTTTTTATTCTTTGAAAAACATTTCTAATTTTTGGATTATTCAGATTTATACGTATTTTACCTCAAAAGAATTTCGTTTTAATTTTTGAGTTATCATTATTCAAAAATGAGGTTCAAAATATTATCGTCAAAAGTGCTCCGAAGTTTTGAAATTTTTAGACGTTGATACAAAAACAAACGAAATTGGACCCGTTTTTTACAATTTTTATTTTATATTTTGTATTGTTCGTAATAATATTTTTCATACGTTGTTTTTGATCATTACTTTGATCCTTGTATTTTTTTTTTTCTCACAATAACTGCCCACACAAAAAACTGGAAGTTTGTCAGAAATTTCGAAGTTTTTGTCTTTCAGATTTTTCAACAATCGCTTAATTTAGAATAAAAATAAATTGGACTCATCGTCATTTTATTATTAGTAGTTGGGTTTCAATAGCGAAAATAAAAAAACACGCATTTAATGGTAATAATCGCAAAAAATAATAGACGCATCCACAAATTGTTTTTGTTGTGTCTCTGTCTCAATACCATACAAAATTTCGAATTCGTTAAAATAAACTTGTATAATTAAAGCCGAGCGCACTACAAGAAAAAAGTATCTGAAATAATTTTTCAAAAGACGCATTTCACAAAAAAAAAAGAAGACAACAAGCATAGTGTCGTTACTTAATAGCCTTTGTTGGTTATTGAAAAGTCTTGAAAGTTAGATTAGCAGAAGTTTTTTGAACAAAAAAAAAAAAAATTAAAAGAAACCACAAGAGAAAAACAAGTTTTTCAAATAAAGTTTGACGCGTTGAATTAAAAGTTTATATTTATTTTGTTCGTGTATCCAATATCGAGTTAAAGGAATAATTGAAAATAAGTAATAACTACGTTTTTTTTTATTCAAAATCAATTTACAATCGATCGTTTTGTTTTGAAAACGGTTTTTGATAATATCAGGTATATAACTAAACATCGATCCAGTAAAAACAGAATTAATGGAATCGATAGATGGTGATGCAGACCCGAAACGATGAGGAGGACTAATTTTTGAAATAGTGGATGAATTCAAATTGCATCAAAAACGATCGGTCTAAAGAGATAAATATTATTCGTGTAAAAAAAAGTGGACAAAACCTTTTATGCACTAACAAAATTTCCAAAATGCTATCGAAAAGACCCATGACTAGATTATGCGTGACAACTATAAGAAATTGACACATGGATGCGAAGCTGGACAAAAACGGCGGTTACAGATCGGACGCTTAGAACATTTGAAAACAAGGTACGGCGGAAAACACGCGGCCGCCCAGTGTTCGACACGATTGCGGGAACGATTGGCGCAGAAGACGCAGTTGGAGACTGCAGGAAATGATGAACTTGTCTCCGGTCATCGTCAAAGGTCGAAGAATCCAACGGCGTCTAGGTCGTATCCTAAGTAGACAAAAGAAAATGACCATCCGCGGGTGGTGTTCGAGTGGAGATCTCAGGTTCGTTAACAACTACAGGGACGCCCCGGAAAAAGGCCTAAACGCGGTGGGCGTAAAAGCGGCGCGCAAGAAAGTATTTTAGTGACGGTTAACTAACTCTCAGAGGGTAATATCGCGAGCAGAAGAAGCAGAAGAACCGAGTTTGTTGTTACGCTCGAATAGTTTGTTTTTAGACCATGAATACGAAATGTAAAATCGTGTCGTATCCGCTTCTGGAGCAGATTGCTCGTGTCTGCATAACGTCCTGCCACCAACACCAGGAGCCCACCTGTTGTTGAACGTTTTGACAATATTCCAAAATGTATAAAATAGCCTTTTCTCTCTCATCCGACGGGCCATAAATAATATGTATGTATGTATACGCGGCGCACAAAGGTTTACCTTTTATCATCACCCTTTTCCTTGTTTTTCGCATTTTTTTTTTTTTTCGTGCGGCTAATTCGACGGGATCCGGCGATAAATCACAAAGCCACCGGTTGAAAAGCGTTTTTTTTTTCACCCCTGCCGCCGGGCTTATGTATGCCTACTCTTCGAAACGCCGCGTCGATCCCCGGGGACCTTTTACGAATTTCCGTTTATTAACCGTTTGACCCCCCCGAGCACGCGTATTCGATATCGATCTCTACGAATTAGTTCATTGTCCTGCAGGAGAGAGAGAAAAAAACAAAAAAAAAAAAAAGGGAAAAAAGGCGGTTCCCGCCAAATCCTACCGCGGGGTATGATATACGACCCGCCGTATATAATAACAATACGTAATAAATAAACGAATTTTTTTCGCGAGCTTTTAGTCATTTTCCGTATTTTTTCCTCTCCCTCCGTAATTCAATCAGAAACGTTGTTTACTTACCTACACGTATAGTATGTATAGTATAGTATGAATTACGACGGGGACGGTCAGATACGGGATCACGGATAACACGACGTCGCCGCGGTTAACATGGTGGGTTAACGTCGTACTATACTCCACGGCGGGAGTAGCTTATTCGGTGGAAAAGCTAACGACGCCGCTCGTGTAATTGATATTCGTCGCTACGGTGAACATGTATTGGGTCTGCGTGTTTTTGGATTTCGCGCACAAACGTTTAGAATTTATTAGAAAACTCTCACGACCATATTATAATCGCGTACGGTTTTTTTTCCATTCCAGATAGATAAAACGTTAATTTTTTCTTTGTAAAAACACGCAAGACCTAATCCGTTCCTTCCAGATACGATTTTTGTTTAATGTACATTTTTTGCGGTAAAAATTTACACCGTATCAGGTAAAAACAATCCTACGCGTATTGCTATATCCTGCATTGTACGTTTCGCGTGAATACTCGTTTGCGCCTATCGACGACTACAATAATTTTCGGACAAAATATCCGATTAAACGTTGTTTGCCTGCGTTCCGGTTCGACGAACACAGAACAGTTCGTCCGTTCGACTCTGTCGACTTTCAAACTGTATTTAAAATATAATACTGTTTTCGAATCGAAAAAAAAAAAAAAATTGATCATTTTCACCACCCCTCACGCGCCGAACCTTAGTTGTTGTAACCCTGTGAAAAAAAAAAAAACAAATTTTTGTCCCGCGATTTCTGGCCAGATGTTTATACACAATATAAATGTTATTTAACGTTTATTTTTTTTTTTAACTTTCGTATAATATTTGCCATTTTTACAGGTGCAAAAAACCGGGCAGGTATTTGGACAATCTTCCGCAGACGTCCGTCATCGTGTGTTTCCACAACGAAGCGTGGTCCGTCTTGCTGCGGACCGTGCATTCCATCCTGGACAGGTCGCCGGAACACCTCATCCGGGAAATCATTTTAGTCGACGATTTTTCTGACATGCGTGAGTCCATTTCTCCTGTAAAACGGTTTTACTTCTCAGTTTAGAAAGCAAAAAAATCGTCACCTGAGAATAAAAATAGGTGTTTTTTATACCACGACCAAAGGCAAATATTCAGAAAAACCATTTCGGTTTTTAAAAAATATGTTTGTTTGTTTTTATTAAAAAATATTATAAGCGCATTTCACAATGTGTGTATAAAATATTATTTCGCTTAATGATATTTCGCTCCTAAAAAAATCATAACAGATACAAAAGCGTTTTTTAAAATTAAAAAATTACTATAATATCATAGGATCTTTTTTTTTTAACTAGGTAGTTGTCGAATGTTTTTGGAGAGTTCTGAACGATGTTTTTTCATTTTTTATGTTATCCAGATGAAAATTTTGAAACCATTATGAAGTTTATCTTTTTCGATATTGTAATATAAATAAAATTTACAAACATTTTTCATTCAAATTTTAGTATTGAGAATTTTACTTATCTAGTCTCAAATACTGGACTATCGGGTATTTTCTCGAGTTTTATGTACACAGTTCCGAACTGAAAACTAATTTTGAATTTTTATTTTAAATTCAATAAGTTTCAATTTTGAGTACCGAGTAAATAACGAGACGAATACTATTATATTTTCAATATTGGCTTATGTCGTTTTGGTTATATTTACATGATACCCAATAATCGTTATTTTTTTTTTCACTTGATTCGGCACAATGAGTGAAGGAAGCATTTTTTCCCACAAATACGAATTTTTCGATAATCAGTGGTACATAATTCATTAATTGTAAGTTTAATGTGACGTTTTGTCCGCCACGCAAAAGCTAAATGTTTAGTATTATTATTATAATTTTTTTTTTTTAATACAAAAATCTAGGAATTTTTGATGACCTACCTATGTTATGCGTAGATGAACTTCAATGAATGTGGCGATAAAATCTTAACCAGTAGTTGTACATAAAAAAAAAAAAATAATCCAATTGAACTAATTAATGAGTAAAAACTATTTGATATTATACAGAGTGTAAAAACGGTATGCCAACCGGTACCTTCACAAAGCGGTAAATTCGATAATTTTTAACTGTACACGCGTACTCGCGTTAAAACTTTTAACGGCCAAAACTGAAATCAATTTTATCGTTGAGAGACACTTTTCTAAAAATAATATTTCCCAAAAAAATTTTCATACTTATTCAAGTTCCCAAAAACTCAACAAATTCAAATTTTCAATGTTAACATTTTATTATTATATTTGCACAAATTATTACAACATTTCCAATTTTAATTTATTGCATAATATATTCGTTATAAACGTTTACAGTACTCTAATTTATAATTAGGTACTTTAAATACAACTGAGAGAAAAATAATAATTAATTTAGGTATAAAATAAAACGCTGCTATAAATGCAATAAAATGTAAATAATTATAAACAAATAAGTAATTTATAACCTATGGCATTTAAATATGAAACAATATCAACTCATTCATAATAGGTAATATTTATTGGGAAAACATTTTTTGGGAATTAGAATTTGTTGGAAAAAACAATTTGTTTTAGAAAAAATTTTTTGGAAAAAATCGTTTTAGGAAATGTTATTTTGGGATTAGTGTCATACAGATCGATTTTACACGTCGCATGTAATATCAGACGCATTATATCATGGGACATTTATAAACGTGTGACAGCAACACCAGTGTAACAATAATTATATTGATCGATTCGAACATTTAATGGCTCGTACACCGCCAAAGTTATTGTTTTTGGTTCAGATATTAAAAGTGAGTTGTGCGTTTTTATTTTGCCGTGGCAAATTGTAATTGTTTTAAAGAAAAAAAAAAAAAAATTGAAATCCTAAACTAATTCCAATTGCAATGGCCCGTGAACTATTATCAGAATTAACACAATTCTGATCTCGAATCGTGCACTTATAATTCTTATTTGGGTTTTAATTTTGATCCGCTGTAATTGGTTTTTAATAATAGTAAAAATAACGCCTAGTTAAAGATGTGAAAGCAGCATCTTGCGATTCGTTTAAATTTAATATACACCGGCGAAAATATTGTATATAAATCATAAAGATTAAAAAACCGCTTTCTAAAGTTTTCGCGCACAACCGTGTAACATTAATTCCGTATACAGTATTTTTAATTTATTATCATAACGGCGTGAAAAAAAAAAAAAATAGTAATAATAATAATAAAACGAAAGCAAAGATACAATATAAAGCTTTAATTAAAATACTCGCGTTCAATTTATTACTTTATATTTTTATTTTTGTTTAATTAAAAAATAGTATGTAGTTTACATATTTTACATCGATTGCGCGTGATGCATTTGACGTTTATAGTCGCCTTCGAAAATCGCGTCGCCACCAAAGTTGGTACTTGCAAAAACACTATAAAAAAACCTCATAATTTGCTCTCGCGATCATTCTGCGATGATGTGCAGCTCTCAACAACATCTCTTTGTCGTGTGGTTAAGTTTGAAAAAACTTAAAAAAAGGTCACATTTAAATAAAAATTAGATTTTTTGTGTTTTATTTGACCATTTCATGAGATCAGTGATTTACAAAATTATAGACTTACGCATCATAATATAATGTAAACTTGAATTGAAGAACCGACCCTAAAAGCTAGAATGTATATGCCAATTACGGTGAAATAAAAATTGATTAAACTTGCCTTATATTAATGTGATGGAAACTGAAACGTTTAAGTATTATTATTTTTACTCTCAAATTGCCACCTGTTTGTATGGTTTTTCTTCTTCAACGTGTTTTTTAGGTTTGTTTGGACAACTTTTCGTTGGACCGAAGCAATAATATTTTACCTAAGATTTTACCTTGTATCATCACGAAAGAAAAGTATAAAGTTAAACTAAACAATTTATTCGTTCGGGTTTCTTAATTCACTATAAATCATTAATTGCAACTAAATATCTGTTTAAGCGTGGGTAAATATTATGTTAAACTATAATAGGTGATAATTTTTATTCCTGTTTCTATAGTAATTTTTAAAATTGTATTATCGTTAGAGCTTCGTGCGTTCCAAAATGTGTCATAATTCCCATACATTTATCAAAAAATTTTAAAACGCATAATGACGAAAACGAAAAAATAACGACGTAAAATCGTCTATGAACCGAATTCGTTGACACACTTCATAATAAATTATGGTCTTTATTGTATTTGGTTTTTATTGTTACTAGTTAAAGTTTAAAATATTCCTAGTAGAAAATTAAGGTTTTTGGTATAAGACTTGCTAATGTTTTCAAAGTCCTGTTAATCACTCGAAAATTTTCAAAATCAGTTCAATCATGTTTGTCATTCCATCGACGCGTGTGAATATTTCAAATGATTCAGTGGAGCGCTTTTGAAAATTACTCCTCGTTTTTCGATATTATTACAACCCATATCTAACCAAAATTCAATCTCATCTCAATAATCTAATCAAAATTTTAAAGAAAAAAACTTCAAAAAAAGTAAAAATTACCATCTCGGGCCAACTAAACCGTTTACTAATGGTTATTCGAGATATAATATGTTATCTAAAAAAAAGTAAAAATGTCGGAATAGTTATTTATTTGAGTACAAATTCGTCGGCCGCGTTCCTGTGCGACAATAGTACAGGTAAGACGGCGTTCCGGGTAGGCAATTCTGGTGCGTTCGAGTTATAATCGAGTTTAACCCTTTCCTAACCTTTGCATGCAATATTTTTCCATATCATATTTAATAAATACATGATGCAAAACATTTATAAAATATTTTATATAATTTCTAACAGTCAATCGATTTGAAGCGGAGAGTCATAGGAAATCCAACTGGGAAGTCATTTTTTTTTTAAAGATCAAATTAACTATTTATGTTTAAAATGGATCGATTTCTGTATAAATGAACGTAACTGTACGCTTCCACAGAGCTGCAGGTAAAAGGTCAAATGAGATGCAACTGCAGTTCTTTAGGACAAGGACGCGACGGTGTCGCGTGATTCCTGCATGATTATTAACATTACAACGTTTCGTAATAGTTTTCGATGATATGATCGAGTATTCGCGGTGCAACACGAATGCATTGAACTGCATTCTGCAATACGCGATTCGTCATTCGTCCTCGATCGGCGACTGCACTGCGTGATGTCCAAACCGGTGTTACCACCGTCATGTCGAATGATTTCATCTCAGTTTTAAAAAACTGGCGTCGTGCAGTACCTGGAAGAAATGCATAATCGCTTACTCGAAATTCGATATTCTGCGATTTAGTGCGAATCGTGTAACTTAGGCAGAATATTAGAAGCTGCGGATGGACAACGATCGTACACTAAAATTATTACTTTAATACGATCGTTATAACTATTAGAAACCGATAAAATTGTTTAAAAAATTAATATTCGTGACTGAAATTACCAGTTACTAATATTATTATTACTCAAAAATATTTTGGGGTGGCCATCATAATGAGAAATGTCGGAATCGAGTAAATATTTTCTGTGTCGATTTATCCTCAGAAGAACTATAACTATTTTTAAGAAATATTTAAATACCACCCGGAAAATTCACCAAGTCAGGAACTATTATAAAAACAAGAATAACAATTATTGTTTTATCGGAGTAATATTAATCCCCGGGGATCATCAATTGCAGATAACGGAATATTCTTTTTTTTAACTACCTGTAATCGGGATATTTTGTCACTCGCGGCTTTGCCTCGGATTTTGAAAATATTTATTAGATAAAAAGTTATTCTGTGAGACAGAGAACACGGTGGGACGTTTTTTATAATGTCGTCAAATTTTCATTGATACGAGTATTTGGTATTGCTGCATTAACATTTCTGGTTTTTTTTTTCTCAATATTGTTTAATATATTAATACTTTTATACCAGCGCGCATACACGGAAAAGTTAGTTAGAGTTCAGACTTTGTTATTGTACTATATAATTTAAAGATATATGTACTATCAATTTAGTGAATTAATCTCAATTTGGATGTTTGAAACTTTTGATAAACTACATTTCAAAAAATAAATATTTTTTTCAATATTATATCCGATTAAAATTTAAATGTTACAAACTATTTCCCGAGTAACCATCTCAAATGTTTGACTGAAAAAAATTAACGCTTTTTCTTAAAATGTTGTACTTACATATAAGCGCCACGGTGGTATAATTACTATTTATAGTTCACGTGTTTTTGAAATGAAAACGGTAAAAATAAACGACTAACAAAAACATCTCCAAACCTTACGTTTTCCTCGTAATATTATTTAACGTTTGTACTCGGCATTTAAAAACGGTCATTCATATTATGCAATATGAAATATAACCTATATAGATACGCGCTATTTTGTGAAAGAAAAGATTTTATATTTTTCTTCCATTCCCTGGGGTGCAATATGTATTTGTGTGGAAATAACAACCATACACATTATTATATTTTCTCCAGTATATTTTCTCAGAAGAAACTCGTACAGTTTTGTCCGTATATAGAGTGAAACTAAATAAAATAAAGTTCGTTCTGTAAGTCTGTTGTTGTTTCAGTCGGTGAACTGAATTTGTTCTTATTTTCTGTTTACTAGTGAAATCGTGTCCTCAGATAGTGCTTCTCTTACCTCTGCCGTTCACCCTTTCTGTATAATAGTGTCCGTTCGACGATTGCTCGTAGCTTGTTTTGCACCAAAGATATAATTTTTCCGAAAACGTGATACAAAAGTTTGAACACTCGATTTCTCGGCTTGTGAGTACGAGAACGAGTCAAACAAAAACATTTACAGAACGAGAACTATAATTATAACGAGCTATCGTAGCGACTGCTGAAATGTGTTTGGTATTTATTTGTTTACGAGTACGAATACGAGCCACTTTTCATCATATTTTTGCCCATACCTAAAATATCTACACACGGGTACATTGATTTGAACGATTTTCATCACTGCCCGTAACGTTTATTCTTTATCGGGTCTATTCGTTTGGTACTTAAGAATATATGGCGATAGTAAATCTCCAAAAGTCAGCTGCAGTTGACCCGTTCCGTTTGTCCCGGTATCCCTGCGAACGGATACAATCGCTTATCGGAGTCCGTTAATTTTGGAGTTTATCACACAAATAACGCAATGGCCGAGGTACAATACAGCTGCAGCTGTAACAACTCTTCGAGATCCGAATCGCACCGACGTGGGCCCGGAACGGAGCTGAACGGGAGCCGACCTACTATAAATTTGGCGTTTTGATATTCGCAGTCCCGGCTCCTCGGACCGACACACCCGTTTCCGGCCAATTAATCCCTGCGCATAGATCGCCGCCTCCGGCACGTCTCTTTCACGGGGAAAATGGTCGAAAACGCGATAGAGAGAAGACCGGAGACCATAATATTATGGAAGAAACGTCGGTAAACATAAATCTGACCTTAACACAGGCTAAACGGACGGCAGGAAGGCGTATTCCGACGTACAAGTGAACCCGGAACCGGTGACGCGGTGGTAAATTAGTATATCTTAAACGTAAACGTTTAAATATTATAGAGATGCAGATAGATACGCGGCGCACAAAGCGTTCAAAATTAGTCGTAAGAGCGGTCTCATCAGAAGATTTTACGAAAAGAAAGAAAGGAAGTAAACTCGAGGTCGCGGGAGAAGTTTTTTGGCGTAGCGAACACAATTTGGTGGTGCAAGTCACTTCCGTATTTAGGCCAATGTTTCGGAGGTCGTAGTTTGAAATTATCATTAAATATTTGAAAGCAACAACAGACCGTTGCATTCGAAAAAACGTTTCTGAGCGAGCTCGAATACGTCTATAACTGTTCAGCTATCTACGAGTATATTCTATAGTATACGTACTGGAGGGTAAAAAACAAATTTAACAAATAGATATTGAGCTACCAGCCATAGCTTTGGAGGAAGACAAGAGGATATTGAAGTAAAGAAAAGAGTTGCGATAATCAGTGGTGACGTTGTAGAAGATGTCGAGAGCATCAAGTGTATATATGATCCTTTGTACAAAGGAGGCTTTATGATAGGATGTGAACCATAATAGTTTCAGTGCGATTGAATGAAATGGAGAGAAGAGTTGAGTGTTTTATGTGATAAAAGAATTAACAAAAAGACTAAAAGTTAAGTTTTACAGGAGTGCGGTGAGACCGACTTGCACGTTATGCGCTTCGGAGTGTTGGGCGGTTGACCGTGGGAGAAAAGAACAGAGTAAGAGTGTGGCGGAAACGAAAATTTTTAGATGGTTGAGTGGGGAGTAACAAGAGAAGATAGAATAAGGGACGGATACGTAATAATATCTAGTATAGTGAACAAGACGAGTGAGAATAGACTGAGGTGGTCTGGGTGTGTGATGAAGATAGAGGAATGCCGAAGATAAGATAGATTGGATCAATTGAAAATGATATGAGGTCAGTTACGTGTGTGTGTTTGGGATTTGAATGATCGCGACAAGTAAAGGTATATGGGTATAAAGGGTGGCCGATTTCGAATCGTTGGGAAAAAGGCGAGTAAGAGAAGAAGAAGAAGACGATTAAGTTACAGTCCAGCGATCCATCTTTATGGGATTATGTTTTATAATTTAAAACGCGAAGTATTCATTACATTCAAGGCATTTCATTACAAATAGTTACCCTGTACGCGTAGTGTGTACAGATGTGGGTGGTTTTAAGGACATAAATGCTGTGGAAAGGACGGACTGGGGTCGTTATCGATGTAAATTATAAGTGACCTGCCGCAGCAAATCGCCTTACCGACTCCTTGAAAATCGAGTCCGATTTGTCATGCCACATGACTGATTTCGATAAATCATACCGAAAACATGATTTATAGCGCGAGCGTCGTACGAAATCGCGTTATTGTTACGCCGACCGGATTCTCTCTTTAGCGACTGCAAATCGAATTTTGTAACGCGCATTACACACATCGTGTGCACGTCGACGCAGCTGACGGCGATTTCTGATGAATTTCGGGCTTACAACACCGAAAAAAAAAAAAAATAACAATAAAAACGCGCAAAAAAGTTATTATCTGTCTAAAATAGTAAATAGAATTTCTGAAATTTTAACACTCGGTCGAGAAACGTGAGAAATATACAATCTTCTTAAAAATTTATACGCAATGCGATTATGTATATCGAGTAAAATTAAATCATCCAAAATACTTATATCGTGCTGAAACATAGCGCGTCGTTATGAATGCGGCCGTTGTACGAATAAAGTTTTTTTTTTTTTTAAGAAAATCGGAAATAAACTAAAGTAAGTCAAACGAAATTCGTTTTTGTGACTAAATGTCGTTTGTTATTATTATTATTATTATTATTTTCGACAACTTGAACCGCAATCGTACCGCAAAAGAACGTTTTTTATTAGAACATCGAATTGATGAAATTGTCTACTATACATTTTGTTTGATTTTAGTGTAGGTATAATGACGACGTAGACCGTCATCGTATCTCTTTATTATACGAAACGCAACGCGACAGCAATTTACTAACTTTCACTGCAGTCGATAACGCGTGTTGTTTTTCACGATCTCCGAGAATCGCTTCGTCTCGAAGGATTTTCTCGAGTGATGTTTAAAACGAAAAAAATGGTTGGAGATAAACCGTTTCGTGTAGTTTTACACGACTATTACTACAACATGAACTCGACTCAAGGCCCCCCGATAAACAGTCGAGTCGGAAATTTGCAACCGACGTGCCTACGTCATAGAACGTGCTTGGATAGAAAAAAAAAATATAACTCGTAATAATAGACAACACGAGCACAAATCGATAACAACAAGTGTAAATTAAAATAGGTATCGCGCGCCCACCGTATAAGACCACTATAGCGTTTACAAGGTCCTTATTTTGTTTCAATTCTTACAAACTGGAGAGACGAAGCACTAAATCTCAGCCTTCAGCGGTGCACTTGGCATTTTATTTTCTAGAACTAACCGCGCACGAACGGTCAAGGATACAAATCCGTTTCGAGTATTTTAAAACGCCTAATCACGTTACGAGTGAGTTCCCGAGTAAAATTTTCATTTTTACGAGCACATTCGATCGGTGAATTTAAATTTAACATACAATTTTGGGAATACGTGTACCTGTACATTTTTGTTAAAACAAACTCGAGACGATTATTTGCATTGTTCAGACAACTGTATTTTTTAAATCTAATTTCGCATACGCGTGAGAGACTGTGCTACCAAAATATCTGTAAAACGTCGTTTTGGCAAATCCATCAGAACTCTTTACGCATTTATTCAGCAAACGTCACCGAATCGCATATAATGATGTATACTGAATAATGTGCTTGGAACGACAAAAATCTTGTAGGTTGGACACAATCAACGTTTTTATACAACCCACGAGGCGGATTGAACCAGGACAACAACCATAAGATTTCATAGACGCGTCCTTCACAAATGTCGTGCTAATCAATATGAAATTTTTAAAAACATTGATTTTGCTTTCCCTAGAAATACAACTCTGTTTAAATGTATCGAATGACTAGATGAAAAATTAACATTTACGAAAAAGAATACCTGTAACTATATAATAATGATGTGATAACGATATTCTTTATAGCGGTGTTACTCAGTTTCTATGCACCGCAAATCAACTACGATATTGTTTAGTGCAGTCGTATAATAAAAGAGATAATTAGTTTGATAAAAATAAAATTAATTAATTTTTTCTCAATGAATCAATTGTATATTATGAACATTCTTCGCAGAATGCCAAAAGCACAATGTGTTAGAGAGGTGGTTATATTATATAGAGAAGTCGTAAAAAAAAAAAAAAAAAATTATAATAGTTATAAACATAATATAATAGTATAGTAGACCTTTTCTGATTTCGAACGCTTGTTGGCGTTCGTTTTTTTTTTATATATATGCCGTGTATCAATCGCAAAACGCCGCGGTTTAACGCGTCGTGAAAAATCTTAATCATTAAAAATAAAATAATAATACATCGTTTCCATGTAATAATATAGTTCTCTTCTATGGTTTTGAAGATGTTTTTGCAAACCGAACACGACTGTATGGCGCAAAACGCGCAAACGGCTGTTCTTGACTTGTAAGATTTATAAGTATTATAATATTATGGTGATCCGTGCGAGCTCGTCGTTGCATTGAAAGGTACATTGGTAGGGTTTACATTGTAAACATTGTTTACATTGTTTACATTTTTACATTGTTGGTAAGGTTTACATTGTAACACTACGTATAACTGCGTGACATTTCATCGTACCCAAGGCTGTGGCGATAACGAGTCGAACTTACAAGTCGAAAGTAATATTTATATTTTTCAAATTACGAGCCCAGAAAATCGACTATACCGACAATTTTCGATAGATTCCGAGCGATGGATTTCAGAAAAATAATATGTATAATATAATATATAATATAACTCAATACGGATAATTGATTAATCAAGCTGCAATATAATCAACGAAATTTTGGTTTTCGCTTTTCATTTTCAATATCCGTCTCGAACTCTATTAACGCACGATTCGTGTAAAAAATAATTTTTTTTTTTTAAGTTTCGTTTATTTATAATAATAAACCGCCTTTACATCACTCACTGCAGTATATCAACACATAATTACGATTTGATATAAAAAGTTACTTTGAACAAACATGAGCGATCGTATTTTTTTTTTATTATTATTTAACCAACAAGAATTTGAATAGTTAGACAGAAAATAACTCTATCGGGGGGCTAGCTTTGGTCCCTATCGCCTAGTGATAGGAACTTTCGACATATTTCGCGAATTTTTTCCAAGACAATTATAGCTTCTCCCTTTCCGACTGCATTCTGCGCAACCATTCCGCCTACTTGCGTGTTTTATGGTCCTTTCACCGGGAATAAATAAAATGCGACCCACAAAACACTCGTTTTGCGTCCGGACACTATACACTGTGATTTCGCGTCGTGGGAAGAATAATATAACGTGACTTTTATATTAAAACTTGTGTTCTTATAAGTTTCCGAGAGACGGTGTCGCGCAAGAGAATATATTAAATTATGGTTAAAAAAAAATAAAACCGCCTAGAACGAAGATTAGGTAACCATCGTTCTCTTTCGGTCGAAATTATAAATAAAACATTTTTAGTAAGTTCAACATCAAATTTTACAAAAAAAAAACACTGAAAAGTATAAAATAATTAAGATGAGAAAAAATAAATAAATGCCAATACTATTTTTTGAGTCGGCACCGTAACGACATACAGAAATAAACTGATAAAAATAAGAAATATTTGGATGTGGTAATATTTTTTTTTTCATTTAATCGTTTTATATTATACTTTATAGCGCTTATTTTGTTTGTTTCTGGAAATAGAGTTTTATTATTTAGTTTTTTTTTTTTTTTAACGTTCCGATTACGTGGTGGTTCTTGTTTTTTTTTTTTAAATAAATAATTTACTCTTAATAATGTTTTACAATCGCGCAGTCTTTACAACGCTTGTTCGATTGCAGCGTGTACAACGTAATTATTGTGTTTTGACGGACGATTCCGTGTCGACGGTCACGTCTCCGATTAATTAGTTTCGTATTAATCGAAGTAGAAACAATTAATACACCTTGATATATATATTGAATTATTGTGTATGTACACTGTATATATATATATAAAAGTAACGAAATATTTCGGAAGCGTCTCCACCGGCTCCACCGGTCCGCGTGCGGTTTCCGACCGCAGAGCAAATGAAATCACCGCGTTCACGCCACTCGTAGTTATAACAGAATATGGCGTGCCGCAATGGGTTTATTCTGTACGCGATTGTCGCGGTCTTACGACGATTATTTTCGAAAATGAACACGGAAAATTGCTAAAATGAAATGGTGTAACAGAGTGTACCATATAATACTTATTTATAAGTCTCGCGTTTCCCTCAAAACCGTGTGTTAAAAATATGTTTTTTTTCGAACTCAAAATTTCGAAATGTTTCTTCTTTGAATACTCACGTTGCACAATACTTTTGTTCTGTCAACAGCTCATCTCAAAACGCAACTCGAGGAGTACGTGGAGAACTATCCGAAAGTAAAAATCGTCCGCGCCAAACAGAGAGAAGGACTGATCCGGGCCAGGCTGATGGGCGCTCGGTACGCTTCCGCGCCCGTCCTCACTTATCTGGACTCGCATTGCGAGTGCGCCGAAGGTAACCCAACCCGACCTAAACTGACTGACTTGATCGGTAGATAAACAACCGGGATGCAAAAATTTTTCGGAACTTTTTTCCGAATTTCGTCGGTTCTTTTGCGAAGCCGTCGGAGACGGGCACTAGAGGATAAAATAAAAAAAAATTAAATTAAAAAGTCCAACTACGTTCAACGATGTGTGGCGTTCGAGCCAAGGGCTATTGCGATGTGTGTGTTTTTTTAATTCTGCATTCAATTCGTCTGTAAATTTAACGTTTAAATTTTATTTTCAATTTTCGGATAAAACCGCATAATTCAGTATTCAATACTTTGTCGCAGGATGTTTGATACGTTTAAATATCCAGTATTGAATATTGCCAGTCGTGTGTTATTTTTTTATTAATGTCCTTTAAACGTGGCGTTCTCGATTATCGCGTTTTTATTATTTTTGTTACTGTTACGAAATAACTCGATATTTCCAAGACACAACTATGTTTGTGTTGTTCTAAAAAACCTTGAAAATCTGAAAAATTCAACTTGCAAAATTTTTCGCGATGTCCTTTGCACGTTTTAATTCGATAAAACTGACGCGATTATACTCCGGCTCCGTACTGGATACATTTTCACAGGGATTTTCGATCGTGAAATTTTCACGAAATCAATACCTACGTTCATAAAATTTAGATTTTCATTTTTCGTTTACTCGGTAAAAGGTTGAACAACCGTATAAAATTTTGCAGACGAATCGAGTGTTAACTAAATGAAAAAAAAAAAATCACCGATTTTATCGAAATCCATAAAACCGAGTAAATTTCTCAATCGGTGGCAATAATAATTTGTACGTATATTGTCGCAAAGTCGTTTTATAATCCGTTCGCGCCCGTCTCGAGTTTTGGGCGTTTACAACCTCGATCGGCACAATTTGCAGCTTCAATTTCCGTCTGCAAATATATAATGGCAGCCGTAATCGTAAATGGGCTATTTGCTGGGATTGCTTTTGCAGTCGCCGTTCCGAGTTTGTCTCCAACAGCCATTTTTTTTTGCTGTTATTTTTGGCTTTTTTTCTAACGATGGCTTATAGCATAATGAATATTGCTTACGTTTTTGTTGACATTGGCGACGGTTCGTACGTAGCACACCGCGCGGTCAGTTGTTGGCTATCCAGTTTCGAGTTTTCTTTTCTCGTTCAAAAAAACGGGCTTTGGCCCCGTACCCTAACCGTTGAATAACGTAATTATTCATTTGAAACGGCAAATCAATTATGATTTACTTTCACGGTTGTTCAGCGATCTTCAAAAGTCGTAAAAGAATCGTCCGATTTTTTTTATTCATACTAAGTATTGTTCTTACAAACTTTAGTAAAGCAGTATAGTTTACCAAAATATGGAATCATATTCGTATGGCCACAAATCCGAAAATCTAAACAATATCGTTAACCCCTATTCGTTGCGAGAATTGTTTTGGAAAACTTTTATAGTTGGTTCGTGCGAAAATGTTAATCTTCAAACGTCGTAAGCAAATTTCGTGTTATTTTTTCTGTACCTTTTTAATCATTTACGAAAATTAAATAAACTAATAATTTTTAAACAGTCTTATTTTCAATTTACAAAACATGTTTCCTAAAATGATGTACGTAAAAAAATATTTTATGACTTTGTAGGTATAATGTTACGACGGAGACTATTTTCCATATAAAGAAACGACTGTGTTAAAAATAAATTAAACGATAATACTGTTTTTGAATACTTCTTGTAATCGGTACCTTTTTTGTTTTAATTGAATATTCTTTATATTACATTCTGCGATAATAAACTTTGACATCACTTATTATTTTTAATCTAATTTTGTTTGATGCTTTTAATTTTACCCTGCTTAAAACAAAAACTGAATTGATTAAAAATTTACTATTGGATTTAAAATTATTTTAAAAACACGAGTTATATTTAAAAAAAAACATTTTAATATGATATAGATCGTCAAAATTAATTAAGATTTTCTTTCTCTGTCTGTTACACTCAAAGTAGAGGAATTTAGAGGTTTTCTATTTCAAACGCACCAATCGATATAACGTCGCGGTAAAAATTCAGAAATCCTCATGACGTTCTTTGAAAGGGCTTTTTCAAAACGATTTTTCATTTCTTATTTTAAAGTTAACCAAAAATTACAAAACTTTTACAAAAAAAAAAAAAATAATAATAATTCCACGTGTAAAACACGAAGAAAACGTAAAATAATTGTGTTTCAAGTAATCTTCATGACAAATTCATGACAATAGTTTTCAGACACATCGCTTCGTTAGACCAATCGTGACGTTGGAAATATACAGGGTGTTCCAAGTTAGATGTTACAGCAATCATCTCAGAAAGTATTGAAAATAGAAAAACAACATATTTGAAGTTGTGTAGAGTATTTTTCGAGCTAATTAGGTCGAACATTTTTGTGCCGTGTGGCAAAAAATCTACCTTTACTTGTAGGCCCTTCCGACGTGATTTTCTGTGTGTAGTGTAATACTAATAATTTAATGAATTTTGATGGTCAAAAACATTTTCCCATTGTAAACTAAAAACGAGTTAGCCACGTTTAAAGTTTCTAAAAAGTACGTACTATTATTTTAATTTGCGATATTTATGTCCGAGCAATTATTTTACATTAACACAATTCCTGCAGACTGCTTCTATAATATATCGAAGTACGGACTTTTGAGAAACTTAAATCCTCTTAACTAATGTTGAGAGTTATCTTTGGAATATCGTTTTGCCTATCAATAAGATTCGTTAAAAAATCATACGTACACAACACGCGCACAAATAAGGTATAGGATGATACTTGAGTTGTAAAAGTCCTTGTATAAAAAAACGTCAATGAACATAAACGAAACTGCAATTATTGTGGACCGCGTAAAATTAAATTACTTTCATATTCACAATTTTGTTTTCTATTTTCTCTTGAGATAATATTGCATGTTTCGTCTAACGCGAAACGTACGCATCCTCTAAATGATTTTTGTCCGACGGAGTAAGAGCATATTTTGTTGTTTCCGATCCTCTCGACGACGTTTCGAATGGTGTGGAGAAAACGCTCGTTTTAGTTTGATTTTTTTTTTTGATAAAACCAACTCGATCGCGCACACGAATCGTCAAAACTTGGTCGTCTAACGCACGCGCTGAACCGACCGGGTGGCAATTTTTCGTTCTTTTTTCTGTTTCCCGTCGCAGGATGGCTCGAACCGTTGTTGGACAGGATAGCCAGAGAAGCGTCGACGGTCGTGTGTCCAGTGATCGACGTGATCGACGACACGACGCTGGAGTTTCACTACCGAGACGCTGGCGGAGTTAACGTCGGAGGATTCGATTGGAACTTGCAGGTAAATACTACCGTCCGACAAATTGTGCGGTAACGATATTCGATTTTTGACGTGTTGTACGAATGACTCGTGTAGAGAACGACCGATAAACAAAATATGCGAGGCTGAACTCGTTAAAAGTTAAAAAGTTAAGTTGACTTTAATTAAGTTGATTACCTCGTTAACTTTTTTTTTTTTTTTTTTACAATTTTTAACTCAATAAGTTAATTTTTTTTTTAACTAAAATTGTTAACTTAAATAGAAGACATTGTCTTAGGAAAAAAAAACATTATTTGAAGCCGTGGAAATGCGTCATACTTAGTATACAATATAAACCCACGTAGACTGAAAATTTGTAATATTATCTCGAGTCAAGTTAATTTTTTTTTTTTTTTTTAATTTACATCAGATTTAATAAGCTAAAATTATTAAATAATAAACGTTTAACGAAAACTTAGTTAAACGAGTCGTTAACTGGCCTTGCGAATATGTCTTTGTGTTTCTGGAAAAACCAATTCCCCGGAACTGACCAAAAAAAAAAATAATCGGTTCCGGGACCGTCAAAATATTTGGATCCTAAATTTTTAAAAATAATAAGAAAAACACTGGAATCGAAACGAAGAACCTCTAAAAATTTTTTTTTTTTAAATACGAGGAAACGTACTCGGACCGCTGAATCGAAATCCGAAACGTAATCTGAAAAAAATAAATATATATATATACCTTTAAATTTCCAGTTCGGTGTCTGTTTGAGTTGTAATTTTTTGTAACGTCACACAGAGCTTTGATGAAAAAAAAAAACCCCACACGCGTTTCGTCGTTCTCTAACGTGAGGGTGCCAAAGGCGATCTCCTGTGTATATTTAGGCGAATAAATTTAATTCGAGGGGTCGTCCTTTGGTCATTTTGTTTATCCGCGTGTGCCACGTGAATGCGCGCGGCAGATAAGTGTATTAAATTTGATTTTAATACATGTAAAACTTCTGCCGCTCGATCACGTTTCTCTTTGTTTGTTATTTCACGGAATCGAGAAATAAAAAAACAACCCCCCGAGTACAGTGTACGACGACCCCTATAAATATTCGCTTAGCTTTGCGGATTTCACGTCGTCGGGGCAAAAAAAAAAAAAGAAGAAAAAAAGTACTGTCTTTGAGTGTTCTCGCGTGCGTTAATTAAAATCAAATATCAGATCTTTTTTAAGTAGGTACGTACCTAATTTGAAGTTGAGATGTTTTATCGTACGATAAATCCTCGTCTCGAGTCATTAAATTAGTGATGCCCGTGTATAATAACGTCGAATCGTAATGGAAAACTCGAATTTTTACGCTTTTTAATAATCAACCACGATCGCCTGTGAGCCATTCATACCTATACAGCAATCCGGAACGCCCTTAGCCGATATAAAAGGTTTCGAATGTTGGAAAAAATATCAAACAAACCGTTTTGGAGAACTGTCCAGAACATTTACGCCGCATCCCAGGAATTAAAGTTTAAAGAAAAATCTTACTATACAATCATATATAATGATTTTTTTTATTTTATGGGAGTTTTAAAAAAAATTATGTTACTTTTTTCGTGATCTTTTGACAGCATACTATTACAAATGTTTTCTAAATATTTACTTGTTTTCAGCAAATAAAAATATAACAAAGACATTCTTCACGAGAAGATATATAGGAACTTCAATAAGAATCTGAAATGTTTAATTACTGTTCCTATTAGGTTCCCGAAATCATCATTTTTATTTAACCTAAATAGTAAAGATATTTTTTTTTTTTTTACAATTTACCTCGTCAAAAGATCTATCCTACGAATATTTGTGTTGTTTCGTAATTTCAAAAAAATAAACATACGATATAAAATCTCATGGAAATATGAATACGCAAATTATATTCATTTGCTTTAATAAAGAAAACCTTGTGTACGAAAACTTTCTATTACTCGGTTTGTTTATAATAGTATACAGTACATTATTGGATACCTATTCAAAAAACAGTCAAGTTTAAGTTTTATGTTTTATATTAGTCGATAAACATTATATTTGTAGCTCGTATAATTTGTCAAAGGTGGATAATAACTCTAGGTAAAAAATGAAACATAGGGTTAACTAAGGGTTTTTTTTAATAAAAAAATAAAATTTTTTTAACTGGGTTACGTTTATTTTACTTTCTATTTTAACTTTTTAATTTAAGAAATTATTTTTTTTCCTTGTTAACTTTAAACTTTTAACTGAAGAGAATTTTATCGAATCAACTTAACTTATCGCAGATAATTTTTTTTTCCAATAACTTGTAATGTATACTATACTTATCTGGTTCATTAAAATTTTTAATCAACCGCCTAGTTTAATTATAAACTTTATTTTACGTCATTTAATATTTTGTTTTTTCGTAAACTTGAGAGTCCCTAGTATAAAACTGATCATAAATTATTTATTTTCTAGATTTTGTGTTATCACTAGCTTATTTTAATTATATTACTTTAAGGTCCTCATTTCAACTTCGATACGCATAATATATTCAGTTAGGTAAGAAGTCAAAAGATTATTTTACGGTACTGTTTGCTTAAATAATTTACCTTTCTCAACACGTAATTAATCACCGTGCCCAGTGACCCAGTCAACTGTTCGAGATGTATAGCCACCGCCACTGGGCTCTTTGACCATGTACACAAAACAGGGTAATTTTTATTCAACTCGTTTCTTTAATTTTAGATTCTGAGCGTCAGCTAGTGGTTTTACAACGATGTTAATTTTTAAATTTTTTTTTTTCTTTTATACTGTTAACAAAATTTCTACCAGAAAGAGTGCACCGATTTGTACAATACAATACTACCTTTTATTTTAGCGAATCGGATAAAAATGGTACATTAGACGGGTCATTTTTCGATTTTTTCAATATTTTTCAACGCAACGGGAAAAATTGCGAAAAACCGCTAAAAACGGCATTTCGTCAATAACGCGTATAGCTATTTCTCCATAATTTTGAAAATAATCATCGTGGAGTCTTGATATTTTAGACAATAATTTATCATTGTACTATACAACTTTAAAAATACTTTCAAAAAGTTTTATTTAATTATCAAACATATTTATTATTTAAAAAAAAAAACGGTAAAACAAACAAATAAACAACTAAAGTTTAACACATATTTACCATAAAGAAACAAAAAATAATAATATTTAATAAATTATCGACAAAATTCGTGTTTGAGACAACCCTTAGGAGTGGGATCTTAAAGTAAAAAGTATAGTCTTTGTCACTCAGGAATAATGTAGCTTTCTGTTGGTGGAAATATACTGGTTTCAATATCGGTTGGATGGTTACATTGCCTAGGGACAATTTGTGTAGGTATACCTTATCGTACACGTATTATAATTCGTATTATAGTTATAAAACTAAAGTATTACCTACCAATGCTATACAGCTCACTCAGAATCGTTTTCTCGAAATCCATCATCGCTTTCGGATGAATACGTTCGTTTGAACCGTAACTCTCGATCCAGTGACCTATCCAAAGCGTAGTCGCCACTCCGTAAAACTACTCGCGCGACCTAGCACGACCGTTTTTTTTTTCTACTTTTTTTTTTTGTTCTTTTATCATTGCGTTTTGTTTGTGCACGAACCTTTTCTACATCGGGTCAGGAAAACTAATTTGTACCGCCGTGTACTCGTTCTCTAAAGGGATGCCGAAACTATTTGCCAAAACAAATTTGCCCCACGCGTTTTCATCCCTTTTTATACTCCCTCGACTGTGACGTGGTTACCTGATAACGCGGTCTAAACAATTATGTCCGGGCGAAAGGAGTTTTCCGAAAAACACGGAATCACCTCAACGTGTATGGTCTCGGCTACCGAAAACGATTTTGGATCCTTAGCGCAACGAGATGTCGGCCACGACATGGTTTGTGTTTTGTTTTCTTCATATTTTTTTCCTTTCTTAACCACGGTGATTTTCATCAAAATGTTACACGTCCGCTTTCCGGTTATCAGCTTTTGTCGTGTTAATTTGATTTCAATTTTTACGCCGTTTCTCTTGAAAATCGACCTGAAGACTCGGGAAGTGTCGTAAAGTTTTCAAATTGTAATTGTAACGTCTAAAAACCGGCTTGAAAACGCACAAATATTCGGTCATGCGTGCCGTAGGAATGATTAAAAACCCCGAGTCAGAATTTCCTTTTTACAGACGTTTAGACGGAATATCCGCGGTTTATTTTTGAAAAGGGGTTCGGAAGTTACGATTCTCAAACGATTATGTTGAAAACATAAAAGTTTAGTATTCTATACGATGTGTATAACGACATTTGTTATTTTCACTCAAAAAAGTGTCGTATTGTTCGTTTTTTTTAATATTTACACATGCAATTTTTAAGTCATTTTTAGGATCTCTTGTACAAATAGAGAGAAACTTGGGCGTTTTACGGGATAGAAGAATTCGAATAGGTCTGAATTATTGTACTCTTCCAAGGTGTTTCGGTGTGACCAACTATGTTACATTGTTAAAAGTGTTGGGTGGCTAGCGGGAAAACAGAACAGAAAATACGTTTTGTAATGTAAAAAATGCTTAGGAGAAACGATGCGAGTAAAAAGAGAAAAGAACGAGTAGGTATTTTGTGTATCGTTCGCACAGTGGAAAAGACAAGAGAGAAATGCGACTGCGCGTGAGACGAGTCTAGTCGAATTTATTTAAATTTCAAAAACAAGTTCGAAAATTTTTTACGACACTACCAGAATTCATTTTTGATTTCACAGAAAGTTATCGTATCAATAGGTCGAACCGTTCAACACGTCATGTCGACTGGTCCAAATGCTAGATAGCGTGTACGTCAAAATGTTTTGATATCGAATGCGTGTTCAATTTCCGTTTACGTATCGAAACGACAATGTCCGTTTCATTTTACACTTGATTGAATCGTAGTTTGCGTTATATATTAAAATAAGTATATATGTATTTTGCCTTTCTTGATCTTCCTGTCGACCGCCATTGTATATTTGAATACCGTACATTTTACGAACCGGTTACCGTACACGTATATCGCTTTAAACAGTGAATAGTGGAAAGAATAGAAACGAATCTTACAAAATGTATAAAACGATTTTGAATAATTCATTTCTGAAATTAATACACTATACATTTTTTAAAATAACAACTTTCTCACGACACTATTTATAATTGATACTTGATACGATGGTGATCGTTAAGTTAAAACATAAAAACAAACGAATTTTCAATCATATGATATTATGAACATGCTGATATCTAAAAATAAATTACTATTGGTGTATTGACTAGTTTTTTTTACTATTTAGTACTATCGCTTGTATAATACATTTGGTTTTTTTTCGTTTTCACTATTATTAGTACGGTTATCGTTGCAGTATACAATTTACATGATATTACGACGATCTTGCGTTTTTGCGGATTTCGGAGCAAGATAATTGTTGGTTTTTATATTATGTAAACTACAAATAATTCTCAAAACACTAAAAACGAAGGATCGCTTGAAGATTTCGTCTCAAAATGTTCGCGAGCGAGGACGAAATTCGACAAAATATAGATACGCCCGCCGAACGTGATCGTTGCTGCAATTGTCAAATTACTCGAATTAAATTAAATTATACTTAAATCATAGTTTGGCTTGTAGAATATTAATTATGCATGCACAAATAGATTGATCCCCGGGGACCAAAAGGCGTGTTTTGTATTCCACGGACGCTGTGCTAGAGGTTCGTCCCGGCGTACCTAGTTTACGGTGTATAATGTACTGATTAAAAAAAAAGAAAAAAGAAAGCTATGATATATTATAATTGTAAGAGTTAAGATCATAATTCTACACAAAGTAAATGTTATCGAAAATTTTTAAACGAAATGAAGATTTAAACGACCGAACAGATAATCATTTCTCGTACGAACGGAACGGAAAGTACAATAATATTGTGCGTCGGTGTACTGTTGGAACTGACAACTGCGAAATTCTGTTTTAGAATAAAATTAATCTAACGTCGACATGTTAATATTTGTTGTTATCTTCTGAAAAATAAACTATTTTTCTGTAAGTTCTTAGTATACGCAACACGTTTTTTTACTATCTAAAAGGTTCTGAGAATATTTAAAATCGCAATATTCGTTTTAAAACCACTCGTGTGTTAGGAACGTGGAAACGTTCATTTTTTCTCGAATTTTGTTGATTTTTATCAAAATTGAGCATAACTTGTGTGAATGTACATTTATACTTACTGTCGAAAAAACTTAAAAACAAATTACTATCTCTGAATTCAATGCAGAATTTAAAAATAAACCTATTTGTTATTTATTACAAACTTATAAAAGCTCAATCGTCAAATCGAATTAACGATTCGGACAAGTTTTTTTTTTTTTTTTTTATCGTTCAATTTTGTTAGCGGCCAAACAAAAATTTCACCATCGGCTGTTATTTTCTATACGTTTTCATAATGAAATATTATATTTAATTATATGTGGTAAAGTGCTCTGTTTGTTGTTTATTTCAGTTGCGCTCCACTACATAGGTCCAAATGTGAAAAGTGCAGTTTGAAAAATTTGAAAAGTTCAATGCAATTTTATGTAGTATTTTATCGTTTTTGTTCGTCTTGTCGTTTTTAGGTACCGAACACAAAGTTCATAATAAAATTGATGTGTTTTGCAGTTGTGTAGAGCAATGTATATTGTATTGTTGTTTTCGAGGGAAAAAAAACGAAAAAGCGTTTTGTGTTCGTATTCGGGTAATCCGCCGAGGCGCGTTTTAATAACGATAAAAGCGCGAATCTCAAAACGAGAAATACACTGCAGGGTGTAAAAAAAAAAAAAAACATTAAAACAGTCGTCACCGTTTCATTGTTTGTCTGGCCAAACGAGAATTGACTCCTGTCGAGTTTATTTCAATTTGTCGAGGATGCAAATTGTATATAATGTATAGGATGCTCGAATTCTTCTTTTTTTTTTTAAATGATTCATGTTGTGAATATCTCTAACTTTTTTTTTTTTTTGGAAAATTGACGAAACAAATCCCTATAGTCGTCAAAAACAGGTATAAAATTTGATTTTTTTTCTTCTGAAAATCGTATTGCGTCATCGATTAGAGCTCAGCGTATTTTATTTTGAAAAAGTATATTTTTTTCATATATATATATATATAGTATCACTACCTTAAATCAAAAAATAAACAACAAAGAAACCGAGTTAATATTGTTTGAATCGAATCAAGTTTTCTCAAATTGAAAAACGATAAATTCTGTAACGATCTTTTAAAATTTAATTTTCGTCGAAACCAACAACTAGATCGTTCGCGATCACAAAACAGAAACTGATATAAACACGTTCCTCGTTGATACCATACACTCGTGTAGGTCCGAAAAAGGCAGACCAATTTGAATTCGACAATTCGTACTATCCAATCAAAAATCTATGTTTCAATCGTTTTGTGTGAATTATTGTGTATATTTTGGGCTGGATACTCTCATTCGTCCGACTGTATGCTCAACCGCACATCTCTGTATAAATAGCTAAAAAGCACCACAAAAACGACCATCAAGAAAAAAAACAAAAAAATCCGTCCTCTTGTACTTCCCACACGTATTTGCCACACGTCTGGTTCGTGTGTATAGTTATCGTATAACGTGGTTTTACTTACTAACGTCTTTTACTTTTCGAAAAAAAAAAAAATAATATCAAAAACAACTCTGCTTGCGTGGACCGCGGTCGAAGGTGTGAAAACTTTAAAAATTCACGCTCGAGTCGTTCGCTTTTTCTTCCAAACCGTTGCGTCGCCACGGTCCGCGTTGTGCGGAACATTTTCTTTGAATTATTATGCTCTTTTTTTTTTTTTTTTGTTAAAATGGTCTAAAAAACACATTTATGAATGTTCTATCCACTTTTAAGGCGCGTTTTTACCGAGCATATAAAACGTTGAAGAAAAAAAAAAGTAGTCCCGTCTCGTTAAAGTGTTATAATACGTTATCAAATATCTTTAACTTTTCCGCGACACCGCTTTTCGCTCGCATTAATAGAACATCGTAATTAAAACCGTATAACCGTATTCGTGAATTTTTGTCTCGTTTTCAACCGTCGCCGTCCGGCTGTGTATCAATAATACGTAGGTTAGGTATACTGATACGACGCTCGCATACAAACAAGGAAAATAGTCAATGCGCGGAACGGAATTTTTCGGGGAAAATATGTGTTTGCCGAAAGAACAGTTTTAGTATTGAGAAACTATTATACTTAAAAAGAATGATACACTCAAAAGGCCTATCTACTCCTTGTTTTTTTTTCTCCGTCCGAGTCTCACACATATCATATTATGTAGAACTTTTTAGACGGTTTTTACGTCCAACGTCCTAACCCGATCAATACGTTAATGCGATAAGAAATTTGTAAATCGATTTGAATTCTGCAAGACGTCTGCTTTGGATCCTTCGAGATATAAGTTTTATTTTCTAGACAAGAAATTTCTTTAAAAAACAAATTCAAAAATAACTCAAATTTGTTTTGTAAAATTTTAGAAGATCAAATCGAAAATGTGCCTCGAAGAGTAGACGTCATTTTCAAATTAATTTACAGATTCCTTATTGCGTTAATATTTATAATTTGTTCGGTGTGTTGGAACTAAAAACCGTCTGAATTCCTATAATTTACGGACAGAGAAAGAAAATCAAAGTGTAGAGGTGTCTTAAAGGATCACATTATTATTTTGTTGGATCAATATTATAATACAGGTACTGTACAAAATAAAACAGTAAAAAAAAAAAAAAAATGTAGTCCCAGTCAGTTATTTTACTACTTTGTTCTTATATTATATACAGAACTTTTACTTTATTCCAGAAAATATCAATGTTGTAAATTAACATTCCAGTGTTATACTAATATTTTCATCCGATCATTCTATTGAAATATCACTCCACAATATAATATACTGTTTTTGCCCAATTATATGTCCTCTCCTTTCGTATAAACAGCGTAAGTATGTTATATAACATAAGTTAAATTAAATTATTATTCATAATGTACATTATCAATGGTTGCAATAAAGTTTATTATTATTATTAAAAAAAATCGTATGTTTTAATCGCCACGGAAATTACCTTTTCAGCCAATTCGCTACGTATATTTCAAATAAAACGCGTATACGTTTGTGCCTTTCTTATAGAGGGTATAAACTTGTTAATGGCTTTATTTTTATTTTATCTCTGTTTAAATACGATAATTCACGTACCTAATGAACGATCTTTTTTGTTTCGTTTTTCACAACCGTCTACACCATATTAAATTATTAATACTATGCAGACATTCCAGCGCTTATTATTACTGAAAATAAAGTAACGGCGACTAGTGAACAGCTTTTCATTAGCTTTTCGCGTAAACGACATAATAATATTTACTCTGAGTGTTATTAGCCAAAGTGTTTTGTTTTCGGTTCATTTGTGTTTATTAAAACAATAGTTTGGATTCGTTCCGAGATATTTTTTTAAATTATTTGCCGTACGTACGAGATATAATAGTTGTGATGCATATACTCTTGACCATTGTAAATTTTTATTTTATAGAAATAATTCTAAGTAGGTATCTAAATATTATTTCAAAACTTAACGTAAGATTGAAACCGATGATGAAAAAAAAATTAAAATTGTATATGAAATTAAATTACTTTCATTAATGGTTTTTATTAATATTTTTAAGGTTTATACCTACCATAACCCATATTAAGAATTTACTGTTTTATCATTTAAATTTTCTTCAAATTTTTATAAAATTACAGGTTTTCGTTCTTATTTCTCATTGAATTTTCCCGTTAAAATTATTATTTATTTAAATTTCGAATGTTACAAACGGAAATTGACGTTGTACTTAGCAAATGCGTTTTTTATTTATTAAACTTTAAAACAAGTCACGTGCTTACTTTAATATTACCGAACCTATTTTCGTTAAACATTTATCACACTGACGATAAATTTATAAGCTAAGTGAATTAGTTTTACGATGATGGATATACGATTTATGAGTAAATATAGTAGAATACATAATACGTATAGTACTTATTAAACGACTAAATCATTGCCGACTAAATCGACGATTCTGAGCTAGTCAAATGGATATTTGAAAAATTTAAGTTTTCAAAGTTCTATTTAGTTCAAAAACTGTTTGTAACTCCCATAACGTTTGAATTTTATACCAATGATAAATGTCGTGTAGATCCTTCCATCAATTCGTACAATTTAAAAAAAAATTATGATAATTCATAAATACAGAGAAATTTTACCGATCGTAAAAATATCTTCAACCAATATATTAAATTTGTATACCCTGAGTTGGAAAAAATACTATTAAACTTGCATTGAAGAATAAAAAAGAAAAACGGAAAATTAATGTAAGTGTGAATATAAATCAACAAATGTTAACCAACTTTTCTAATAATGTGTAAACATTTGAACTTAATCGGCGCACTTCTATTGATATTTTGACATTTTCAACTTCGAATTATAAGATTTAAAAATTAACAAAACATTCTAACGAGCTCTCATCTCCACCCTCAACTTTATATAGAAGTCCAATTATTGTTGAGAGAATTTTATGTACCTGTGGCTGCAAGGTATTCTATTTTTCGAAAAAATATGCACATGAAACAACAAAAAAAAAACAATATGATATGATATTTTCAGAAACTAAAATCTAATATCTAATTCTGCTTAGATATAACGTACTTTATGATCCAATTATTGTTGAACATGTTTTTCAATTAAAGGTGAGTGGAGCTAAGTTTGAATTCCAATTATTTTCAAGTATTGTAATATAGTATAATACGTATTGTAAAGTGAATTGTATACATTTTCTCAGATATTGCATTATACTAATGTTTATTGCATTGTATTTTTAACTAGTTATAATTAAATGGATCGATATAGTAATGATAATATTTTAAAGGTTAAATAAAACAAATTTCAAAAACTAGACAACAGAAATATGATTAACGCTTTCCACGCACTTTTAACAGAGATTTTAAGAAATAATTTGTTGAAAATGGAAACAAAAGTTTATATATATATAAATCACTAAACGAACACCGGTGTAAACTAACAAAACGAAAAGTTCGTTTGCTCAAAAACAAACATTTGATCAAGCAATTCCTAGTGTTCGAATTCTTTTTTATTATTATGACAAAAACATCATTTTACTAGATATTTTGTAAATCTTGCAGTTATTTTTTCAGTTTGCTCGGTAAAATTGCAATCTTATGCAAATTATAAAATCTTCAACCGCTTAGTGTGCTATCACCAAAGTCGTATCTGAAGAACCATGTATCATTGGGTCCCCCAAAATTTCTTCGACTGTATAAATTTGGTTTATTTTATTATACTTACTAAAAAAAAAAAAATCTGTTTTGACTGTTATTTAAAAAAAAATCTAGATAAGCCTTTTGTGATCACTCGCTCACGTATATACATTAATGTATACTGCTCATACAATATCCGTAAAAAATTAAATATACAAATAATTCTTGTCTTTATTTTGGCACGATAAAAAATATTACTATCGTATAAAATATAAAATCATGCGCAAAATTAAACACGATAAAAAAAATATTCCCTCCATAAATCGCGAAAGTTTGATGGCCACGGTAAAGAAATAAGGGACGATAAAACGATAAAGGTGAAATCGAGGGAAGGAAAATAAAAGCAGACATCGGAAATCGGTCTCGTTCGGTCTACAAACCTCACGTCGTATACGGTCGTATTTTTTTCCTGGTATTTGCGTCCTAACCTAGCCTAACCCGCGGATTTACGTTATATATTTACGGGAAAAACGGTGCACGATAATAATACAAAAATGAAAAAAAAAAAATTACCAAGACTTCCAATATAACAGTATTTAGTTTATCTATAGTCGAGGTCCATCGAACGGGTAAAATTGAAAAAAAAAATTTCAAAATTAACGTCCATAAGATAGACTGACGGTTGTTGTGATGTTTTCTCTTTATTTATCTTTTACATTCCACTAAAAAAAGAAACCGTAAATGAACAAACGTCGTTCGACCACAATAGTATAAACGGTGCAGATGATTAAAATACGATCGAACGAAGAATCGGTTAAAAAAAATGTATTCTACTGACAGGAAAAACACCTCTATGAACATTTAGTATTCGACCGGTGGACGTAAATAGTTAAAGCCAAATGTTTGAACGAATAGATCAGGGCCTGATAATAAAAAGGTTAAAATATTACGTATGGATAATGAAATGTCCAGAAAACGCATTTAAGATTGCAAAAAAAAAAGTATACGTTTCGATTTAAAACATTACAAAGTGAGTGTTTTGTTTCTAAGCCTACTATATGTTTTATAATCGCACTTGAAGTTTTTTTTTGGAATTTTTCGTTCACAAAACACTACGTATTTCTTTGAAAAATCGATGAGTATTGATAGAATTCACCTACTTTTTCTCGTAACTATAAA
>CM029358.1:34495735-34550053 GCA_017140985.1 Hormaphis cornu
TATAGGCAATAACCTACTAATTATTATTGTTTCACCGTAAGATAATACTGCAACTATAGACTGCTGCTACGTTGAAGTACATATTTTTTAGAAACTTAAACCTCTCTAACTTGTAGAGTTTTCTATGGAAAATCGTTTTTCGATCACCAAAATTAAATAAAAATCATGCGCACACAACGCAAAAAAGATCATAGGGTGTTACTCGAGTCTTAAAAGTGTATAAAAAAAAAAACACCGATAAACATAAAACGATTTGGAACTGTAATCATTGTAGACCACACAAAACAAAACAACTTTTGTACCAATATTTGTTTTCTTTATTCAATATACTTTCCGAGTAACATCTATAACACCCTGTGGATAAAGTATTACGATTTGAAATTATTTCAATTTATATAATGTATAATTTAGTAATCATCTACCTACTGTTTCAGGAGATTGAAAACATTTTTAAAAATAAATAAATAAAATTGAAAATAATGATGCGCAGGGTGAAACGAAACCCGGCTAGGGCCACGTGTAAAAAATAATTGCGACGTTGAGTCCGAAAAACCGTCCTCTTATAAATTAACCGGCCAAAAGTTTAATACCACGCCTCGAAGAGCCGTAAAAATCGCATTTTTTTTTTTTTTTTTTTTGTAATTCTCACCCTTTCAACATTATACGTGTGTTTTTACGATCGTAAAATTTTATAGGAAAAAATATACGGACGACACTTTTGTTTATACCGTACTACATAATTTTATATCTACGTGGATATAAGCACGCGACGCGAAGATATTATCGATATTTTTGACGAACGCTCGGGACCGAACGCACCGACCTCGGGACACGTCTCCAGCATTTACGACGCAAACATATTACGGTCTCAGTTCAATCAATTTTTCCATCGATCAATTTTAAACGGCCGTAAAATCACGAAAACTTATTTATTTGAAATATTATCGTCTTGTAACGACGGTGTCTCTAATAGTCTCTCGCCTCTAATTTAGTGTCGGTTCTAAACTTGCCGGAAAAATCGTGTAAATATACGAAACGACGTTTCAAAATGAAGTAAATTGGCATTTATGGTATTTAATAATAACGATTTAGCGCATTTAAAAGTCAAATATGCACGCAGTTTCTCGATATATTCACGGGTTCGGAACCGTTTTCAGAACGATAATCGGAAAAATATAAGCAGTTAAGTTGAATCGGATAATCCACGAGTGACGAAGACTATCTTTACCCTGCAATTTGGTCTCTACTTCATCTGAAAGTCTGTCTCTTTTATTTATTTATTTTTGTATGTCTTCTTAAAGTACCTACTTTGATCACTAATTTTTTTCATAATCTGAATTGATGAACGAACGCATAATAAATACGTCTGATTGTTACCGTTGTTTGTTATGTTAATACCTGATGAAAAAAAAATGTAAAAAAGATAATATTTCTGATATTTTAGCTCGGTGTGCAATCTTCTATTATAACTAAAAGTATTAAAGGATTTTAAAACTCATTAATCACAACGGTATTTTTGAATGTAGATTAATATAGGTGTTTAATAATTAAATGTTTCCAAAGTTAAACATATTCAATTAATTATTTAAAGCTATTAGTCATTAAAGTTTTTTCCTAAAGTACATTAACTGTTTAATAAAATTACTTGATTAGCAAATACTCATTGCATTTCGTAAAAGTGATAGATTTTCAGTCTAGTTTTGTTAGATTAATTCTTTAATTTTATTTTTTCATCGGATCCGTTAAAAAGTCCATAGATGATAATTGATTCATGGATATTTTAGGTACAAACACGTTATTAATGATTGCACATTACAATACTTTTAACGATCAACCTTGCGATTAAATGTGAACATAAATGAATAAATCATGTTACCATTGCCTATCAACCTTGTAATATTAGTATAAATGGTTTGTGTTTTGTTTTAGTTCATGTATAGAACAAAGTCTTTGTTAAGCACTGATGTCGAATATGCTTGTTGAAATGCGTATTTGCTTTAAAATAAAAAAGTTATGGGAAATTTTGGGTTTTTTTTAAAACAATTTAAAAACAAACGTTTTTGTAACCAAAACATCTGTGTGTTTTACTTGTTCCTACCGGAGCGGGTTGAAGTTCCGAGTCTTTTGACTGGATTTTTTTCTTTCCAATTGGTTTACGGAAACTTTCCGTAAAAAAAACGGTTCTAAGATAAAATCGCGGTGAATGATGTACTGCAGTTAAAGAGTTCGATAATTTAGATGAACCGTTACTATGCCGAGAACTTAAACGATTATTGTTTATAAGTGTGTGGATAATTAACGATTATTTCGCAAAGTACGGGATCGTACTAAAATATTATGTGTAATTGACGTCGAAAACTCTTGAAACTTTTACGAGTCCATTCCATTCAGACGTTGCGGCGAACGGACGTATCGAGTCGAAAATTTCGTAAAGCGTATCTTCGAATTAAGATCCAAGATAAGACATTACTACAGTCCTTCCAAGCGACTATACCGTACCTACTGATTGATTTTTTTTTTTTTTTAACAAAGAAAATGTTAATAAAGTGTTAAATTAAAATTGTTTTTGACCGATTTAAAAAGACAAATAAGTTGTTTTCAATTTGATCACAAGATATGTTGAATATGGATAGTATTCCGTTTTAATTTATGGTCTATAAATAATATCCCTAGGTATTGAACGGACCTAATGAGCTTAGGACAAGTACATATTGTACCGTGTTACGATATTTTATTATTTTTTTATTAAAATTTTCACCCGTTGCAACGGACAAACGCCATACAAATTTTGAATTCCGGAAAAATGTTCAATACGCAAACTTTCGAAGTTACGCAAGCAAGTTTTTTCAATATTCAAGTAAATGTAGATGCTGCCCCCGCGCCCAAATCCTTAAATTCTGACTACTCCACTGCTCATGTGTGTGATCTCCATTGAAATAATCCATCCTTATTAATTAAACACCCTAACCGAACGCGTTTGGGTTATCCTCGTATAAGTAGACCGTGCAACGTGTTTGTTTTTTGGTTTTTTTAACGCCCGGTTTGTTCTAATGTACTCGCGGACAGCAAAAAAAAATAAATGAAAAACGATGCATTGGACGAACGAGTTGTGAAAGTTCCGAATGAAACCCCGACCGTGTATCGGTTTTAGATTCGTATTTTTGTTCACGTCAAAACATGACACGTACGTTATTATATACATTGCTCGAAGGAATCGGGTTTTCGCGGTTTTTCTTTAAGCTCGCGCGTGTGTCGGTTAAAGGAAACAACAACATCAATAAACCGCGAACCGTGCAAACAGCAGCACGTGAGAGGAAAACCGCTCTACTCAACAATAATATTTTAATCACGATGAAAATATATTGAACTGTTCGTAATACTTCTCACGCCGGGGGGGTTTTTATTTAAATTTAAATTTTTTGCCATTTGTTTGTCTGTTCGAACGACGAATGCCACTCGTTTCCCAACCTTTTCCATGTTCACCGTTTACAATTGTTATTAATCGGACAAATGCGTCGGTGGTAAACTTTAGAGTGGTTTCAAAGAAAAATAACAATTTATCACATTACAATAATTATTACGTGTTAAATATTATAGTTATAAATGAAAATACTGTAGGTGTGAAAATACTTGAATAAAAAACCGTCTGAATGTTAAATCAACCAGAAGAAGAAATTAAAGGTGAAAATTGATAATATGAGTGCGTGAGCACGAAGTTCAACTGTTACGAAAAAATATTAATAGGGAATATCCCATAATTTTTTTTTTTTGCCTAAACGATTTGATTGGGTACACCTGTAGTCAATACTAGGCTTACGACGACCCTAAAAATATTTTTAAAAAATTTTCGTTATATTTTTTAGCCAGCTTATACAGTTTAAAATTTTGCATTTTTAGTACTTTCACACTAGTTTAAATTTTGTATTTAGAAGTCAGTAACTTTAAATATAAAATCCATAAACGTCTATCGATCTTCTGTCGTTGGCCGATTATTTTAAATCAAATGGTTTTCAAAGGTGTTTAAATTTGACCTTGTAGTTGAAAATTTAATTTCGTGATTATTTTTTTTTTTTTATTTATCAATGTTCCAAAAAAAAAAAAAACCAACGTCAGTAGACAGATTTTACTATTCCGAATCGTGATCAAAACAAAAGTTAGTTGATTATTGTTTCGTTTGTGAAGGGACTAAGATACAAAGGTAGCCTTTAAAAATAAAGCGCATAGAACGCGCTCTGGCGGGATTCTATCGTGTAACTCTGTCGGATATTTCCTCTTGAATTGAATTTACACATTGGATGCGTACCTTGAAATCGATAAGATTATTTTCGTTTATTTTTTTCAAAAACCTGATTTCAAAACTGATTTAAACGCCAGTGTTGGATATGCGATGGACATTTCAAACGCGTTAATTTTCGTAGAGTAGATGGGGTAGCGATGTATAAGAATATAAAGATTATAAAATAATCGCTTACTAACTAATTCGGATGACCGCGAATCTCGCGTAATGAAATCTGTATAAAAACTACGTATAAATGTGGGTATAGGGGTTTTTAGAGTTTTACGAGAAAATTTATAGATCACTGCAGCTGTAATGAAAGTAAAAAAAAAAAAAAGTATAAGAGGCTTGGAAACCGTTATTTATTGCTCTGGGTCTGAGGTACGCAACATCTTACGAGTTGTCGTTATTCAGTCTTGTTAAACCGATCAAATATGTGTAAATTATTAAAATTAAAGTTTATTTATACTTTTAAATACCGTCGCGAATCACGTTTTGGATTGTTGCTCGCGCTCAAAAGCGTATATTTGTTTTACTCACCCGAAAACCAGAACTATTCTCATCAGATATCACATTCATGTAATGATTATCTGTGAGTTCAACTATATACACCGCGTAAGTACTCATTTCAAAAACAAACAGTTTACACAAATCGGCGCGCGCGTGTGTGCTTCTATCTGTCTGTGTTTATTTGTGCGTTTTTGTTTACACAATTTGGATGCGTGTTCACACAATGTTTTATCATTATATAACGTACCGAGTACATTGAAATAGTAATTTTTTTATTTATTTTTTTTTTTTTCAATTGATTTGTGTCCACATTTTGCTGAAACTTATTATATACACATCAAAATCTTTACGCTAACTTTGAAAACTATTTTTTTTTTTTACTTTCTTACCTAAAACAATTGTTAAACTTACAACAACCGTGAGTTAAAAATAAAAATTAGAATGTACAAAAATAATTTAATATCAACTGAAAATCCATGTGATCACGTACAATATTAAGCCCGAGTTCAACGACTAACCATCCGACTGTCGTCGGATCGAAATGTCCTGAAATTATAACGATGCGTGTTTTGTTTAAATTTATTTATCTATTTTCTAGGTCATTAATAAATTACCAAGTGAAACGTTTCTCCACCAAAAAAATAGGTAATTTCGTTTCGTTCCCTATCGTTTCTTATATACCGAACAAATGAACAAATTCCAAGTTCCAAGTATCGCGCGTTAAAAAAAAAAAAAGATAGATTCCATTCTTTGACTTTCTTAAAAAGAAGTTGATTAAATACGTGGCTCGTTGTTCTACGATGAAAATTTATGTTGAACATAACGAAGACAGAATCAGCTGAATCTACAAGTTGGACTTGAAAATTTTTTTTTTTTTTTTAACTAATTCGTTATACGAATAACCGACCAAAAGCAAATATAAACGAGTTATATTTTGTTGTTTAGGTAAAATATAACTAATCCCTCGAACGCGAAACACCATATTATAACTGCAAATACGTTTTTAAATTGATTTGAACAAATTTCTTTTATTTAATCCCGTGCACACAACGCGTATATTGTACAAAAATGTCTACCAATAAAAAAATAGTTTTTTTTTTTTTTGTTCCATAAAAATAATTAGTTCTTTTCCTCGTTTTTTCAACAAAAACATATATTTCGTTCTTTTTCATCCGGAACGCGTTTCTTCCGCACGCCACCTGCGGTCGGTCTATACAATAAGAACCGTGCAGGTATGTAGTACCTTTACGTATAACTATTTCCTCGGGAAAATTATTAATAAACGTTTTGGGTGCGCGTCGAACTAACACCACACGGGCTCGCGTTTGAATCGAACGTTATTTAATTAATTTTTGCCACGTCCTCGTCTTTACGCTTATGTTTTATTAACAAATACGCTAAATAACGCGCTTTACTGCACCAATTTTTTTTTTTCTTTTCACCTTTTTCCCCCGGTATTTGAAAACGAAAAACAATATACGGTTACATTTTGTTGGTTTTCGATGTAATTTTGTAAATCACCAGGTTGGCTCGAACCGCTGTTGGACCGGATCGCGCGGAATCCGACCATCGTGGTGTGCCCCGTGATAGACACGATCGACGACGCGACACTCGGCTACCGGGTCCACCGTGGATCCAAAGCCGTCGGTGGTTTTAGTTGGAATCTCGTGGTCAGTATGATAAAATTTCTATCCAAAATTTGTCGGGTGAAAGAATTTGAAACGATTTTAAAAAGCGAAAATGTTTAAAACATTCGTTTCAAACATCGAATAATACACGGTAACCGTATCAGATTTTATGATGAAACGCCCTCTTTCAGACCCGGTTATTATTTCTGGGCTGCAGGAATCATAGAGTTTACTGATTTATAAAAAAATTTTCTGAAAACGCTAAATTTTAACACATTTTTGAGATAATATCGTTCATTATAATACTTTGTGTTTTTTTTTTTTTGGTTGGCGACACGTGATTCCCCTCAGTATCGAAACTCGTGAGATGTATTTTTGGCATAATTTTTTTTATAAAAAATATGACGTGATTTTGCACGGTCACGTAGTTGCTGAAAGATAGCGTGCCTAAGAACTGTAAACAAAGATGCAATGTTAACTTACCAAAAAAAATTTATTATTTAAGATAGTTTCGTAAAATTATAGCAACAGTAAATTGAACAAAAATAATATCGTGTTGACACTATCAATTTTTTAACCAAACTATATATTCATAGTAAATCCTGTACTCTACTATAAAAAGAACTCTTAAAATCGTTCCGACTCCGAATTTCAAACAAAATCTATTGTTTACGTTGGCAAATCTTGGACTAAATAGAAAAAAAAAATGTTTATGTAAATATCGTTAAACAAACTCACTACGTTCGGAGTCGTGAAATAAATTTCAAAAATATTGTTTTTACAGTAAAAATTGTGTTTGCTTAAGCTGCGTCTGCCTGTAATATTTTACTCGCGTTTACGCGCGCGTGACTATAACGTCGTTGTGTGTATGCGACGTACGAAACATTTTATTTTACAGAAATCATGTAAATTGCTGAGCGAATTACATTCGGTTACTTCCATAAGTTCGGTCTGCACCTAAACACATACAGCAGTCGGTTTTAATTTTAGATTCTGATTCGATTATTTGTGTCTTCGAGCAAAAAGAAGGATCTGATCAATGTACATTATAGTACAAAAAAGTTTAGGAATATGATTTAAATTCGCTGTTATTCGCAAACATTTTTACAATTTTACGTATTCAGCGAGTATTGATCCGAATCACACAAATTTAGACTAAAAATCCGATGGAGTGGCGAACATCAGTCCGATCTCTTCACGCAGTACTTTAATAACATAACGCGGTAAACGTCGTATGCATAGGAAAAAGAATGAATGGAAGGAGAGAAAGGGCCGGGTGAGAAATTCGAGGCCGGGTGAGAAGTTGTTTTGCGTAGCGATTACCTGAAAAAGTTGTATTTCAGGTAATATAGGTAATTAAATATAGCTGTTTTTTTTTTTTTTGGTTTTTACACAGGACGTGTACTAAATAACTGCAGAGTTCGCTCGGAATCGTTTTTTCGAATACAACGCTTTATTATCGCTCTCGAATATTAAGTTTGAACCACAACTTCCGAGATATTGGCCTACCCAAAGAAGTGACCCGCTCCAAAGCGTGATTGCTTTCTTTTTTATAACTTGAGTGATCGTTGGAACTCACTTTGAACTGAAATCAAATGTTTTGGGGGCTCTCAATTTTTACCTCACCCCCCCATGTTGTCCGTCGAAACGGGGTCGCGTATAGAACAATCTTACCGAATCGTTTTCGTTTTTCTGTTAAACATCTTGAGTTTTTAGAGTTTTTTGGTTTTTACGCGTATGTCTTTTACATAATAATATATCGTAGTTTGTAGAATTACTCTATGTACAAGAGAGAATATAATATTTTAATTAATTTAATATAATATCGTACTTTCTTTGATGTTATATATATTATATTTCTTACTATAGTTGTTTTCTTCTCATAAAAAAGTCGCCGTACTACTACTACTACATACTATATATATATAGTCCTATCTGTTTGCTCGAATCTAATTTTACGAGAGTCAGTGCAGTGTAGTGCGTACGCATTATTATTTTGTTTGAAAACCGCATTTTATTATTAAAATATTAACAAACGATGAATATTATAAAAGAGCGTTTTACTTCCGTTGTAAAGACGCAAACGGCTGCTAATTATTATTAAATATAATACTATAGTTTAATTTAAATTCGTACTAAAAACGCCGCCAAGTATTAAGATGGGTACTGCTTATGCAATATTCTCGCCAGAATGAATTGAAATTAGTATATAGTACCTTATACATATTACGATTAAAACATTACTTAAAATTAAATCGGAAAACCTCATTGCTTTCATCTCACGAATCTGCGCCGTACAAAACCCGTAGCAAGCTCTTATTATATAGCTCGAAATTGGCTTGGAAAATAATATAGAAGGCTCATAATATATTATTGAATGTACTTTAGAAACCCGTGAAAAGCTTAAAATTATTTTTTATATTCTGAGCGCAGCGAAAAAATGTATTGTTTTTACAATGATGTTATCTTTTTTTTATTTATTTTCTGTTAACAACTGTCGGGTAGAAGAAATGCTCGGATTTTTAAAGTCAGTACCTCTCTACTGATAGATATATGGTTTTTTAATTTTGCTTACTTTCTGAGTTTTACCACAAAAACTAAAAAAAAATTCGATAATTTTACGGCGAAACTTTTGAAATTTTCAGATTCATAATGACATTTTCGGGTGCTCCAATCGTTACGTTGAATACCAAATAAAAGTTGGAATTTCGGTTTTTAATTGTGTATTTCATTTTTTGATATTTTGTTTATTATCTGAGTTATGTGCCGCGAAAACGACAAAAATTGCCAAATCCGGCGTCAGAAAGGTTATTTATTAGACCTACCAGACCTATCGTCATAAAAATTATTCCATGTCGTTATCGTACTTGTATGTACTAAATTAATTTCATACGTTGTAAAAGATTGAAAAAAGTTTTTGCTAGGTATAAAGTAGCAAAGGTGTAAAGTATAGAAAAAAATAAGTATATTTTTTGTTAAATATGGCTTTTACCAAGACGTATACTAGATAACTGAGGTCACTCAGAATGGTTTTTTTTTGTAAGGCAATGATTTATCATTGCTTTCATGTTTGAACCATAAATTCCACACCAGTGACCCACGCAAAGCGTAGTCGCTACTCCGTCAAACTACCAACTTGAGTCATCCCGGCTTTTTAAAAATTGCATCAACTATATATATACTATTTAACACCATATCGCGTTCGTATTGTACCTAAAAAACAGAATATTGAAAACTCATATTTCGATCAACTTCTAAAATATAATAGGTACGTACACCCTATAAATAAATATATATATTATATACACGTGTGTTCACAATATATCACCGAGAGTGTTTGATTATTTTTTATTTTTTTTACCATCTACTTCCACGGTGAGTTACCGCCAAGTATATCTCCGTTGAGGGTTTTTTTTTTTTTTACTTCAATCATAATATCTTATCCGTTCTTTTCACGCGCACACTCGTTCATTATTATCAGCTATTTTCTTCTTTCCACGCGCCCAAAACTATCTGAAAACGTCTTTTTACGTACATCACTGCGCCATTTCGTTTAAGCATTGTTACATCTCTGTACATACTTGTTACGAACGGCAAAATGATTATCGGAATTTCTGTGTCGAGTATTGAATCGGTGATGATATCGTGAATAAATTCGAAAAATGTGGGTGAATCCGTTAACCCGATTATGAAACATAATTTTTACGTTAAACTTGAGATTTAGCGCTCTAGTGAGAGTATTTAAAAAATGAACTGGATTTCGAATTAATGTTTAACAGGGAAAATAATCACCTGAAAAAGGTACCTCAATCAGTAAAATTTACCGAGTTCACGTCTAAAAACGGGTCTAAAAATTGTTTGGCCGAATTCCGGTGTGTAATTATTATCGCTATCGTGAGAAAACTGTTCGTACTTTTTGAACACACCTCGCCTACTTCGCATAGGTTGCGTGTCAAATATCGATGACGGTCGTAAAATCCAAGTTTGATAAATTATTCACTTGACAACGCGTTTGGTTCGTTACCTATGAATAATTGCTTTTATTTTTTGTTATTATTATTATTATTTGGTTTTTTTTACCCTCAAGAAACCGGAGACCAATTATTATTTTCTATTTAGTTTAAAAAATGTTTTCGTTTTCAGTTATCAAAAAATAATTATCTTCAGAAATTTTATATACGAAACACTCGTACGCGTTATTACAGGTGGCAGCAGGTTACAAAAATAACAATTATGTTGTTTGCAAAAATATTTGTGTGTGCATTATGATTTGTCACATAACATATTAATTAAAACCACCTCGTTAAGTCGGCCATTACACACTGGAATTCGAGAACAAAAACCGTACGACGTTTTCGACCAAAATTAAAAACAGAGAGAGAGAGAAAGAAAAAAAGAGAGGTGTACAACATAAAAAGATTTTATGATACGAAATATTTTATAAAAAATAATTTACGACGTAGTTAATTCCTTTCGTGATAAATTACGGTAACTACTACTAAACTTTTCCCATTTTTTGGAATATATTCTTCGTACATTTTTCGAAGACAAATTTTATTTCAAAACTACGTCTAAAAAATGTGGAAGATAAATTAAAAAGATATGTATTATATTTTCAGCGTTTAGTCTTATATAAAATAAGTAAAAAGATGGTTCGATCACATTGATCGCGTATCATTTTTATCTCATTTAATTGTTTACAAACCAAGAGCTATGTGCGAAAACCAAACACCTCCAATTATTCTATAAATCGACTTTTTCGTGCGTTATTTTCCACAAAACATCTTTATTCTGGCGAAAAAAGCCCAAACCAATTTCATTACTGATGGACAGAGTTATGCGATAACCTGAAAGTTTATAATTATATAGGTTTAAAACCGGTTTCGGGTTCCCTTAAAAAATGCCAAAATTGGAGTTATTTGATCTTTGTATAGAAAACCGGTTGATTCATATTTTTGACAAAATTCCCATAATTGAAATTACTGACATTCAGAAATTCCCCAAAAATAACTGTTTTGGTAATTTTTACTACCAACTCCATTTTATATTTGGCTGAAGTTAGCTACTAACACTGCAAAAACCCAATTTATTATACGTATTTTTTATAGTATAATGTTCCTAGTTATTCGAGTGTTATTACTTGTTAACCTGTGATTTATGTTACATAACTTTTATTCCGTTAAACTACAATTTAATAGTGTTCTTATTTAAGAAAAATAGTTTTATCAACTATGTTTCACGACACGCATTAAGAGCAATGTTTCCATTTTTATGGCCGAAAAATGATTTAGTTCAGTGTTGTATTATATGTAACACAATTGGTTCCATTAGTTTCTGAAATATTACAACTCTAATACAATATGTAAATACACGTATTAGACTATTCCTTGTTTAACAACCGATACTAAGTATGAGTTTTCTTACGAAGAAAAGTATCAGCGAAGTACACGTACCCTCTGTAAGCAATATCTCGAAAAGAAATTCATTTTCACCTGCCTTACAAATTTTACGGGTCATTAGGAGATGTCACAAGGCTGTGATTAAGCGTGAAATAAGAAGAGATTATATTGTGCCCAGAGGGCGTATATAATGGTCTGAAAAAAGTTTCTCTATGTTTAAGGGTAGTACTTGGGTGTTGGCAACTTACAAAATAAACGAGACACACTACTTATCCTACTTTTAAATTACTTGAAGTCCCGTCCAAAAACCTTCGAACATATATCATTAAAATAGCGATTCCCGAGAATCATTCGAATTGCATAAATATAGCATACTTATATAATAATAAATATCACTCATAATCACTCAAGGTCGCGTGGGTAGTTTGATGCTGTGTGTCACTGTTTTGGAAGGTTTATATGGAAGTGGTATATTAAATCTGTATGCAGTTAAAAATTGCTTACGAAAATTACGATTCTGAGAGAGCTCAGTTAAACTATAAAAATTGTGCCGAAACAATAGAGATTATTATTGGTCTTTTGTTAGGCGCTAGAATTAAAAGTAGTGAAAACAGTTTAAAATTGTCATAATTGTTTAGAATCTTGATATTATCGTCATGAGAAAATAATTATAAAACTAATACCAATAAGACCCAACAAATACCACGGAGTATATGAATATTTTATTTTTAAAATTTTCCTAAAAATCACTCAACAACAGTACGTAATTTCATTGGTATAATCAAAGTCGCACAGTTCTTCAATACTTTTTTTATACGCTTTCAAAATTTACTTATTAAATTTTTTATCGAACCAAATGTACAAACAAATTTAAAATTTTCAAAAATTTCAAAGTTCTATTCTTTCCTCAGAAATTTTCGAAATCTCTCGGAATTCGTATCAGACCTGTATCTTACCAATTTTAACATCGTGTGAATGTTTCAGCTTCTTTAGATTATTATTGTGTCAAAAATCTAAATCGATTATGTCAAAAACCCTGGCCGTAATCTTTAACGTTTTTTTACTCAGTTTTTACTTAGTTTTTTTTTTTTAACTTTTCGATTTTATAGACGCTCAAGTCAATGATCCCCCGAAAGTAACATTTGTATCCATATACCTGTCAATCGGGGTACTGACAATAGAATTCGGAGAATTATTGAAGGAGTAATCGTGATTACATAGGGGTGGACAAAAAAATTTTCAAAAGTAAAAAACACACATTAAGTGAAAGCGAATGCGTTCTTCACTCAGAACTTAAAAACGAAATTATAGGGGAGGAAAATAATGCGAGGCCATCTGAAATTTCCGTCACCCTTGTCGCGTTCTCTGATGCAGACGGGAAATTACAAATGTCGTCTCGAGGACTCTTTTGCGTGCGTGTTTTTTCTTCGTAATTTTAATTGGGCCGGCAAGTGGTAACTGCGCGAGCGTCCGTCGTCGACTACGTCACACGCGCGGGTGCTCGAGAATAGTAACCATAGCTCAGTCCTTCCTTTCCTCGGGTTTCCTGACGTCGAGTTTTTTACGTGTACGTTCAAACGAAAGGAAATCAAAACGACGGTCATAAAAACAAAAGTAAAAATTTCAGACAATTCGTTTTTTTCGTCTCTTCATTTATCTTGCCGATCATTGCCCAAACAAAGCAACGAATTATGATATAACAATTTTGTTTTTTTAAGTTAATTAGCAACTCGGAACATTTTCCTATAACGTTTAAAAGTTATACGTGCAATGTTGAGAGCTACGCCTAAATGACCGCGTTTGAAAATTTTGCGTGACGCGCAGTGTGATAAATTTCGAATTTCACCGAAAAAAATGTCTAAAATTTCCGATCATCAAGTTTCTTTTTTTAGAAACGACAATATTAAACGATTACAAAATATGTTTACACGTTAGTTAAAATACTTTTTGTGCAATTTTGATTGTTTATTATGAGTACAGATAGATGTTTAGTTTGGTTATTATCTTATTATACTTCTAAAAGATATAAGTGTTTTCAACCTATGTTTTAACGTATGATTTGTATATTTACAACGTGATGCTATAAATCATAATAAAAATGACTTTATAGACTGGCGTCGTAACTGCATTTATTAGGTATAAACTTAAAAAAAAAAAAAAAAAGTTAATAACCAACTAATAAAATCTTGCGAGTGAAAAACAAATTTTTGTTTTTTAGTTGGACCGGGAAAAAAAAGTAGGAGTGCTCTACAATATACATTTATGATATTTGTATGTCTTTAAACATGTTATATGTAAATGTTGAACTAACTTTTATCCCCCTAAATTGCCGAAAGAAAATTATCTAGGAGTAATTATGAATTGGCCGAATACGAGTAAATTTTATTTTTATTATATAAAGTATCTTTTATTCTATACCGTAACATTAAAATGTTTTAAAACAAGCTGTTTTTGTTTTGTTCGTTTTATAGGTGAACAACACGAACTATTTAAAATGGTGATTATTTAAAAAAATTTAATTTTCTAGTCACACGAGTATATTATTCTTCTTGAACTTTTTGAAAAACTTAACATACTTTTTTCATTTTTTTTTCTAAACTCAAGAGCCTAAATTAACAAATTTAAAATATGTATATATATTTTTGTCCGCTAAAAATATTGTATTTTGTCCCGTTGTGCGACGGGTTACTGCATGTAGATACCTACCCTTAAATACAGCCATTAAAACCAAAAAAAAACGGTGGTTTTTTCCCACCGTTCAAATGTTCAATGAAAATCGTGTGGGCGTATAAAAATATTTAGTTAACTTTGATACCGTTTACGGAAACGACTATGGATTCCTTGGAAATCGTGTACGAGCAGTATATTTAATATTATCTAAAAAAAAAAAGTATTTTTGGTGTGTGCGTTTGAAAAACTAACCATAAATTTGTGTAACACTATACACCTATACTACAGCTGGTGGATTGAACAAAGTATACATTCGTTCGCGTGATGTAAGTAGCTTAACTCGCATCTATACCTGCTCCTTTTGATAGTTTTCCTCCCTCGGTTCCGGCACACTCGAGATATGGATGACCGGGTCATAATAATAATAATAATTGATTTTGTTCTGGAAAATAAAGTATAATATTAAAACTGACAAATCGCGCCCCGCAGCTTATAAATAACGTGATGGTACGTCACGATAAAGTTCGGAAACGTATCGTGAACGATAGATTTCACTTACTCCCTACGCGTGTTATATTCGATCGAAAAAACAAATTGATGACCCCTAAAAATCGTATTATATTTGCTATATGTTGTATGTTATAATTAATATACTGCAGTCTGGACAAACGCCGGTCTGTGTATCACAATTTTTAATTGATTGATCTCGTCAAAATAACGATAAGGATCTTAAATAATTAGTAAAACGGAAAAAATAACGAATTAGTAAAACGCATATTTTGACGTAATAATATTGTATTATACAAAAGGTGTGTATTTATTAAATTTTAGTCGTTAGTTAGCACTATGGGCGTTCATTTTTCTATGCGTACATACACCTATACATATTTTTTCCACAAAGTGTCGAGTGCGTTTCGTCATAAATCTCTCATGAAAAAAATGTCATCTCTACCTACAATAATGATCACTATGTGACGTGTCGCTGAACTTTTTAAGAGGAATCGTTAAATATTATTATATGGTTAAGTTCTAGTGTTTTTTTTTTTTAATTAAAAATATGACTCCACTGAATATAAATACAGTACAATTTATACACATTAAAGTATCGAACAGTGTATGTTGTACACTTGAACTATCCAACGAAAAATGTGAATTGTTCGAAATTCCACACAAATCACCGACAGTAATTTTTTACATTTTCGTGCTTCTTTTTAAGGCTTTTTATCACACAGGGACTGCCGTTTCATACGTATAATAATATTATTACGACACTATCTATTGATGAAATACGTCTGCTATTTTTTTTTTTTTCATCTTTGACACAAGCTATTGATATTCACGTCAAATATGTAAAAATTGTAATGCGAAATACACTAACAATACGTACGTTGTAATCAAACGGTGTAACGGTTGAATAAAATCGAAAATTAAAAATTTTAAGTCACGGCCAAGAAACCAAAAAAAAAAAAAACTTTGAAAAAACCGGTGAACAGTATATACGGCAAACGCAATTCACAATTATTATAATTAACACACAATCCGTCGTCCTATCGAGCTGAAATTCGGCGCATCGTTTTGCTTAGGATGACGATGAAATATTGCGAAGTAAAAATCAAAGGACCTTCGAGAGCTCTAAGGGGCTAAACACAATAATAGCCCACTTCCAATCGGAGCGGAGATTTTGCTCAAAATCGTCTTTTCAAAAGCAATGAATCTTCATTGCTTTCAGATAATATACGTTTAAACCACAACTTCTAAACCTAGTGACCCACCCGTATCGTCACCGTCGATCGAGCTACTCGCGCGACCTAGAGCGATTCCGGGCTTTTACCGATAAAATATATAAAAATTCTCATTTACCGCGATGAAAAGTCGTACTAATTGTTTACAAAGTTACCGTGCGAAACGTAATTTTATAACTCGCATTTACGGTCAGCATATAAAATATATACATATACTGTGCGGGGACTTAACGAAATAACGTGTTTAAACAGGATTTTATTTGCTACGTGCGCGTACATTGCGCGGGACGTTCTGTTTCTGAACAACAACGATAATTTGCATAATATACGTCGTCGCTGCACCGCGTTCGGGTTGCACATTTACACGATCGTCCTCGTCTTTATGTTGATTCGCGTTTTATAATATTTAACTAGATTACATATTTTAATATATAAGGGGTGCACTCGCTATGCGCCGCAGCGACGAACCCATCCCGAAATGTACAGTATACAAGTTCACATTTGAAAATTAAAATTTGATAAATTTTTACCGACGGGTGGAAACAATTGAAGAAAATGATATATGTGCGCAGGGGATGTTTAATGATCGCAACAAACGGAGGTATAGGACGAGGGTGGCCGACCCCAAACAGTCAGGAGTAGGGCGATGACGAAGAAGAAAAAGATTTGATAGTTTTGAATTTAGATTTTTTACTAAAACGTCCCCCAAAATGTTCTCCTCCTGCGTTCGGCCCTGATGCAGCTGCGTTTTTTTTTTGTTTTCGTATTGTTTCAGTTCAATTGGCACGTGGTGCCGGAACGGGAAAAAAAACGTCACAAGAGCTCCGCGGAACCGGTATGGTCGCCGACGATGGCCGGCGGACTGTTCGCCATCGACAAGAAGTTTTTCGAACGGCTCGGCACTTACGACAGCGGTTTCGACATATGGGGCGGCGAAAATTTGGAATTATCATTTAAGGTAAACGTCCCTACAAAAAAAACACACCCAAAGAAACCGTCCCGATCATTACATTACGTTAAATCTTACAAATCCGGTTATTTTGTAATGTAACACATTTTAACAAGCGTGACTTTTGTTTTGTAAATTATCAAATTCCCTTATATCACAGTTATCGGTTGCTTACAATGTTAAAGCGAGAGCCGAGCTACGATCATTAAATTATTATCATATTTGTAATTTGTAGAACGTGTATAATTTTTTTTTTTTTGTTCAGTCATTTTTACAACTATTGTCATAATGCACGGTTCGTAGATGTGTTTTTTAAAACTGATATCATATTTTTCGAAGATTCCAGATAATGATATACCTGGACAGCAAACGACAAAGGTGAAACCATAGTAGATGATAAAATTTTATCAGAACCATTCGCAGTGTTTCGAAGAAACAATTGTTCTTAACGCCCAAATCTGAAGCCATAAATTATACTATTTACGTGCGTATATTCTCGTATGAAGGCTGCACCAAAGTCAAAATCAAAATCAGGGGCCCTTTTGAGCTCAAACGGAGTCTTTGATCTCTCGTTCAATTAAACCGTTCCCTAAGTCATATCGAACCGATGTTCGGTACATGGCTTTGTTTAAAATGACAATACGATATACCAGAGTCGATATCAAAATCAGGGGGCCCTATTACGAGCTCAAAGGGACTTTAAAGCTCGGCTCTCCTGTGGAATTAAATCGATTCCCGATGTCCCGTCGAGCTGAGATTCGGTACGCAGCTTTTTTTAGGAAGAATGTGGCAAAATCAAAATCAGGGGCCCTAAGAAGCTCTAAGGGACACGTCTCCCTTGTTCAAATAGCCCACCTAACCGTTGTCTTATCGAAATGAGATTTCTCGTTTACTCCGTTACACTTTAAATTCTGATTCCGACTTTTTTCTTTTTCTTTTTTTTTGCTCTCGTCGCAGACGTGGATGTGCGGCGGGACCTTGGAGATAGTGCCGTGTTCGCACGTCGGTCACATATTCCGGAAGAGGTCTCCGTACAAATGGCGGTCGGGCGTGAACGTGCTGAAGAAGAACTCCATCCGGCTGGCCGAGGTGTGGATGGACGATTACGCCAAGTACTACTACGAGCGGATCGGACACGATCTGGTGAGTACAGAGTATCAGCGCGTTTAAGATTCAATGCTGAGCTAAGAACGGAAAATCGGTACAGTCGTATAAAATATTGTTTCACAAATAAAAAAAACGTTTACAGTGTACCATGACTATATGGCTACTTGAACCGAAGCGTTTTTTTTTAATTTTTGATTTTCATCTATGATCCAAAAACCAAACGATTTCGCTCCAAACGACCGGAATCATTCTTTTTCTCCGTGATCGCTTTTTAGTGTAGAACGCGCGTGTGTTTCGATCCTCACGAATGATCTTTCGGAACAAAAATTTGGCGTTCGGCAGATTGCACTTAGGCTAGACGTTTTTCTATTTTTATTTTAGATTATTGCGGTTCGAGTTATGGCCCTGAAGGTATTCTGGTAAAAATAAATCTTAGATTTAAAAAAGCATACGCGTGCTGCATATTTTAAACACTTCGTTTTACCGTTGCATATTTACTAACTAAAAAAAAAAAAAAAGACAAACAAAAATAAAGTGCTCAATTTTATACAACTCGATATTCCAAAAAACGTTTATAACATTCAATATTTATGTACGCGAAAGTTTTTTGAAACAATATTATGTACCAGTATTACCCGTGCATTAGCTGACGTCGTTCGAGTTTGAAAATATTGGTAAAAAAATAACAGCAGTTCAATGCGAATCCTGATACTTGAATCGTTCATTTCAAAATATTTTAAACTTTGTACGCATTCATGTATGATTTCGTACGTTTGCTGTGTATTATTAACAAAAAAAAATCCCGCAATGTTTTTTTTTTTTTTTTTTAATAATATATTGCATTTTTTTCAAATTACCGTCCAAGTAACTAAAAATTACCAAATAATATTTTGTATCACATTTTAGATTCTGAGAGTAATTTTTTACAATGATTTTTTTTTTTTGTTGTAAACAACTTTAAGGTTGTAAAGAATGCTACGATTTTTAATGTCAGTATACCTCTAGTTAAAAGTATTTGGACTCTCATTCTATTTACTAGTTGAAACTTATACCACAATATTGAAGTATGTAAAATGCAGGTTTGGTCCAAGTTTCAAGTGATTTCGGAAATTTTCGAGCGTTGAACATTTTAAAATTATCTGAAATTTCCTTTTCCTTGACGGTTTTCGTTCGATAAAAAAAAAATGTAATTTTCGACAAAAAGCTTTGAAACACAAGTTTAACAACAAGTATATACGATACTAAAAAATTTCGAAAATCCATGGTTATAAATTGTTCGTTTAAAGTCGTTTAAAGTCGGAAAATCGGTCGTACGTTTGACTTACTTTTAGAAAAAAATTCGTAACATTTGTTATTTAAAGTACTGAATTGAAAATACGTTATGTAACGCGAAATTTTCCATCCGATAAAAAAAATTTCACAAAACTCCGCTCAATAGATTCTGAACGCGTACAAAAACAGTATTGAAAAACGGTTATAACAATGAAGTTACGCGCGCTACTGTTGCGATCAATACTGAAATCGTATCAACTCCTCGAATAAATGGTCCGAATGGTTTGAACACGTCGTTTACATTAATGTTTTCTACGCGTGAACACGTTTTTCGGTATTCTCGGACAATTTTTATTGTTACGTTCGTTTTTTACCACGACTGCGTTTGAACCGAAACTTTTACTTTTGTACCGAATCCAATATAATAATAATAATGATAGTGATATCGCGTTGTGTTTTCGTACGACCGCAGGGCGATTACGGCGACATCTCGTCGCGCAGAGAGCTGAGGAGAAAGCTGAAGTGCAAGTCGTTCAAGTGGTATTTGGAGAACATTTACCCGGAACTTTTCATACCCGGAGACGCGGTGGCGTCCGGAGAGGTAAAATAAAAACAACACCGATGCGGACGTGACGGTATATTTTAATTTTGTACAGCGGATACTTCCGTCGAGATACGTCGCGTTCTGTGTAAAGTTTCGCAAAAACTTTTCAGACCGTCGCTCATACTGTGTGTGTCTACGTTATTATGGACGATTATTGTTCCTCCTATACGCGTGTTGTTCGACGGAGGAATTCGCGGATTTTCGTGCGATTTTCTTTTTCCGTCACCGCGAACAACGTCGCAATTTATTCACTTCGCTATTTTACCGTCCGGTTCTCACATAACCGTGTCACGATCGTCACGACACTTCGTAAAGTGTCGATTTTGTTTTGATAATTTCGCTTTTTCGTACTATTTTTCACCGGTAACGGTGATGTTACACGCAGACGCGATGGAACGCGTGTTACGATTTACAATACAAACGACGGGTTCCGAACTCGATCGTTTTAAACTCACAAACGCGTTATTTCTCCTGGCTGGCATACGCTGAATCGCGTGTAATAATATCGAGGAAAACGGCTGAAAAACGTCGGTAGCATTAATATTTTTTTTTTTTGATATTTTTGTGTGTTTTAAATTTGTGAATTTGCGAACCAGGTGCGCAATTCGGGATACGGCAACAAAACGTGTCTGGACTCGCCGGCCAGAAAGACCGACCTCAACAAACCGGCCGGACTCTACCCGTGTCACAAAATGGGCGGCAATCAGGTGGGACGTCGTCGACCGCGTTGACGGCGAAACATATTCTCATTGTTATATGTATATATTACGCCCGTTTCCCTGTGCGACTATAGAGTGTGAACTGTATTGTTCGAAAGATCAGCTTACAAACGTTTCTTCGGCACTTTTCGGAAAACCATAAGACGGTACCGTAAGGTCTATCCGTTCTGAATTACTGAGAGATTTCATAATTTTAAGATCATTTTTAAAGAACCGGCACATCTATTGAAACTTCAATTGTAAAACCGATTTCTAAACCAAAATCAGTATATATGTATCCACTGTTAGATTAGTTCTTCAAAAACAGAAGACCCGATAAAATAATGCCCGATTATTTTTTTTCGATTTCGAGACGTAAAATGATTTTTTAAAGAAACGGTTTTTTGACCGATATTATCACGTTTCGGTAACCGTAACGTTGTAGTTTTCGGAAAAAACGTAACCAAATATTTTTTTCCTCAAAAAAAAAACCCCCTTTTTTAAACCAACAAAATGTCTAGTTGGTTCGTTCGTTCGTCGAAAACGCAATCGAACACAAAGTGTACGTTTTGCCGACAAGGAAACGGGCCTTTATAATATAATGACGGTGGCCCGTTGACGGCCTGGAGAGGCATTTTCACCGCGGATTGTCGAGGTCGAGCCGGACGTGACGGCGTATCCGACGCACAACGATTATAATAAAATTTTACGATGTATTGTTGTTCAAACATCCTTTCCGCCAACTTCCTCTCTTATTACACCGACTCTCTGCACGTCTTTTTACAAACGCCATACTATCGTTTAGACAGGATATTCGCAGGAATCGGGAAATAAAATATCAAACTCGCGAAAACGTGTACCTAAATCGTAACCAGCGAATCGCGTTCGTGTGTCGTTGTTTCTGTTGTGTACCGTTTGTTGAAATTGATCGTTTTGTTTTATTTTTTGTCCACTCCGACGCATTGCATTATAGATAAAAAACGTTGTGTCGAACATGTGCGTGGACTCGAAAACCGAGTCGAACGAGGCCGTCGATTTGTGGAAGTGCCACCGAGAAGGTGGCAATCAGGTAAAATTGAGATTACAATACGATACGGTGCAGCTGGGCAGTGCACCAAGCCGATAAAATCGTATGAAACCGTCGTCCGTTTTTGGGGGTTTTAAAAATACCAATTAAAAAAATATACATATATTTACTGAATTCCCGATCTTTTTCCAAAATTTTGGGGAATGTCAATCCTCGTACAGATTTGTGGTTTGCACGCGGGGTGTTAGTGACAACCTGACGCGTTTCCGCTACAACCACCGCTTGTTTTTAATTCATTTGTTTTTGAATTTTCACCCGCTGATAAAAACATAAAATAAAAACATAAAACCCAAAATATTGACGGGATGGCGTGAAAATTCAATGTGTATAAACTAACGTGAATGTATCTAGGTGCGACCCCGGAACACAACTTTAGTTATTTAAAGTAAAAATACCATTATGAAGAAGTAGGTATCGATCGAGTTTGTCATATTCCTTGTTTATCGATTTTGATAACGTTTTTTGTGGTGTAACTTTTAAGTATTTTGCGACTTTTTAACGTTTTACAATAATAAGTGTATAGGATCCTGACTCGTATGTAAAAGATGTGAATAACGATTGGATTTTCTGTACTTTTTCCAAAAAATTCTGGAAAAAATTTTACGAATAAACATGAAACTAACACGACACGCTATTTATCGAGTGTAATAGTGTAATATGGCTATTGAGATTTGTCGATCTCTTAAGACAATAATACAATGTATTATTTTATTACCTTTTATTATGTATACAATAAAACGTAGAGAGCACCCCTCAAACAGTGATAACGTGATAAAATGGTAGATTTTTCAAAATTGGTCGCAAAATATTCTGGCATTTCACACACTATATTGTAAAATAAATTTATGGTTTAGTTCAGTATAAATTATTCGTTCATTAGCGATCATTTAACAAAAAAATACTCTGCCCAGGGACGATTTAATGAGGATAATCACCGTTATAGTATTTCAAAAGTGATAATAATCTTTTGCGGGACCTATTTTTGTGTGTTTTAGCACACACTTTGTGTAATAGCAAAATGTCAATATGTGCAGTAGCAAAGTCGCTCGTTACATGTTTCAGTTTGTTTTTACAGTTTGTTGTTATTTTATAATTTTACAGTAACGTTACATTTTTTTATGTTTATCTAAATTGAAATTTGTCAACCCTGCACCGTATTATATAATTAAGTACTAATTATTCTAGTAATGATTTTTTCTAACGAATTCAGGTTGGGTACCTAAAAAAATCTAACTAGTCTTGTTCAATTATCTTAGAAAAAAAAAAACAAATGAATAAGTATTTGGTATTCAAAATCATGGCGATAAAAAAAAAAAGTTGATACGTACCAAACTAAAACAAATAAGTAAGCGTAAATTAGTTTTACTATAATAGTACATCTTTTCAGTAACTCATGGCTATTACTTATCTAACCAAGTTTCCGCGCTAAGGCCCAATAAGCGCTTCGCCAGAAACGTTAAAAAATATAGTCTCTGATCGTTTAAACAATAAACTGAGAAAAAATTGTATGCAAATTATTCCAAACGAATTCACCGTGAACACTATAAATACTTCTAACTATATTATGCGTTTTTCCATTCATCCTATCAGTCGTAAAGTTTTACGGACAAACGTCTGTTAAATGAATGCGAATGCTTTCTTCACCGTTCCAACATTCCAATAATCGTTGCGGATATCGCCACGTACTCGGCAAACTCGTTTAAACGATTGTTTTTTTTTTAATTATTATTGATTCTCCAGCGCCAATACAACGCGCCATCGAGATACCTCGCTGTTCGATTTTTTTTAATTAATTATTAATATTATTATTATGTGCTAATTTTGTGATCGCCGTTTACAGTACTGGATGCTCAGTAAGACCGGCGAGATCAGAAGGGACGAGTCGTGTCTGGACTACGCCGGCGGCGACGTTATCCTGTACCCGTGCCACGGATCCAAAGGCAACCAGTACTGGATTTACAACCCCAGCGTGAGTATACCGGGGTCAAAAATAATGTTGTGTACTTATGATGAAAGTCGAATGGAAAAAAAAATTGATAATTCGTCGATTTCTCGTTCGATAAAACAGCATCAAACTGAAAGGTCCGGGATCACTCTGGGTCGCGCGTATGCACACGGAGTAGCGACTATATACGCTTTGGGCGGTACTCACTGGTTTGGAAGTTGTAACTTATGTTGTTTAATATCTGAAAGCGATGACAAACCGTCGTTTTCGAAAAAACGATTCTGAGCGAACTCGATTATCTGTAGTATACGTCCTGGTAAAAACCAACCTCAACAAAATATATACTTGGAAAATTATAAAATAACCATTCAATAACCTAACCTGCGTTCGAACGAAAAAGAATAAAAAACAAATAAAGTAATTTTCCAGAGAATTTTGTGGTGAATCAAAACATGTTTACTGAATAGAATTCGAACCAATCTGCAGTCGAAGAAATGATGAAAACCCTAGGCCGCGTTTTTGAATCCGAGTTCGGCGGATATTCAGGACATTATTTATCGATTCGACTTTGAGAATTTTCGGACGAATTTTTACCAGGAAGTTTACTAGACTACTGAGCTCGCTCAGAATCGTTTTATCGAAGGCAATGGTTTATCCATCGCTTTCAGATGTATTGAATATAGTACGTTTGAACCATAACTTCCAAACCAGCCACCCACCCGAAGCGTAGTCCTAACCTCTCAAGTCTAAGTCATCAATTTCGTTCTCTTCGTTATCTCGAGGGTTTATTTTTCTTTCTTTCTCGCAGACCAAACAGTTGCGGCACGGCAGCAGCAGAAAGTGTCTGGCCATCAACGAGACGAAAGACAAGCTGACCATGGAAGAATGCGATCTGTCCGTGACCAAGCAAATGTGGCTGTTCGAGAACTACAACGCGACGTTGGCCGCCGCCGGTCACAACAAAGACTTCTTATGATCATCACCTCGTTCATTTTTTTTTTACAATCGTCTCACGTTAACGAAACATTGTTTTTAAATCAAAATTTTCCCGTTTTTTCAAAAATTTATCCCGAAACGTTTGCTCTTCGCCGTCATAAAACAACAATTTTTTTTTTTTTTCCGGTAAAAATATTGTTATTATAGATCTACTTAATAATATATGAATTTATACTACTTTGTATATTGTTATGTATGTTTTTTTTTTTTTTTTGTCTGAACAAAACCATTCACATCGCGCTCAAACGATTCTACAAAAATAGCGACTTGTACATTATAACGCGTTTTTATGTAAACTATATTGAATAATATTATAATTTTAATAGTAATTATTACTATACATATATATGCGAGTACTTAAACAGTATTACGGCTCTACGATACGAACAAAACATTCCCTTGTGACATATCCTCGTTTTTTTTTTTTTTTTTTTACTTTCAAATTATTTGTCCTCAGTTTATTTTGTATAATTATTATTTTATTTCAATGTGCATTTTTCTAACATTACGCCGATTATTATTGTTAAATGCGTAATCGTGATGTTGTAAGCTCTCTACTATAATATAGTGTATTGTTATTGTGTATTCACGTCACTCGTCGCGCGAAATTAAGAGAACAAAAAAAAAAAAAAAAAACGATTATTATTTTATACATAATATATAACTATGTCATACGTATTACTATTTGAACGTATTATTCCTTATTAATTGTTATTCGTATTTAATAAAAAAAAAAAAAAAAATTTCAAAAGTGAGATAGTATATAATTCTGCAAAAATTTGTTTTTTTATTTCTATACTATATTGATTTTTCACACTTACCACCAGTGTTGAAAAATAAATTAAAGAAGAATTACGTCTATAACATTAATTAAAATATTAAAACCTAATAATCGTTTCAAACTATTTTTTAATAATGTTAGTTTGTAACTAGACATTTAAATATATTTATTTTCAGACTAGGTTTTGTTGAATATTACATAATATTGTACATGAGAACATATTTTATTGATTGAATGTGTAGATATAAGCATTGCTGATTAAGTAATTTTTTTTTAACAGTATTAAGTATCTCGGATTATACAAGTCATAAATAAAAATATATAATGGAAATGTTTTGATTGTAACTGCGGTATGAATTAGCTTAACAATTGTATAGATCTATGAAAATAACATTTTTTTTTTTTTTTCATCAATAAAGTCTGTTGTAAGAATCATGTGATACGCGCTATTATTAAATTTAAAATTGTATTTAAATTTTGAACATAGTTTAGATTCTTAAAATTAAAAATATGACAGAATTACTTTTCTAACGTAAAAAGAAAGGAATGAAAGAAAGGCAGTAGAGCTTAAGAAAGGAAGTAAACTCTAAGAAAGATATGGAAGAATATAAAAGAGTAAATGATTGGATTAATTTTTCATTTTTTTTTTTTTTTTTTGTTATATCACAATTACTATGTAATACTTCACAGTTCAAAATAGTTATCAACTCATTGATGTGACCTACTCTACAGCTTGGTATTATTTTACCCTAATTTTTGCAAGAATTTCTTTTTTTAACTCAACATTTAATCATTATTAATAGAATACATCACTTCTCCTAGGTATCCAAATTAGTAAACAAGAAAAATAATCCAGGTCTAACAATTAGGTACTGCCTGAAAAGTTTTAACAACTCCTTATACATAAGAAAAAAAACTTTAATATCTTAGCATAAATTAATTTCAAACTTTTTTGACATTTTAAAAAACATTTTATTATGAATACGACAGTGAATTATTTCTAATAGAGTTGGCGTTCTAGTTATATACGCGTTCTGACCATGATATTTACCATTACACTTTATTTATTGTTTCTTGCACATACAATTAAAAAAATTACCAAAATATAAAAAAAAGTTCCGAATGAAATAAATTTTAAAACCAAAATCCCAATTTTTTTGTTTTATTTTACAAAAAAATCGGAGCCTTCCTTTCACACGGAAACATGATCATAAACATGAAAATTTTACGTTTTTTGCTATACAATTTTCGAAAATGTTTTGTTTTTAGCCCATTACTCAAAAATAATAAACATTTTAAAAAACTTATCAATTAAAGTACCTTCTGCGACCACTTTCCAAACTTATAGTGCTGTGACTTTTGCGATTGGACACTCCCTCTGCCCGCAAAACAGATAACAAAAAACGATTAAAAAAAATATATCAATGTAAAAACTATAGGTACATACCTCGCTACGCTCAGAATCTAAAAATACAGACAATACCCCATAACGAATATCAAAGAGTTATTAAAAATGGTCATAAATTTGTTTAAAAAAAATGTTTCCAAGTATAAACACTGTTTTTTTCGGAAGTTTATTTACGATTGGAAATAAAAATCTGCTACCTACACAGCGATATCCCACATCGAACGGTTGAATATAGTTCACGTTATGTAATTTCGAAAAATCCGACTTTTTACGATGAGACTAATTAATATCTGAAATTCTATGTTTTTATTTGTGTTAGTATGTTCATAATTACTTACCACACAAAAAAAAGACCTACAATGCAGGTATACGTATGATTCAAATAGCTGTCAACTTAATATATAAAATATATAATACTAAATAGTACAAAGTAATAGGTATTAATATTTTTATTAATTAAACAATATGATGATCTTAGTTGTTACGTCGTGTGATTGAAACTGTTTGAAAATTTCCGTATATTTCTGTTATTCGGACAAACGATTTCGATGAAAACAAATTTCTTCAGTTGTCCGGCCACACGACTTCTTCGATCCATTTGATGTAGTTCGATACTCTGGTGTAAATGGCGGGCGTATCTTTGTCGCCGCAAATTCTGCCGAACGATGTAACGCCAAACTGCGTCAACCTGTCCGGATCGTCTTCGTTTTTTATCTGCAGCGGGCCTCCAGAATCTCCCTATGGAAAAATTAAATAATAATATAAAATATACTTGTTGGGTAGGTATCGGGGAGACATTTTGAAAAAACAGAATAAAACACCTGACACGTGTCCTCGTTGTCCCTGACCGAACCGGCACAAATCATGCTCTCGGATTGAATTCCAAACTGTAATTTGTCCTCTTCATTTGACGAATAGACGCTGTTGCATTTGCTTACCGGGAAAACGTCCAACACTATTCTTAACAGTTCGTCACTGGTCGATTCCGCTGCGAACAAAAAGTAAACGTTCATTCTGTAAACGTTAAATTTTGTATGTTAAACTAATTTAGCGATAGTGATTGTAACTCGAAAATTACTTTACCCATTTTACACCTAACCATTTTTGGGAAACGCGGTGAAACATTGCATTATTTGTACAACAGAATGTGCGTGCCAAGTTTAAAAAATATTTGACCAGAAAGAACCGTAATACAGAGTGTGTGTGCAAACTTTAAAAAAAAAAAATCCAACCAAAAGAGATAATTTTTTTAATTTTTACCACATCGCCCATTTCACCCATTTTAACTACCTTAAGGGTTAAATTACAAAAAATTCCTTCTTAGCGGATGCAAACATCACATGGCAATCTTAATGCCAAATTTCAGCGCGATCCGTCCAGTGGTTTGATCAGTAAATCACATTTGCCTTTTATAAACACCAAGTTTGTCCCTATTACGAAGGGTTAATTTTTAAAAAATCTTTTTTTCTCATTCAACCAAGTTCAAGCAACCAGATAAAAAAAAAAACCACTCCCATTATTTAACCACCTTAGGAGTTGAATTTTCAAAAATCCTTTCTTAGCGGACGCCTACGTCGTAATAGCTGTCGCTATGCCAAAATTCAGCCCGACCTGTCCACTACTTGTATAGATTAGGAAACAGCGAAAACGAACCGGAACCAGTTTGTCCCCAACCGGTTGCTATCTGCTGTTTTGGATTCGCCGTCGGATCGGAATTCAGGCAAATTGGTCTGACAAACGAGGAAAAATTCACTTCGGTGTTCAAACGAAACAAAGCGATGTCGTGGTAGTGTTCGCGTGGCCGATACTTCGGATGAACGACGTGCTGCACGATTCTGTAGTCCTCGGGTCGCGCCACGTCGGTGGTCGATATCAGATCCAAATCACCTAACCGTGCCCATTTCGCCCTTTTTGAAAAAAAAAAAAAAACAAAAACATTTTAACCGAGAGTATAATTATTATAAATTAATTTTTTTGGTCGTGCTGTGAAGTCTTACACGGAACCCGTCGAATCTTTGTAACAGTGCGCCGCCGTCAATATCCACTTCTCGCTGATCAGCGACCCTCCACATTTGAAACTGTCTCTGTCCTTCGTCGTTAAGCCGTATCCCAGTGCAGCCTGTAAAACGGAAACGATGCCAAAGTGTCGAAACAAAATAATTCGATTTGTGCTCACAATTCATTCATCACTAGCCCACCATTTGCTAAGGAAATTACACAGTATACGTCGCCCAAGAACGAAAAGGTTCGAACGCAAATATTTGAAACGTTGAGGAAAGCAATTTTAAGTGAAAGTTAAATTTTAATTTTAAATTGTTGTTTTCTACACGTTGTATTAACGAATCTTCGGAAATACTAGCCAACATAGACGGTACACAAAATGGTCTGTGTGACAGCCCTTTTTTATTTATTATATTGCTTGAATTAACTAAAAAATATTAACCAAGTGAATAATAAAAATAAACTGAAAAATGACGTTGACGACGATGAGGTTTTGCACGTGCAGAAGGTTTTTAGTTAATAAAATATTTTTTTCTTTTTAGAACCTTTTCATTCTAAATAATACAAAGGAAGTAGGTATGTAAAAAAAAAAAAAAAAAAAATAGTACTAACAACAAAACCTCGTGACAACTGCAGACAACTGCACATGGTATCATCGTTTTACTGTACGATTGTTTTTGACATGTTTCTTTGGTATTTTTCAAACCGTTTAAAACTTTTTCATTCTGAAATTTTATTTAGAACAAAAAAGTTCTAATTAATAACTATAAATTCACCATCGATTGTTCGATTGGCAAGAATGAGAATATTTTCAAATCTTCTAACTCAGTCTAAATAGTGGATGGATCGAAACGAATCTAATTTTATAAGATTAAGACCAATTGAAAAATGTATTATGTGAAAAAAGTGAATTTTGAAATTTAAGACGCTTGTCCGTTCTGCAGAGACGACGTAAACCGCGAGGTTCTGTGTAACCCAGGATTATGTACATACACACAGAAAAAGCTAATATTTTTGTTCTAATTTATTTTTCTATTCATATAAAACAGTATAGTAACTATTTTATCTTTATATGTTCGCCTGGATGTAATTATATTCATATCGGGCTATTAATATTCAAAAGAATACGACACTTTTGTTATCTGAGCTCAAAACTAAGTACCAGCACGTTGATGGATTATATAAATACCCTTTTGAAATTACCATGTGTGGAAATTCTTGTGGTTCGGCTGTTGTACCGCCCACGACGGCAATGTAAATACTATCCGACTTGGGAAAGACCATTTTGTTGTACAGGCGGCACACTGTAAATCAGTAGAATTAATGATCATTTGTTTTGTACACAATTTAACATAATACAGGGATATTCACAAGACTGAAAAAGATATTGCGTTCTTGTAGTTCGTTATACATAATTCAAAGATATAAAACAAATTTTGAGTGTCCGGTCAAGTAAAAACCTATATAATAGCTGTAAACCGCATACTATTATTTATCCGTCCAACGCCACACACCGTTAAATTTCTGACAACTTTCCAACATTGAACGACTATGAAAAAAAAAAATTGTTGCAATGGATTTTCGAACTTTTTTAGTAGAACATGTATTTACATGTTGCCAACCTTGTATTGAAGTTTCAAAACTTAAAGTGGAAAATTAAATTTTTATCGAACAAAAAACATGGATATGTTAGGAAATGTTAAGTTCTATACTTAGCTCAAACATTTTTTAAATCACTCGAAACTCGTACCAAACTTGTATCTTACCTATTTTACTATTGTGTAAAGGTTTCAGCCAGTTACGATCATTATTTTGGAAGTTATGGCCAAAAAACTAAATCGATTATGTCAAAAAAAAAAAACACGTTAGACCGTAATTTTTAACGTTTTTCCATAATTTTTGATTAGTTTTTTTTATTGTAATTCTCCAGTTTTGAGACCCTCCGTAGTACCATCATAGACCTTTACGAAAAGGTATTGACTTTTAAAATCGGTGCATTTTTACTATCCTTTAGGTTGTTAACAGAAAAAAAAAACATCATAGTAAAAAAAAATACATTCTTCGCTGGGCTCCGAATCTAACATTTTTTATGCAAAATTACCCCTCAAAAAGTATCCTTATTTCGCGGTCGTGCAGTACCTACTTTCGGCGGCAGTTTTCAAACGTCCGATCCGGTCGTCGGTCGGCCTCTTCTTTTCACTCGTTTTCGGCGGCGTCACGCGACGGTCGTCGGACGCGGTCGGACAGCAAACGATCGGTTCTTTTCCTTCGAACTGACATATGTCCAGATAGTTGTTGTTCTCGATGCTCTCGGCCAGGTACTTACAGTCGGCCGATTTTGTGCACACGTATTCGGGTTCCGACCCGAAACCGTCCCGGCAGACGTCACCTGAGGAGACGTACGACCAGGTTGTATGAAACTTTTTTTTACTAGCTTTGTTTTTAGTTTTGTTTTCTATTATGTGGCAACTGGTAGAGAATTACAGGGTAAAGAACAAAAATCTATGAAAGGCGTTTATAGGTTTAGAAAAGGCGTATGACAGAGTTCCGGGGGATGTATCAAAGTGGGTATTATAGAGGAAAATGGTCCCAAAAATGTATATTGATTTTATACGGGATACGTATGAAGGTTCTGGTCAGGGGCGTATCCAGAGCATTTTTTCAGGGGGGGCTGAAGAAAAACATGTAAGAGTATATAATGTACTCGCTCAAAATAATATAATATTTATTTTTGTGATGTAAATTCAGGGAGGGCTGCAGCCCCGTCAGCCCCCCCCCATAAATACGCCCCTGGTTCTGGTACTAACGTAAATTGTATTTGTGGTGTAACGGAAAATTTTAACGTAAGAGCAGGTGTGCATCAGGGTTCTGCTCTAAGCCGTTACTTGTTTTCTGTAGTAATGGATGAAATTACAAAAGAAATCCAAGACGAGATACTCTGGTGTATGGTGTTTTGAAATTAAATAAAAGTATTATTTTTGAAATAAACCTAGAGAGACTTTTTTTGTACATACCTAAATTGTTACAACAAAATAAATGTCTCATCTTTTGGTTAAAAACGAATATAATTTTTTTTTTTTTTTTTTATCAAACTTTGTATAAACTTGTATCTATAGATAATACACCCAATACGTTACAAAATATTCATAACCGCTACCATATTGTCACCAAGTACACAGTCGTCATTCTTTTGTATAATATTTAAACACATTCTATGTAAAAACAATAAGGAAATCGAAAATTTTTTCATTGGAAATCGGTTCATTAAAACTGCATTTCACATGGAATCGAACATCACGCGTTTCGAAAAGAGTGATTTAGATACCAAGAAAAATCGTAATGATGTACATTTGCTTATGCATTGGATATGAAGACGAACTATTTCTACAAATTAGGTACTTACTGAAATCAGATAAATTATCTTCGATGCTTGCTGAAACCTCACGGAGTTATAACGTTTAACGGTATTTGTTTCAACAGTAAGTGTAAGTGTGCTATTTTTAAGTTGATTTGTGTCCACCATTTTAATCAATACATTTTATGATATTAGTAGAAATAAAATTTAAATTCAAAATAAATCTATAAGATCATATAAAAAAATTGGAAAATTTCTATATTTTTATGGAATCTCCGTCGTTAAAATGTTTTTGTTACGTAAGCAATGTCGCCTTTTAAAAGTCCGTTGAAAGACTTAAATAACTATATGGCTGGTAAAAATCAAATAAAACCAATGTATTTTAGCTTCGCTAAACGCAGCGAACGCATGTATTGTTTATGTTATGACGTTTGTTTTTTTTTTTTTGTGAAAAAAATGTGAACACGTTTTTGAGTAAAAAATTACGATTACGAGCTGCCAGTTTCAAGTGAGTACTCGACATTTGTATGTTTCATAAGTTTGGCTCGAATTTGTTAAAACTTTATTAAGTACTTACGAGTGACGACACGTTTTCAAGACCGGGCAAATAAACAATGTTTTTAAACTCTTAAAATTAATTTAAAAAAAAAATCTAAGACATAAATTAATTTTTTTTATTTTTAAATTCATTAAATTCAAAGTCAACTAAAAAAGATAAATTATTTTAACTCAAAATAAAAATAATAATAATGATTCATATGGTATTGTATCCAGTATCACATTTTCTCTTTTTCAAACATTTCTTTTCGTATTTTCTATTGAAATTTTTTTTTAACTTAAACTTTTTTGTTTTAAAGAGTTTTAAGAAAACAATTTTAATTATTACAAATTAACATGAAGTTTACTTAAACAATTTACTTATTAAAGTTTACAAAAAAATAAGGTAACGAGTTAATTAAATTAATTAAAATTAACCTGACTTATCGACTTACGACGAGTTAATGCACAGCCTTGCACGTTTTAAGGCGGTTGGAAATGTTTATTATCTTTCTCTGTCCGTTTCACACGTAAATCATAGGACTTTAGACGGTTTTTACTTCCGACGTACCGAACAATTTAATGTTGCGATAAGTAAATTTGTAAAATAATTCTTCAAGGCTTTGCATCCGTCAAGACACGTTTTCGATTTTATCCTCTAAATTTTTACAAATTAAATTTTAAAAAAAAACCAATATGAGTATTTTTAATGATTTTTTCTTAAAAAATGTATGACGAGAAAAATATAGCTCGACGGATGCAAATCAATTCAAGTCTTGGAGAATTGAAATCAATTTGCAGATTCTTTATTGCATATGTTTGTATGATTGCGGTTATCGATACGTTGGAAGTAAAAACCGTCTAAATTCCTATGAACTGCATTGTGCGACAGCCAGAGAAAGAAAATCGACGTTTCCAACCGAGTCGAACCAATTATTTATTCCGACGGTGTGTTTCCATTGGTTTTGTCCGATATTCGGAAGAATTATCGGCACAAAAATGAAAACAAGCGTGAAAAAAAATCTATACCCGTCGTAGCTGCGGGTTAACACTCACCTTTTTCGAAGTTTTGTAGCACTTTGAACGCCGGCGACGATCGACCGTTATGCCAACCGTCCTCGCCGTACGATCCGGAGCGCGAAGCGACCGACGAATGGCCGTGTGACGACGACGTTTTGTCGACGACGGAAATCAGTAATAAAAAAATCGACGAAAATTTCAGGGGAAAAAACGACGCGAATCCATCGTTTTTCATCATTTCGCACACGTTGTCTGGGAAATTACGCGAAACCGTCGAATATTACATTATTTTTTTTGTTCTTGCGTTCTCTCATGTTTCGGCGGCGCGAACGTCTCTGATCGACTGACCACCAGACGCGTCGTGTTACCGTGCATAATAGGTATTTTGTAAACAGAATAATAATATACCAACGTCATATCAAATAAATTGTGTTTGCGACTCTTCTTCGTCGCCACGAATTCACAATACTACTAATAACAATAATTACAGTGTGATTCACGAAGAATTCTCGACGAGGAAAATACGGCGCATTTTTCGTTTTCCGATCGTATAAACTGGTTTTCACACAGTTTCTACTCCCTCTCGGTCGGTTCATACGGTCGTCGATGACTATATATATAGAAACGAACACTGCGAGGCCTTGTTCCGCCGACCGAGTGGACATCGAAAGGAGGGAGAGACGATCCACCGGCAGAGTAGGTCACTGTTCCGAGTGGGTTCGAATCGTTTTAACGTTTGTATACCTCCTATATGTACACAATGTATAAATCGCTTACGAAAATAACGATTCTGAGCGTGTATAAAAATTGCCAAAAACGTGTACTATTCAAAGCGTCTACTTCCAAATGGTCCGTAATCTGCGGGGCTCTTAAATGTTATGTCCGTCCCAGTGGTTTTTGGAAATTTCGAAGTGTTCAAATAATTTTTGGAAATATTATTACCAACATCGGAGCGAAAAACACAAAAAAATATAACGGTGAACTGTATATATAGAGTCCAAAAACATAAATATTAACCGATTTTGAAAATTTTTTTTATCCGCGTGGAGAAAATATGATTTAAAACGTGTCGTAACTCGAAAGTATGAATGCTATACGTGTTTACATAAGCAATACATACAAAATTATACGTAGCCTTATGTTCTATATTTGGCTGACACCTCGTTTAAAACAATTCGATCATGTATTTAAACTATATTAGACTAATAAAAATTACTATAACCTTTTGCTTTTTTTTTTTTATATACGTAATTATGAGGAACGTCGTCATATCGAAAAATTGTTTTACATTTTCCAAAATTGTATACAAGCGTGGGAAATTTTTTCTGTTAAAAAACATTTAAATTTTGGTGAAAACGTATTAGTAATATAATATAAATAGCATTCGTACAGTTTTATCTCCAAAAACTCATTGGAATTCACCGGACGGGTATAACCTAACCTCAAATCGCAAAATGTTTGAGGTCAAGCGCCCGCAGAACAGCCAATTTAGCTGTAAACCTATGGATGATTATAGGGAGCGCGACTTTAATAAACGGGAGATCCAACACGGCACGGGAAAAACCCCAAACGTCACCATAATTCCCCATACGTCTTACTATATTACGGTTTTTGAGTAATATGTAAAACAAAAAAATCATTTTCTTTCACAAGATAATAATAACTTATCAAACAAATAATGTTATTGATAGTGTCCTGATATTAATTTTTGTATAATTCGTTTTTATTTATTCATATTTTTCATTTTTCCGACAGATATGTTTTAGGCAAACTACATTGGTTACAAACAAATCTTTAGAAAAACGGCTGAAAATGAACAGAAAGTTCCAAAACTAATGTACACGTTTAAATATTGTCAAACTGCATTTGAAAATGTTAAACCGATTTACAATATTCTTTATTTTCTAATTCGATTTCTATTCCGTGTGATTTTTCAACCTCGTTGATTTTTACACGTCTTCAATTTTCCTTCGGCCAAACGATTTGCTTGATCCATTTTGTGTATTTCGATATCCTGGTATACACTCCAGGGTGTTCACCGCAACCACGACCAAACGACGTTATACCTATCTGTAGGTACTTGTTTTCGTCAAACTCGTTTGCAATTTGAAGTGGGCTTCCGCTAAAACCCTAAAATATTAATTTGTAATATAAAACACCAGTAGTACTGATGAATGTTTATAAACTCGTGCATGGAATATCTACGTCGTACGGTAAAAAGTACGTGTGTTTAGTAAAAAAATTAACGTGTTCGATATCTACCCAACAAGCGTCTTCGCCATTTGTTATCGTACCGGCGCATACCATGCTGTCGGGCAAAATTCCCAAGTCCAACTCTGAAGAATACGTTTCATTGCATTCTTTTACTGGAACGTTGTTTAAACGTACTTTTGACATTACGGTGTTGCCCGGTATCATATCTAGCATGAAGAAAATCGGATGAAACATTAATCATTTCTCAACACCCCAATATGGGGTAGGTGTGAGATATGTTACGCATTATCGCATACATAGTAACATGATAAGATAAACTAAAATACAACATATTATTAACATGGTTTTTCTCGTAACATTGGTAAAGAATAAAAAAAACAAAAATAAAAATCCACAATTTTGTTGGCGGCGACGAAAGAACTGTTTGAAGTATATAATAATCGTTCTTACTTGGCGGTACTATGAAAAGTATGCTTGATCGGGCGATTGTAATATTAGGAATTCTGAATTGTACCTGAATTGACCGAGGAGTAGCTCTCAGGACAGCTCGGTCCCCCGTCACCCGCCGTCATTATCTGTCTAATCCGCCTATCACTCCTATCTTAGTCCGCGATTATAGGTAACACCTTATGACGACTTGTTGGCTAACCGTCCGATCTTAATTCGTCACTCATAGAGACACTCAAGTGTCATACTATACTCTACGGTTACACTATAGGTACAGTGTTGCCTTATGCAGTTTGCTTAGAGGACAGTAGGAAATGCGTCTAGCTGCTCTATCTCACTTCAACGTTTATGAAAAATATCATTTGGGAAAGTGAGAGGTCCGTCGCGGAGAAAATCTGCATCGCATTCTTAAACTACAGATTTTTTTTTCTAAAAATTTATAGGTACTCTCTCAAATTTATAATCTATATACATATATATAAGCCAAATACCACTGACTCACTCACTCACTCACTAAACAACGCACAGCCAAAACTACCGAACGGATTTATTTGAAATTTTCAGGAAATGTACTTATTACTATGTGTAGGCGCACTAAGAAAGGATTTTTCGAAATTCGCATTTTAAAGGGTAAAAAGAGCTTAAAATAGTTAAGCGTACGGCAGCGTACGGGTCCGCAAATACGGACATTTTAGCCCACCGCGGTACCAGGGACCCATGCTCCGCATGACGCGGCACGCAACACGTGTTTGTGGCCACGTGGTGCACTTGAAACGCAAACGTCGGCTTCATGGGACCCTGGTACCAAAAATTGATAATTTTGCGGAGCGATGGGCTATATTTATTGATTAAATTATAATATTCTATAATATTATAATATTCTATGGTTATAAATATACTGTATAAATATATATGGTAGGGTTTAGGATGCGGCCGGATTTACTGACGAACGAACATGCTGTCGACATAAAATTTCACCCATCGGCGGCATTCGGTGTTAAATTTCATTTCAATCCTATTGGCCACTTTCGACGGGACGGCGGGGTGACAGTGCACATGTAATTTGAAAGATTTTTTCCCCCGAGTCACTGTTGTGGTCGCCCTAAATCCGGCCCTGCGCACGTACCCATGTTTCACTAATTATATATATATACAATATTTGTGTGTATAAAGGAGAGTGTACTTTACCCGGGGACCTTTTTTCGATGTAATAGTGTATAATAGATACGCAGTATTGTCGTTACTGGTTATAGGAGAAACAATTATATAGTAGAAATTAGTACTTAATTATTATTGGTTGCCACCGGTTGTTCGGGCAGACCAGGTACAAAAACTTGCGTCAAATCGAATTTTTGAACACGGCCTACCGAGGTGGTACTTTGTCCGCGAACCAGAGTGGCCGAGTCGCGCTTACTGCAGCGATTACACCCAAAAGTACTCGAACAAACACGATTTTTTTTTTTACGAATTATCATTTTTTACGGGCAACGAAGTGCGCGGGATCAGCTAGTATATAAATATACGAGTACATACAGCTATAAATAAATCCTATATGTTTTACACAACATTGTTGTACATCGGATTATTTTGAAATCATACCTTCCCTGGTCACTCCCCAGCCACTAACAACCATCACCGCCGGGTTCAACGATGGATCCGAATTGAGACATATCGGTCTGACAAACGCCGAAAACTCCACATCCTTTTCCAAACGGAAAAGAGCAATATCGTTGTACATGTATTTTTTCGAATCGAAATCGGGATGTATTACGAGCTCTATGATTTTATAGTCCGTGGGCCGAGCGATGTCAGATGTCGAGTTCACATCATAATCTCCCAGGCGTGCCCATTTTACGCTGAAAATATTCAATATCAACAACAAATCGAGTGATTATATTTTGTTTTTTTTTTTTTAGTTTTTGGTAGGTTTTACGTTCAAGGCGCAAAAATTGGGGGCTTAAAACCGAATCATTTAAGAAAGCGTTAATATGTGTGTAAAGTACAGGTGCATAATCTAAAAAAAATGTACTCGCTGTACTCCTCGATTTTGAGAGGGTTATTTACATTTATGCAAGGCTGGACAACTAACTCGTTAAAAGTTGGAATAAAGCACAAAAGTTAAGTTAATTAACTCGTTATCATTTAATAGGTTAATTTTTTTTTTTTTTTTTTAACTTAACGTGTTGACCTAACCTATCCTACGCTACTATAAAGACAATTTCAAAAGAAAATACAAAAACAAATTCTTTTTGAAGCGGAGAAAATGTCTGATGTCATATTAGGTACAACGCCAAATAAATTAAAAATGTGAAATATTATCTTTATTTTTAGTAAGGTAGATTTTTTTTTTATTAATTAAATTCTTATTTAATAAATTTAAAAATTAATTTTTAACATAACTCGACTTTTTGTTGTTTCATTATACTCAAAGAGTTCAAAATGTTGTTAAGCCTTGAATTTTTGCGATGTATACGCCTAACTTTCCCCTTATTTGTACTCACGCGTTAATAAAAATCGGTGTATTTGTATCGTGAATATAATGTTAACATTTTGATAGGGTAAACAGTAACTGGTTATCGCAGAATGTTATTATATCATATCCCCAACCTAACAGCATAATTTAGAATTTGAACTTGAACGTTTTGAGATCACATTTCTGCTTAAAGAGAGAGACGAGAAAAACTGGGTTTCGTTCATAATAATCGAGTGGCAAACACAAGGGGGAGGTGGGAGTTAGAACTGTAAACCCGTACCGAAATATAAAACACTTTCAAATTCGTATACGAAATTCAATTCAATTTTTAATTTTTATTTTAGATTCGTTTCCTGCGTTCGCCCCTGTAGTAACCATAATTATAGTTTTGATGATAGAACAGTTTTCCCGACACTTAAATACGCGTTAAAACGATTCCTCGCACAAGCCTGGGATAAAATTAGTTTTTATTTGTCCAATTTTTCGGATGTAAAAAAATAACAAAATATTAACAATTTTACTGTCGGAGTGTCGCCACGCTGCGATTTCAAGAAAAACACCTTTTACGCGAACTTTCTATAATCAAGCATTATTCCGGTCTGAAAGTATGTATGTAATCGTGTTAGCGGATCAAATTTCAAAACATCGAGGTAATGGTCTATTTATTTATCCATCAACGATTATTGTTTGAAGTTAATTAGTTATTGAATGTTGGCATTAGCCGTAAATCGTTAAAATATATAATCGACTAAAAGAAATAAGCCGAAACGCGTGGATATTAATAACATTAACCGGTAAGTGTTGACAAATCTTAACATTAACCGTAACATTTAAATACTATAGGTACTATTTACATATGATATTTTTGAAAATGTGCTGCTGTTAAAATCCATCTTTCACTTATTAGTGACCCCGCACAGTTCATCGGTTTTTTTTCTTTTTGTTCATTTTCATACAGGAGCCAGGCCTAAAAGTAAACAAACACACTGCGTTAAGAACCACTAAAATCGAATAGCAATCAAAGATTACAGTTCTATTAAGTTTGGTATTTCAGTGTTGATTGACTCTTTCAACAGTTCAGGCGTAATTATTCTATACAAGCTTATTTTACTTTGTACCGTATTTTTATAAAAAAAATAATGTAAAATCAGATCTAATTGGTTTATATTCAACACTAATGGGGAGACTGAGAACTAACGACATAATATGCATTTTAACATTATGACTATAAAAACCTTCTTCTTTAAGTTCCTATAGCCGTTTCGGGTGATGGGTTTTATATTGACAATGGTGTCCCTGTAAAGTGATGCCCATATACCGTACCCGTATCAGCCTATTTTTAGGAACAAAATTGAAATTCAAAATCTCAGTACTCATCCCCATATAACAATCGTGTAGCGAATGTCTTAAATACTCTTTGAATTACAGTAAAACATCATTGCAATCATATACAATATTATTTTATAACCCAAAAATATTAAATACAATGGAAACTATTTAAGGACTATCAGACAGTCAAAGTATTCAATACAATTAATCAAAAACAGTTTAAAATCCTGGTTCAAGACAATTTTGAAGTGAAATTTTGAAAAAGTTTAACTATAATATCATGCAAATTATTAATTTTACAATAGTTTCTTCCAAAACACTCGTATGCTATCGTTTTTGGTAAATTTTAAAACATATTCCTGGAAAAACATATTAACACGTATGGGTCGTAATGTTGTCTGATATTTACACATTTTATAAACCACAATATTCTATGTGTTTATATGACCTGTTACGATCTTATCATTCACCGTTCTAAAAATCGAATAGTACGCACCTAAAAAACCTACCGGCCAATTTGTTTGATCTTGATTTATTGTTAAAATAAAAAAAATACTATGACAAACTATTTGCCATTTTTTTTCTTGTAATTACCGTTGAAAAAAATGTAAAAAATTGTACAACGACATTAAAAAGATGAAAGATTTAAAAATTTAAAACAGTAAATCCAACAAAAGTGTATAATTTTGGTGTATAACTTGAAAGTTTTTATTTCAAGGCTTGTTATAAAAAAAAAACCGTCTCGTACATTTTACAGTTTTTTTTTTTTTTTTTTTTTGTTCGTTTGTTGGTCATAAGCTTTTTACACGAAAAGTATAAAGTATAAAATACAAGAGGAAAAAACCAATTTCATGAATTAGATGACGTAGAAACTCGCATTTAGCTTTGGAATCATTATTAATATTGTTACGCGTTGTGACGTTACTCAAATAAACAAGTGTGTAAAACAAACGATTGAGAAAATCCATGAAAAAATGTACGAAATTGCATGTTCAAACAAAATTATATGAACAATTTAATGTTTTATTGTTGTGTTATCGTTTTCGAAATACGTATATATTTACCATGTGAGGAAATTCTTGTGGTTTGGTCTGTGTAGCCAATTTTTCAGTCAAAGAAAAATCTACTTTTTTAAACTGTAACTTCGAATACTGGTCGCACTCTGTAAAACGGTTTTATAATATTATTTTTTCTCAACAATTCAACTCAATATTATTGTAGAATGTACAGACTCTTGGCGAATATTTGTGTCGTTTGCTTGTCCTCTTCAATTGGCAATTCGTATCTGGCCGACGAGTAGCTTACTACCCCGTGGAACAAACAAAATACGAACATTGGCAGATAGTTATACAACACATTGGAAACGTGATTTTTCGTCATTTTTTGAAAACGATATTGTGCGTTTGAATATTATAATATACTCAACATCCAGCGAATAACGTTGTTAAATTAATAATTCGCTCGTACAAGTAGTAGTCGGGCAGATATACTGCAGATAATTCTATCGTTATTCGTTTTATATTTCTGACGTCAACGATATTATTACCCCACCGTTGATTTACAAACTAATAATTAACGTTTCAATATTATGTAAATGTAATGCGTTAAATATGTTGGAGAAGAAAATCACATGGTTTGGGCGTAAGATTATTGTTTTTGAGTCAATGCCGATTATATTTATTTATATTATGTAAAAATATATTAAAACATAAATGTTTTATCGTAATTATTATTAAGATACAATTTTGAAGGTTACGCCGATAGTATTATATCAACCGAACTATTTACAAACCTAATAATCATGATATTAAAATATCTTAGTGAGAAAGAATTTAAATATACCGATTTGTCTCGTATGAATTTTATGATAATAACACAAGCGTTCTCAATATTAACATGAAAAAATTTAAATACGTTTTATTGTTTAGTTTGAAATAACAAAAATAATTGTATTAAAAAAAAAAAAAACATATTTAGTCAATCTCGGGCCGCTTTATATTTGAAGACAAAAATCTTATTACAGAAACAAAAAAAATATCATTATGTAAAAACAATACAATCTGCAGTCTGCTGTAGAGAAGACTCGATAATTAACTTTGAAGTTGACTTTTTTGTACCAATAATAACTGTAACCGAAAAAAATTCATTTTTCTGATTTTTTTTTTTCGGTTGACACTATAATTTCATAACACTACAATTTGATTTTTTTAAAGTTTTGGACGTATAATATTTTGTGACACAATATTTTTGGATAAACAGAAAATTCACATGCGTAATGGAATGGCGAATCTTGGATGTTTATCTGTTCTTACGATGGGTGTATCCTGCAAAATTGACAGTAAATCTGTGGTGGTTTGTAGCAAACAACTGGTATGAACTGACAAATTGGATACAAAAAATAAAACATTGTGATTATTAAATTATTATTTTTTTTTTTTTTTTAGTACCTGAATTATTTTGCTGTAATAACTAGTTGCGTTCACGTAGTGCTTGATACGGTTGAGAGGAACATAATAATATTATGGTTTTTCCGTCATCAAGAAGTAAGTACACTTTATTTTGTTTAGAAGACAAACCGGTTTCTTAATTATTAGGTACGCATATCCAAACAACATGATAAATTATTGTTTACAAACATAATATTTCCAAACTATTAATTGTAAAGGTTACGATAATATTTTTAAAACGCTTAAAAATCTTGATTGCTTATCTGTGTAAAACTGATTTTTTTTTTTTTTTACTCAATTCATTCGTATTTTGGTGGATTTAAAAAATAATAAGTATTTTGGACGTTCTTAATAATTAAAAATAATCGTGCTAAGAAAAAATTCTGTACAACAAGTACGATGTATAAGTTGTGCGTTCATTGCAGGTTTCATAATGTGGTGATTTAGATTTTATAACTACTAATCTATGTAATAAGAACCCGTTAAAATGCTCAGATAGTTGCACTTCCGTCCACGTTTCTGCAAAACGTTTGGAGTCGGTTTTACTCATTTCAAATTTTTGATACTTCGAATGTTATGATGAAACAAATAATGTTTTAAATCAGATTCAGCGCACTAAATTTCTAACGCTACTCACAATTTGGATTTTAATTTGGAAAATCTACTACTAAACGGCGACGACGCTATACCTCTAACTGACTTTTTTTATTTCCGTTTCTTAATAAAAACCATTATATTATATAGAATTAAAAATTTTAACTTTCATTTCAAAGAGTGGATCGAATCAATCAAAACCGACACCTATTTTATAAAGTAAACCTATGCATATTTTAAATAATTATCAGTTAAAAAATATAGAAAGATTTTGGTTTAAAAAATATGTTACCATTCTCTAAAGCAATTTTGATAAACACCTCTTTTTTAAACTTTGAATGTTCCAAATACTGAAAACCTAGTGTAATTTGATGAAAATTTAAACAAATTTTTAGTACGTATACTAGTAACCATGAATTGACAACTTAAGAGTGATGAAAAGTATTACAGTCGATTGTATGTACTTACAAAATATTTTCTATTTTCCCCAATGTCATCATATGAAGTATTTTAGTATTTATTTTTACAATTTTTTGAGACGGTAGGTACTTTAAAACATTCAGTTTTATTGAAAAATAACTCCAAAATAATAATCATTTGTAATGAAGGTCGGATTATTTTTTTTTTCAATTTACTTCATATCAAATTCAAAAATTATAAAATTGTATTCGAATTAAATATAATAAATACGTTTTCCGCTGTATAGATACCGTAGACGAAACTCGCATGAAAGGGATTAGCTAAAATCGCATTCACTGCTGGAAATTGGTGTACCTATTTGAAAAAACAACATCTTCATATTATCATAACGTCTACGCATTAAAATCTAAAAAAATAGGATCTAAAATATTTAAGTAGTCAATGTACAATTATGTTCAAGTAGATTACCAATTTAGAGCATTTTTACCCTCACATTCGTACAAAATCAAATTTTTAATTTTTGGCTTCTGTATCCATAAACGATGCGAATAAACAATTAGATTTTAGTAATTTTTTTTTGTTTCATGTCCTTGTTATGTGCGGATTTTAACTGTCCGGCCAGACGATTCCTTCTATCCACGTTATATACTTTGAAACTCTAGTGTAAACGGCTGGAGTGTTCTTGATTCCACAAAATCCAGATCCAAAAGACGTAATACCGAACTGGGTGTAAACTAATGTGTAGTCATCGTAATGTTTCGTTTGAATTGGACCTCCAGAATCGCCCTGCGCAGTATAAAATTGAACGTCGTTAATACAAAAAAAAAAATTTGGATACGGTTAGCACGACTTTGTCGATATTTATATTAAGGTTGAACGAGCAATTATTGTTTAAGCAATGTAAAAATTGTAATATATTTATCTTCAAAACGTGTGGCTAAAAAAGTATAATTTGGAGTAAATCATTCATGAATTTAACGTTAAGTTCTCCCGAAGTACAGTTTTCCGGTAGTATTTTACGGCGTAGGTTCATGTTATGTTTCTTAAGCGTAAATTTCGTCTTACCGAACAGGTATCTTCATCGTCTGCGGTTGAGCCCACGCACAACATGCTTTCTTGTAAGATGCCGTACTGCAATTTTTTACTGTCGGTCGAGAAATAAGTTTCGTTGCATTGACTCGAAGAAAAAGTAGCCAGTGTTACTTTTAACAAAACATCGCTGGTCGTTTCGCCTGTTCAAAAACGTAATTATTCAAACGTAATTTTAAAATTGACTAGATGACGAATTCACGAAAGAACAATTTTACCGCTATTCTTACTGAATCGAAATTTCCGAACGCACTTTTTCCCGAAATGGTTGTTGTTAAAATTCAAAAGAAATTAATACGATTGATAGTAAAATAATAAATGTCAGTGAAATAGTTTAGTATTATAAAACGTGTTGGTTATGCAACACATTAAAAACTTATTATTAAAAATATTCAATATTTTTCAGACTTTGTTAGGTAAAATTTAGTTAAAAAACCTTGCATGATAAATTTAAAACGTATTCTCAAATGTTTTTTTTTTTTTAAAAAGTGTGCCGCAAATGTTTTTAAAATAATATAATTATACGTATAATGTAAAAAAATTAAGTTATTTGTTTTGTAAAGAGACAAGAGCATAGTAGACCATTTTCGCGTATCACGTTTCTGGGGACTTTATAGTTTGTTAATGTTATATACGCAGTCATATATTTCTCCTGAAAAGCCGTAAATTTAAATTAATTTAAAATTAATTACAACTTTCAACCTAACTAGCTAGTAAATAGATCTTTGTTATAGTTTTTGATGACAAAATCTTCAAAAATTCTTATTTTTTATTTCGGGATCAATTTCGATCGGGGAAAACAGGTTTCTAGTTCACGTTCTTTCGGGAGATAATCCTTTTTGAAAATTTCGATTCGGGAAAAACAGTGGGCACCATTTTTACCAGGAGGGGTACACAAATATCTTAGGATATTTTTACCGAGGGGGTAGTCATATCCAAGATAATTTTTCCCGTGGGTGTAAAAGTATCTGAGGGCAAATATATACGATCCTGTTACACCGGTATAGTTTACGTGGCGAAAAAGTCGTACCGGATGCTGTTTTTCCCCAACCGGTAGCTATGAATTGGGGCGGCTCGAGCGACTGATCCGCGTTCAGACAAATCGGTCGGACGTACGCCGAGAATTCTACGTCCGTTTCCAGCTGGAACAGTGCTATGTCGTTGTATTGCTCCTGTTCCTTATAGACCGGATGTACCACGTGCTTCACTATTCGATAGTCTTTAGGCCGAGCGTCGTCGGACGTCGAGTCGATGTCCAAGTCCCCCAAGCGAGCCCATTGCACCCTATTAAAAAAAATCCGGAATTACTCTGGGTCGCGAGCGGTGGTTTTACGAAGTTGTGACTACGCTTTGGGCGGGTCACTATAGTTCAGCAATTGTGGTTCAACCGTATTATTTAATATATTGAAAATACGATTCTGAGTGATCTCAGTTGTCTAGTATGCGTCCTGATAAAAACCAAATTTAAGAATAAAAATAGTCCGAAAATTCCGAAAAAGAAACAAAAATACCACGTATATTGAATATTAATATAAATAAAGTGTAAAATTTTCGATAGACGTATTAATAATTTGTACGTCTGTGTCGTTACTACCTACCTGCTGGCCTACCATGAACTCTATACCATGACTTCACACTGCACCAGATATCGAATTTCGGATATCCAGAAAAAAAAAATCGGTTAATTTTTGGTATACGTGGTCTCGTGTGGTTAATTATTTTGTGGTGACTGGTTCTTGGTTAATACTAGATCGATGTCGAATATGATCGATTACAACGGCGATTGATACACAAATAATAAATGAGTAATTAAATAGCTAACTAAACAAATAACAAATTACAAACAGGAAATAACAATAACTAATTTTCACTTTCTAGTTTGAAGTTCGCTAAATTATATTGACTTTATCAGTATTTAAAAACCATATGGTAAAAATAATTTGTACTTGTTTTTCGATATTTCTTTTGTGAGTTCCATGAGACGACGAGGTTTTTTTATAACCTACATCTAGCGGATTCTCAAAAATTAATGTCAAAAGAATACTTATCATTATCACATTGTTATTCGGTTACTTATTTAGGTCTTATTTAGGTTTGTTTATTTGGTTGTATTAATGAAAATTGAGATGAATTGAAAAACGGTTATGAAGACGCGTATGCAGTTTGAAATGAAAATTTTTCCTTATTTTTCGGGGCGAAAAAAAAGGATATTTGTTCTATCGATTGTATTCTGATGGAACCAGCATGAAAGAAATGAGAGATTTTGAGCGTGGTAATCGCATAAATTGTTACCGTAATATTATGGAAAAATTTAAACGTACGAAATATAATCCATTTATTAATTTATATGATATTATATACCTCGCACTCATTTTATGACAATGCGCAGCCGATAAAATCCATCTTTCACTAATCAACGTACCACCGCACCTCCAATCTTGTCTGTTTGCGGTCGTGTTACCATATCCCAAAATGGCCTTGAAAGTAAAAAAAAAAAAAAAATAGCTAATCACGATTTTTTTATTTTATTTATATCAAGGGAATATGTCGAGGTCTCAATGGCTGTACCGAAATTTCTTTCAAATGAGATTCACGGTTGGTTTGTGCACAGAGTACATGATCCAAACACAGTTGTGCACGTAGCAATATTAAAAAATATATATAAATAATATAATTGTCTCGTATGTACGTCGGATACGGTTTTGTACCATTTTTGGAAGAAAAACCACAAGTTGATCAATTACTAACGTGTGTCTGGATAGATACAATTATTACTGAGTATTCATAAACTTTTTTTTGAACGTTCGCTAATTTTTGGGTTGAAAACTCGGAAAAATAATTTTTTGAATCGTTCTTTATAATAAAGAAAATACAACGCGAGCGAACAATGTTTCGTTTCAAAATGAAATATTGTTAGGATAGTTTTTAAAAATTGGAAACACACACCCGATATCGTGTAATTAATTAGTGTTGGTGTTAGAATTCAACTGAACTTAATCAATAACATTTTGTGTACAGTCATAATTTGTAGATATTACGTTGTCTTTTGGTTGTCGATAAAATATATTAAATAATGAACTACAACTGTTACAAAAAGCACGACGCATGATGAACGAATGTCCAATCGAAATTTGTATTGAATATTTTTTGGTTAACCTAACCCGTAAATGTCAAAACAAATGTACTTGAAACACCATTCAATTGTTAAATTTTGATTAAAATTAAACTTTCAATGGCAAAATCTCGATACATTTGTCTGAGTGGTGACCTCTTAAGATCTCGAAGTGATGAGATGATTAAAAGATCCAAAACGTATCATTGATTTTTATTTTTTATTTTAAACTTGACAAACAATAAAGGACGCTCATCTATAAGTAATTTTTGTATTATATATTAACAGAATAATTAAATTACCATGTGTGGAAACTCTTGTGGTTTTGCTTCTATTCCACCAACAACAGAAATAAAAACATCATCTGATTTAGGAAACTCTAGGGCGCTATATTGTCGGCACTCTGTATATCAACAAAATGCGTGTTATTAATGAAAATCGTTTACATTTATAATGTCGTTTGACATTTTGGGTGGGTTGTGATTTGATTTACAAGAGTCCCGATTTATCGATACGTACTTTCAACAGCTAAGTTTGATTTTTTTTGAAAATTGCCAACCGTCGGACTTTTGGTGATCGGAACCTCGGGCGACTGCTGGTCAAGTTTTGGTGGACAGCAAACGATTGGCACTCTCCGATCAAACGAACATATATTCAAATAATCATTTTTTTTGATATGTTGTGATAAAACGTCACATTCGTTGGCACGTTTGCACACAAAGTGCTCTTTAGATCCTCCGCAATTACTACCTGACAAATTTTAGATCCATCAAAATATATTTGAACCGTTACAACAAATAACGGTTAGTATAGAGACCAATAACTCTGAATTTTTATTTTTTACGGAAATTAATTAATTTTATACGAAAAGTACACATATTGATATTTGAGTTTCGGTTTTCGATCATAACGTGAACGAAATTTTATAAAAGTTTTAATATAGAACTCATCTGTGACCAATTAAATATACATTAATACGTAGGTATTAAAATATTATTCTTTTATTAAAAAAAAACATCATAGTATAAACAATATTTTCCTTGCCACAACGGCGCATGCTCAGATTATAAAATTACACATATTACCTTCTGACAATTATTTCTGTACCGACGACGCACAACGCAGTAATGACTTGTCCTTACCTAACCGGTTGACCGAAAACTCTGGATTTTTATTTTTTACGGAAATTAATTAATTTTATGCGAAAAGTACACCTATTAACATTTGAGTATCGGTTTTCGATCATAACGTGAACGAAACTTTATAAAAATCTTAATATAGAACTCATCTGTGACCAATTAAATATACGTAGGTATTATAATATTATTCTATTATTTAAAAAAAAAATATCATAGTACAAACAATTCTTTTCTTGCCACAGCGGCGCATGCTCAGATTATAAAATAACACACATTACCTTCTGGCAATTTCAGTACCAATGACGCACAACGCACTAATGATTTGTCGATCACACAAAACACGATCAAAAGCGAGCAAATTAAGTTGATTTTTGAGTTATAATTGTGCATTTTACACGAATTGTTGTAACAAAAAGAAATTTCAAATCATCATGCTCTCTCTTAACTCTAGATCAACAGTCCGGCAGTCAGTCTTGACAGCTAGCTCCTTACCTACTGGATTTCATGTGACCATACCGGTTTGATTTAAGTACTCCTGACGTAAACACTACCAATCTTCATGTTACGTGGGTACATATTATTGTGTTTTTTCTCGTCACGGTTCGGTAACAGCTGTTTGTAATTAGTGTTCGCGAATACTAACATCACTGTTTGCCTAAAAATTAAATATAAGTGAACATGTTTTGTATTTTTATACTTGAATTTTATTATGTCCAAAACGATTTTAAATTCCTAGGGGGAGTGGAAAACACGGAAACACATAACCCATTACGTATACGATAAATTATTTTGATCTTGTAAAAAAAAATATATTTTTCGGATTTTGTTTTCACGTGGTTGACCAATAGATGATTTGTGTTAAACATTTGTATCGACAAAGCTGATTAACGTCACATTTTGTTTTTGTTTTAACAATTTCCGCTGTGTAAAAATAATATGTTTGCGTATTATTGGTACTATACTTTGAAAAAAAATGTATTTTTATTTTTTTATTTCCAGGCATAATTACACGCGCCTTTACGGCCCACTTCGCAAAAGGATTCATCAATCATCAGCATAGATGCTACTTATTGTAGGTATTTTGTAATAAAATGTCTTTGATTTTTTAATGTCTGTTGTATATCACTTTTCAAAAGCACTATCTAAAATACGAACCGTAACGCAACTATATTTAATGCATAGTCTCGGCTTGATGAATTATATTAATTTTTCTACTTAATCTTTTAAGTTTGTTTTTTGGGCAGTCTGGGTTTTTGTTTCGTTTAATTTAATTTTTAGTATTTTATATGACGTTACTTGGCTTTTTGTACCATACTGTCCGTCTTGATATTATGAATTGTAGATTCTGGAGGGACGGGCATATAGTCCATGGTGAGTCCATCCACCCATATTCCACGGAGAAAGTGAAAAGGATGACTGATTGAAGAAAATGAGTCGTGAAAGAGATGTCTGGAAGGCAAAATGAGACTGATAGAAAAAACGAGTCAAAAGAGAAATGGCTGAAAAAAATAACGTTACTAAAAGAAAAAACCAGTCATGAAAGGAATGTCGGAAAGAAAATAATTTTACTGAAAGAAAAAATTTTCGTTGCCACAAGCCCTGTGTTGCAAATGCACGTCGACATCGACTTTATAGTGCTTTGATGGTCGAGAATTAAACTGGCTAAATATTTATAATGCGAAGTTCAATGTTGTACATCAACCACTTTTTTTCAGTTATTCAGATTATTATAACAAACTTTTTTTTCTTAGTTTTGTATCGATTTTATACATTGTAGAAACAAAAACAATATTGTATGCATTGTATTTTTATAATAATTATTATAATGTGTTATGTTCAACAAAAAGCCAGTATTTTACCGCATGATAACATACCATTAGCTTTAAAACCACCTAAAATGATATTTTCTTAAAAACGAAGCGACACTTGAAAACGGACAATAATATTTCAAGTCAGAATAAATAACCTCAAGACACACCTTCGAACGTTATAGAATATAGTTTTTTGAGATAAAATCGAGAAGTACTTTATAATAAAAATATGGTAAACAAACAAATAAATTGCGAGAATATTTATAAATGTATAAAAACGAATTATTATTATTATTTTTATTTTTGTTTATAAAATAATCATCGTCTAACATTCATCGTCCATCGGCCAAACGGTTCTCTCGATCCACGGGATGTATTCCGATACTCTGGTGTACACCGCGGGCTTATCTTTGTCACCGCAAAATCCCGTTCCAAACGACGTGATGCCGAACTGCGTAAACACGCTCGAACCGTTTTCTCCGACGTCAATACTTTGAAGTGGACCGCCAGAATCGCCCTGCAATATCCAATTTACGTACTCGGATGATCGTACACGTTGAATTAAGTTCGTAAAATAAAAATGTGTTCGATTTAAGTATTTTTAAGAACATTTTGAACCGTATGAGATGGGAAAGATAAAAGACAGTCCGGGTGCTTGAAATTGACGGGGCAAATGTCTTCCTCTGGAACTCGGAAATTCAATCAAAAAATTATAATAATATAGTATCTGAATCATCAAGGCCATGATTAACTGTCGATGATTAAAATTTATAAATGAGTGTGTATGGTCCCCATCCTCGAAAATCTCATTCTGTTTGTCCATGGACGCTTTGCCCGTTCAAATTTCAAGTGCGAAGGCACGATACGTCGTTTTAGTAACATCCGAAACAAGAACGAAAATGGAAGAATATTCTTCCACAACATAATACATAATTTCAAAGTTTGAACGTGTAATTTAATAATAGCTGTTCCACATCAGAAATTATCGAATTCTACTAGAAATTTTTATAGAGATATATTTACTAGTTTGAGCATTATCTTGATAAAATATATAACTGGCTATCTCAACAATTTATGAATTATATCGTTTTAAAATAACACAAATCCCGATAGTTTTTCTATTTTTTATTTTATTCATTGAAATTGCTATTCATTGCGATTCTAAACTAGTCCAACAGTCCACGGACAAAATCTTTTATTACTTACTACAGTTTAAAACATCCGTATAAAATTCTAAACCGAAGTCGGCCGCAATTGATAAAGAACTTTGTCCTTGTTGTAATTAATAATTGTGTTATGATATTATATGGGCTGAACATTGTAAAACCCCATTTGTACCGAAAATATGTTACGCAGAATGACGGGGGACGAATGGAAAATTGAAAACCCACTACCTACGATATAATTCCAAATCGCGTATGACTTTTTTTTACGAAAAACATCACTTCTCCGTTCTTTAAGAATATCGTTCTTATCAAAAACGATCATTGTTGAAAAAACTGTACACAACTGATTGAACGAATTCCACTAACAAAACCATATCACCCCGTGTCTGTACAGTTAAAAATGTTTAGAAAAACGTACAAAACAAGTGTCTCCTATGCCTTGGAATGAGCCTGCACAAATCATACGATCAGAATTTATGCCTAACGTTAGTGCTTTGTTCTCGTTGGACCAGTAAGTACTGTTGCATTGGCTTGCCGGGAAAATGTCTAATTTCACTTTTAACAATACTTCGCTCGTTAATGCATCTGTAATAAAAAGACAAATGCTTGGTTAAGTTGTTAATTAAAAGTAAAGTACCGTGTTCATCAATTGTATATAAGTTTATTGTACATGGGTCGATTGACTATGACAATAATGAAAATCATAGGCGTGCGCACGGGGTGGGCCGTGGTCCATCCTGCGAGCTCATCTGTACGTTACTTGAAGTAAGTTTAACACAATTTTATCTTGCCAAACTACGACATCAGAAAAAATATTTTTAAATCAAACTTTTTTTTTTTTTACTTTTTTCAAAATGTGTTTTTATACCGAACTTTCATTGGAAATGTCGCCGTATCCACATATTATTATGTAGATGTCAATAATCTTAAAACGTCTGTAACTTCCAAGTTAAGTTTTTGTTTTAGTACTATAAATTTATGCATATAAAACACGCGTTTCAAAAAAAAAAATTCCAAAAATTTTATGGTAGCTAAACTGCGTTTATGACTTTTTTTTATAAGTACTACGCATATTTTCATTTCTCACCGAAAAAAATTATATACCTAATTTATGTTCTTAGTGAACGTAATAAACGCATAAAACCAAACCCACGCAACACATTTACATTTTTCTTTAACTAACTTCATTTTTTTAAAGCTCAAATCTATGGTGCTGTAAAAATAATTATTTGTTAAATATTATAAAAATAATTAAAAGTTTGGAACTATTATGGTTCTTAAAATTGTATTTTTTTTTTTTTTTTTAAATTACATCTAATAATTTTTAATTTTATATCTGTATTACTTATGGGTGACAAATGACCATTACCACCCCCTCGAATACGTCTTTGACCGTAAAGCAACATTGCAGGCTTGGTCCCTCACCTGCCACTAAGGTCTGCGCGCGCCTGTATGACGAAAACCCGCCCCTAGACATTTTAATCGAATCCATGTAAAATAGTCTAAAAGTGTACTACCTATTTTTAAAAATTATTTTATACAGTATTTACTAGAACAAACCGGTTGCGGTACTTCCCCATCCAGTGGCGATCAGTTGGGTTGGGTTCAGTGACGGATCCGTATTCAGACAAATCGGTCTAATGTACGCTGAAAATTCGACCGCGGAATCCAAGTAGAAAAGAGCGATGTCGTTGTATCGCTCAGGCGGCACAAAATTCGGATGCAGTATGTGATTTATTATTCGATAGTCTTTCGGTTGGGCGATGTCAACGGTCGAGCTGATGTTCAACTCTCCTAGACGAGCCCATCGCGCCCTCTCCACGTTTCTACGAACAAAATTGAAAAAAATTGCCCATTTTCGAATAACGATTATTATTATAATAATATCATGTTGTTTTGTAAATAGTTTGTTGAGTACTATGAATCGTATTTTATTGCGTAAACACTATCATACATTTTAATAACTATTTTCTATATTTTGCATTTCGAATAAACAATAAAACTTACACGGAACCGATTTGATAGCAATGGGCTGCTGATAAAATCCACCTATCGCTGATCAGCGAACCTCCGCACTTCCAATCATTTCTGT
>CM029358.1:34550063-34774629 GCA_017140985.1 Hormaphis cornu
TTGCGGTTGTTTTGCCATATCCCAGTATGGCCTTTAAATCAGAAAAATAATTTTAGTTATTAGAATCAAATATTTTTCAGACTGTTCGGATATTATAATTGACGGGTGAAATTTTAAGTAAATTTTACAGTGGCATTTCTGTGTGGTGTTTTTACTATTGATTGTTATTTATTGAAAGAAAAAAATAGAAAAAAAATATGGTAGTACATCATACATCATAATTGTGAAATTTTTAAATTAAATCGAAATAATTACTACCGAAATAATATACATTAAAATAAAGTGAAAAGAATATTATTGGAATAGACTTTTATAAAAAAAAAAAAAAAAAATTAAACCTAAGTCCTAATAAATATTTAATTTAGATTCGTTTAAGAAACAGACTTTTGGTCTAAATTTATGAGGTATGTATTATAATAATAACAATTACAGACGAACAAATGCAGTTATATTTCTTCTGTCGTTCAAATTACCATGTGCGGAAACTCTTGAGGTTCAGCTATTGCACCGCCCATAATGTATGGACGAAAAAACTTTAATTTGGGAAAATCCAACTTGGTATACTCTTGACATTCTACGAATAATATAATGACAATATCAATCAATTTTGTATGATTTATCGCACACATAACAATGTTGAAAATAAGTCATTATGGTAAATTTTGTCGTATCAACAGCTGTGACCTGTGAGCCGTTGTTATAACCAACACAAATCGAATAATATGATCAATATTAATTGTATACCTAATAAAAAGGTTAAAAATTAAAAAAAATTTCATTTCATGACTTATCCAAACCTTAATCTAATATAACCGAACATTAAAAATCACGGTTAATTACGGTGATTTTAGACATGATCGATTTATCATTTTGGTAAATATTTTTTAACTTCCAAAATAAAAACGGAACTAGCTAAAACTTTTACATAGGTAATATTATTTTTAGTAAAATTTTAATTTTCTTTGTGGTTTTTGTTCGGTAAAGAATTTAATTTTTGATAAAAAAATTTTGGAACTTTAACACAAGGTTAACGACACGTAGATATACACATTTCCTACTAAAATATTTTTAAAATCCATAGTCACAATTTGTTCTTTTAGTCGTTTAAAAATTGAAAAATGGTCAAAAATTGATCATACTTTAGACTTATTTAAAAAAAAAAATTTGTAAATCACCCAAAATTGTTATCTAAGAATTGAAATTAAAATATGTTATGTAAAACAAAATTTTTTATCTGATAAAAAGAAAAAAGTCCGCCAAATAAATACCGAACGCGTACAAAAAAAGTATTGAAAAATGGTGTAATTGGGTTATAACAATGAAATTACACACTATTGGCTATTGTGTAATTGGTACTAGAATCTTATTAACTCCTCAAATAATAGTCCAAGTTGTTGGAAATTTTTACACGTTATTTAAATTAATATTCTTTATGCGTGGATACGTTTTTCAAATTTTCGGGCCATTTTTATTGTTAAATTTGGTTTTTACCAGGACGTATTCTAGACAACTGAGCTCGCTCAAAATCGTATTTTCTAAGGCAATGATTTATCGTTGCTTTTCCATACTAAATAATGCGCTTAAACCACAACTTCTAAACTAGTAAACCACCCAAAGTGTAGTCGCTACAACGTCAAACTACCCACGTTACCAAGAGTGATCCCAGCTTTTTGTACTTAAATTTGAATAAAATACTGAGAAAGTTCATCTATACATACTTATGCGGATACCAAAATGTACTTTACAGACAGTTAAAACGTTATAAACTATATAGTAATATCTATCGAAAATACAATATGTTCACGTATAGAAAAAGTTATGACAGTACTTATATTTATAATGTTCAACCGAATCGTTTCAATAGGTACTATAAACGACCGCGTGACGTACTCTGAAAGGCTACTCTTGAATTTCGGATTAATTTATCATATTTTCTGTTGTGGTCCGATAACGGTGGACAGCAGACTATCGGTTCTTTTCCGACGAAGCAGCATACGTCGAAATAGTGATTGTTTCTTATGCTCTCCGCAAAAGGTTTACATTCGTTCACACTTTTGCAATAGTAATTATCCGTGTGATTGTTGTGTCTACAAACATCGCCTACAAAAGATTAAAGACTGGATTTAGAACGCGAGTAAATTTTATAGTATAAAAAAATCTTCGATTTAGATGATAACTTATTAAACTAATTAATTGTACATACAACTATTTATAACACTCATCACTCGATTAATAACTAACACACACCTACACAATACAGTGGTATATTTCTTTTAAATCATTTTCATATATGCAAATATGGGCGAGTAATTGATAATAGAAGTATAAAGCAAATTGCACGAATTTCGTATTTTTTTTTTCGCATGTTTCATTAAGTCATAATCAAAATTCAAATACGGCCACACTCTGATCTCATACCTAATATCAATATAATTTATTCCCTGAAGAAATCGTATTCTTTTGTATCCCGTTAATGATGGAAATTTATAAATTACCATGTTAATACTGATATGATTTAGGATGTTCATTTAATTTGAATTCAAACAATAATTTACACAATGACATAACTAAGTAAAAAAATGCACAAATGTAATTATTAACTCGTCAAATATTAAACAAACATAAATCAGAGACATTTATGTAGATAATAATTAGTTCTGATAAGTACTACATTTTAAATATTTTTACTTTCATATGAACTATTTTGTATTTTGTACGAAACATTATTCTACAACATCACTTTCAATTGATAACGTCGTATTTACTATAACAATGTACTTAATAATGTACAAAAAATGTTTTTATTTCCAATTAAATATTACGTGAAACTATTGTCAAAAAAAAATGTTCATACAATTTTAAAACCTTGCCCGTGAATAATTTTTCCATTCTGAAAAGAAAATTTTAACTATCCAGATGTACAAAATTCTCATCGTTATAGAACTTAATCGTAGTTGTCCGTTAGTTACTTATGATACAAACTAATTTTACTGTAGTTACCTACCTTTTCTCAAGTTCAACACTTTCAACGAAACCTGTTTCAGTAACGATCCGCCAACCAAACACAAAACGAGAAGTGATTTATAAATTAACTCCGTGTTCAATTTACTTTTTGACATTTTACGAAAATAGTTTTTGTTTCAAACGTAAAATTTAAAAACATCACTCTTGCTTGTCTGTATAACAACTATATTATCGGTCTCGAGTTGTGGGACGTAGACAAACGAATGGTCCGAGCTAACCAAGTCCGACCGGATTCGCACAACTAAAAACTGTTTTTTTTTCTCTTTTTTTTTTTTACTTCTTTCTGTTATGCTGCCTCGCTGCGAATTCCTACAATATGTTTATGATGATTAACAGCTGATAGTTTCAACGTGCAACTTATATTATGTAGATAATAAAATCACACAAATTTTACTTTAGACTATGAACTCGTTGAATGTGTTTATTTTGTGGAACCAAACGTATTGTTTCGAACTCTCAACGTGCATTGAAATATCATGTGTTTATGAGTTAATAATGCATATAATGAATAATTTAAAATTAGAAAATAATACTAGATAGTGCGATTCAAAGTTCACCTAAAATTGAAAATCATAATTGTTTACCTTGGTCTTGACGTATGTTGCTTAGTTACGAATTTTTTAAAAACATTGTTTATTTTATTATTGTACCGCCTTTTTATATTGTGTTATTTCACTTCATAATAACTAAAAACACAAGACTTGTACTTGTGTGTCAATTCAAAATTAAAACATTTACATTATGGATTCATCTTCCGAGAATATAACGCAACCGGTAAGTAGATAATTAAAATTAAAATTTTCAAAAAACTTTCGACTTTTGGCCCATATCTCAAAAAACAAACTTTAATAAACGCTTCAAACAAAGTACCATCATTCAAACTTTTTATTTTTATGACATTTTGAGATTGAAACCTTCCATCGCTATGTACACAAAGGTGATAAAAAAAAAAAAAAAAAACCATGATTGCAAAAATAACTCTTAAATTAATACATTCTTCGCCATACTCAAAATGCAAAATTTAACACAAGAGTAATAGAATTATTGAATTTCTCTAAATTAAAATCCTAAGCATAATCAAAAAAAAAAAAAATTGTGAAAAAATTTATAAATGTAATTACTTCTTTATAAAAACAATTTTCTTTTCTATTTTTTAGTCAAAATAAATGTAGGACAGCCACTTTTGTTTTCGGATAGTTTAAAATTGACCAAAAACAAATAATAATTAAAACGTTTTTCTATAAAAGCAATTTAAAATTGAAATCTATAGGCTTCGAATCCTATACGAGTGTTCAAAAAAGTAGTTCGAACGGTGATTTCAAACTTATCCTGGCTGAAAGTCGAAGATTACGTGTCCACTCCGCTACATTTTTTCGAATCAAAGGGCAGAGATGTCCTCGAAAAATCTGATGAGATATCTGTCTTCGTATGTAAATAAAAACGTATTTTTTATTTTTTATTGCATTTTATGAATTGAAATAATATTGCGTTTTAAGCACAAATTGGTTTTGTTCAAACCGCCGGTTCAGCGTACACGGTTTGAACTGGAATCGATCAAGTGGAAATTCGTTGGGTTTAAATTTTTCAAGCTCTGTTCGGTCGTAAGTAATCGGTTTGTCAATAACCTGGCTACGGTAAATACCTAACTGTAATAGTTACAGTTCCGTCGCCGTAATACGCGTAACTGCGGTACAGTGATAATAATTTTCAAACGACTTCAAAGTTGGCTATATTTTCAAATGTATAAAAATCGAAATAGAAAATAACTTGAACGGACGTCTTAGACTACGATTTTATATGCGTCTTGGATTATTTACTGAGTCTTCTAACTTATCAGCTGGCTTCAAAATTACACACTTTAGTTGGTTCGGTACAAGGAAATATCGAGTCACGTAGACACATTTTGTCTGGGAAATTTCATAGATAACAGTACAAACAATAATAAAAAACAGTGACAAACAATAGCGTCCTCAATTTCGGTTATTAACCGTTGTACATAAAAAAATAAAAATAAATTGTTACAGTAAATTTTAACTACTATGTTTTACCATTAAGATACTGGTCATATTTGAGACTCGTCATCTTATTGCGTTGCACAATAAAAGAACGCAATAATGTCCATTGGTAGTAGTTCTATTTGTAAAAAATCTGAACCTTATATTAAAATCTTAAATTTTATTATTTGACAATTTTTTTTTTTTTTTTCAGTGGAATTATCATTATTTTTCTTTTTCAGGAGGTTCAGATGGCTATCATCAAACGGGCTTCGTATAAATGTTTCGGGCCCGATAGATGGATACTGAAAGAAGGTCACTCGCCCCAAAACATGTACTTAATCGTTGAGGGACAAGTCAGGGTTACTGGAAGGGTGTACAATCCCGCTTTAAATGTAACGGAAACCGTAGAACATTGCAAATTGTACAGCAGACAATCGTTTGGCGAGAGCGCGGTAATGTTTGATACTCAAAGGGTCACCTCGGTGCAATCGTTAAGTAGGTAAAATTTTAAAAATATAACTCTTTTCCGTGCAAAACCTTTTTCCGTTTTAAAGCCGACGTCTTTGTATAATGGTATATTTTACATAATTGAATTGATTATAACCGTACTTAGTATACCCACATCTTACGACGTATCGTCGCGAAATCCCGTTTTGACAACATTGTCCTTGAAATCTGAAAGTGTCATCATACTTTGAAAAATATCAAACGATACTGCGCTTTGTTTATAGCGCCTTTTGAATTTTTGAATAATTTTTATAGTTATGGTCAAAAATCGAAAAAATTTTCTCCAAATGACTTGCAATTCTTTTCTGTAGGATAACTTTTTCGGGTAAAAAAATGCTCTGATCTCCCGATACGTATGATACCACACACAAAAAAAAAAAAGTAAATTTTCGGCCCAAAATGACACTATACTTATAGTTGAAACTTTTTTAAAATTTTTGATTTTTTTCTTTTACTTATCGTTACCATCGTACGTACCCACTGCTTAAAAAAGTATTATAATCATGAAACTACAATTTCCCAACAAGTGATCCGTCCAACCAAAGTCGATTATCTAACAAGCTTCTCACCCAACCCCGAAATAGGTAATCCCATTTTTACAATACACTAAATTATAATATAAACTGGCTACAAAAACATGAAATAAATTTTCATTTTTATAAATATAATAAAAGAAATAATATCGAGATTGATTTCATTAATAATACTATAGTGTTATAATAGTAATAATTTTAATATTACAATAATAATGATTGTAATATTATACATATTATTCATCTTTTTGGGAAGAAGTTTTTGCTTAAATTACGTTATATAAAGTTTGTTGTTTGTAGTGATTACACAAGTGTACAAAAAGTAATAAAATTATTCTTCAGACATTTTAGTTTTTCAAAATTATTGAAATAAAAATATTATATTCTTTTAAAAATTATACTCAGAATTTCGTCCTCGGTTCAACTAGATATTTTTTTCTAGATTTCGATCAGAGCCAGATTGGGAGCCAAATTTTTCACGGCCTTCTCTCATCGAGTTTTAATTTAATTTAATTTACTCTTCTGGACCACGTGCTAAGTATTCAAATGAAAAATAATGCAATATTTTAAAGGTAAAATTAGTGAAACGCAAAATGTAATTCTTGTTAAGATTGTATAAAATGTATACGTATAGTATAGAAATTGTATTCTAGTCTTACGCGAGTATCTCAAAGTGAGTTGATAACGACATAAAAGTCGTCATAACATATTATGTATTCACCATCTACAAATACAGGTTCAGTGGAGTTGATTAGCATATCAAAAGTCGATTTTATGGAATCAATCAAAGATAATTTACAAGTAAAATGGGATGCAAATGCATTGGCGATCAAGCATTTGCCATACTTTAACCATCTGAACTTGACGGAATTGAACGAGTGCAGAACAGTTTCGTCCATTAAAACTTTCAAACAGAATGACTACGTTTTTGGTAAGTATTGTTTGGACAATGACTTTTAGAGAAAACATTCATGAGACGTAAGATTCACTTAAAATGGGCTTAGGTTGTGTTGTGAAGAAGTTAAATATGAAGTTGTTTATAACTTAAAAATTTGATTCGAGAAGAAAATCATCAACATTTCATCATTGGGGAGAAAAATCATAAATGCATTAACCTTTTTTTTTTTTTACCGAATTCTCGTAAAAAATACCCAAAATTTTACATTTATATATAAGCTACCATTGATATAAACATATTTCTTATTAACTTGATTATTGGTTTTCACTTAAAACATTACATTGTTTGGACAACCATTAACAGCATCTGTTATCATGTTTAATTATTATAAAAAAAAAGTGTCGTTAAAGTAAAATAGGTGCAATTTCAGTACCTTAATTATAACGATGAACAATTTAACAAATCGATAAAAACTAAATACAAATTACGTCTTTACCGCACAGTATACTGTTCAAGTTAATAATATTCATAGTACAATACGAGTACGTCAATACGATGACAGTGTAACTCCATTTCTATGTTATGATTATTTTAGTAAATGACCAAATTGTTATTTATAATGTTGGCAGTTACGATTAGATTTTTCAAAAATAATTGTTTCACACGAGTATTAAGACATTTGTTGATTTCGAAAGAAAATCATAGAAGTTTTGCAATGTGAGAGTAATGAAATCAACACAAAAGACGTCTTGCGTAAAAATAAAACCAATAAAACAAACCGTTTTATACACGCTTCGGAAAATGTGTTTGATAACCTAGACACCAATTATCCAATGGAACCATGCGAAAGGGGAGCTAAAAAGTCTCCTGATCCTAGTATATTTAAAATTTTTTTTTTAACAAATTATTCGTGAAATTCTAGAATATTTTTAGTATTTTTTTAGATCTCCAATTCAAAAGCTAGAAATATTTTTAAAACTTAATATTACATTATATTTCTATGATTATAACGTAAATCATAATGATAATAATATGAGGTATGCAATTTTTCCATTGCAGGAAGAGGACGGGGAAAAGTCGACTACGGTCATTTCGTAATAGAAGGTCAGATATCAATGGTGCATCGATTAAAAATAGCGAAACACGTTGATAGTTGCGGAAACTTGGTGTTCACATTGCTACATTGCAATAGCCTTTTGGACGGAAAAAACTGCAAACAAAAGTACACGGACCATTACATGGATTCGTGTACTTTTTCGGCGGGTTCGTGTTTTAACGTAGGTAAACAAATACAAGAAACGGAGAAAAAAAATGAATTTTTTATTTCAAAACAAATTTGGTACGTATCTTTTTATGCAATTCAAACAACACAAAATAACATTTGTTATGGATTTTTGAGTGCCTCTCGTAACCATATTAATCTAATTTTAAAGAAGTTCACTAGTTAATACAAGCACTTTGTTCACGCACTCGATTAAAGAAAAACCGATTTGAACCGTATTTATATGTGTTTCACCATTCGTCTATAATACACGGTCTAGCATAAAAATTTTCGAGCCTTCAGAGCCGACAAATTCGTTGAATTTGTATTCTTGCGGTGAACATAAAAACTATTAAGCAAAATCGATCTTTTTTTTTTTTAATTTTATTTCTGTAACTTTAAATAACTAGTACATACAGGTAGGATATCACAGATAATACAGGATGTAAATATAACATATTATATATTATCAATTTTTATAAAGAATGCATTCCTGAATGCCAACCATAATCTAACCTATACCAGTCTCAAAAACTAAGTCGTTTGCACATCCGGCGCACATTGTCCACAAAATGATCGAAAAAATATACATAATAATGAGCACTTAAAATAATAAATGCTTTTTTCGCGTTTACGATGAATTATCATCGAACATGAATTAAAATATGTGTTTCAATAAATAAGGTGAAAACATGGACGACAAAGAATTTGTGGTCTACGACGACGTAGATGTAAAATGTTTGTGTGTTCCACATTGGTTTATGGTGAAGACGGAAAAGTTGAAATATTGGACATTTTTACAAGTCGATCTCGACAATATCATTCCGGATATAGATACGGTGTTTCAGAGATACGTTGACGGTAAACAGCAGAACCGAAGAAAACGTGAATGTAAATCTAAAAACTAATACACATAAAAAGTTCTTAGTTAAAAAACGTAATATCTCGTGGAAAAACGACTTTCGTTCGTTGCTGCGGTGTTTCTGCTACCAGTCGATTTCGTGGCGAGTGATGGTGAATCCGCGCGGTATTGCAGAAGACTGCTTTTCGCGGAAAGATAAAATAACAAACAAACGGAAAACATGAGCGTAAAAACACCGTAACATACATTCATATTATTCATTATATTTTATGTTCGTCGACCGATTTATCATCGCACACACACACACACGCTCACACACGGCTTCGCGTGTGCGTTTTTACGCCGTCATCGGCCGAGGACGAGGAGGTGTTCCCTGGACTGAAAACACAACCAGTTTGGCTCGCGGCTTAACCGATCTTAGATATTTTGTAATAACCTTGGAATCGTCCGACGCAAACTAGGTGTTCACTGTACACGAATACAATACCTGAGTAATAATAATAATATTGTTTATGTACGATTCTGTGTTGTAAGCTGTACGACGCTCGCGCGACGTTTACCGAGACACTATAATATCGCCCGTCCTCACGTAAAATAACGTTATTACGTAAAAATCGTTTGTCGCCGCCGTGGTGGGGTGTCGGATGATAACAGCGCTGAAGGAAACGTTTTTTTTTTTTCTGGTCCCAACGTCGTCGTCGTCGTCGTCGTCTTCTTGTTCGCGACTGTTTGCCGGCAAACGGTCGCGCAGTGTAACGCGAAAAACGTACGAACAAAACACGTTTAAACAGCCGTAAAATAATTTCCAAACTGATAATACCTACCCGTATTTAATATCGAAGTGACATTAATTTTCGACTTATCGGGATGACCGCTCAGCCGCGCGCCGTCCGCCGCACGGGAACTCTGTGGTTTTTCGCGGTCGTCGCTTGTTTGGCCGTGCCGGGATGCCGTCCGTACATACTCTACATGAACGAAGGTGAGTGGTCCAAAGGATCGGTCGCTGTAAGTAGTAAATAGGTCTATTTTTTCGGCTACGAGACCACTAGGATACGATCGAAATGAGGTCAACACAGAGAAAGGAAAGGAAAGGGAAGAACAGAAATGAAAAAAGGCGCGCAGTTAGCTGAAACTAAAATTTTTGGCCCACTATTATTTTTGCTAAGCCTGCCCTTGGATAGTGTATTCTGAGTATTTTTTTAAAAAATTCGGGGGGCTTAAGACTGACCAGAGGGGGCCAAGAGTCATCCAGCACGCCATCGAAATTGAGCCTATCCAAATGGACATTACATTCGAGGTCGGGTGAGAAGTTGTTTGACGTACGCTTGTATCGTTGTATGTCATATGTATTTTGATATACAAAAACATATAAAATAAGCCCGCGCAGGTGATCTGCATGTGCAATCAAATTTTAAAAAGAAAAAAATTAATAAGATGAATTATTATTTTTGATCATTTTTCTACGAAACAGCGGAAATACGCATCTTATTCAACTCGTTACGATTGATCTCCCTTTTCTAAAGTTACAGTTGTTAAGTACCTATCATAAACTTGTCTAGAGAAATTTATGCGCGTGCAACTGATAAATATAAACCATATGAAACTTAGCTAAACAAAATTGTAAATAAATACATGATATAACGGATGATACTTTTATCTGGAGAAATTCGTCTCAACATTTCACAAAACATGCGGTGACTCGCATAGAACAAATATCTGTACGTACCGTAAAAAATTGCACACACGCCTTATTGCGGTAATATTATAATAGGGCTTAAGACGGATACGATTACTTTGAAAAAATGCTAAATCAAAATTCGAACAATGTTTTGCGTAGTTTTTCGATTGTTAAACGATTGACGGAATGGCTCGAAACTGAACATAATATTATTAAAGTTCACAGACATTGTAAAACAATTTTATCAAAATGCAACAAACAAAGTGCAAATAAACATCTTCTAAAATTCGAACGTTTTAATATATTATTGTCTACACCATATAGATATCCTATATTCATGTTACGTCTTATCGATATACATACCTTTTTTTTTTAATGATTTCCTAGGCGATTTGTGCCAAAAGAGCGACGGATACTCGGCCGACCGATACTGCAGACGGCCAGAAGATTGCCAGACGCTAGAACACGATATTAGAACACAGAATTATCCGCATATATGCGAATTCATCGGGAAAATACCCGTGGTTTGCTGTTCGCCCGAAGTGAAAAGCGACGAGAATCAAATCTTCTATACGAGTACGAAACATCCGGCCGTGAGTTCGTACTCCGCCGCAGAAAGTACGCAAGTTAAACAAAATACATCTCTGTTAAAACGATACTCTAATTTACAGTGTCGGAATCGAACTAGGCGCATGATAGATATACTCACAGAAACGTTTTTGACGCTCTGCAAATTTTATCTCGACTTATTTACAGATTAACTACTCTTATTTGCCTTATACGCTCAAACTTCACATTTCAGACAAATTCTCAAGTCATCCACTCGGCTATAAAAACGTCTCCGGATACACATTTACACAACTTTATCTAGATATAAATCGTGCCAAATTATCCAAAAATGCATACGTCTTATATATCTACATAATTTTCTATTTTTCTCCACGTTCGTTTAAGCAACTATAGTTCTAAACCAATTCGTCAGCAATATCAATAAACTTTCAACGCTGCTGTAACACCGCTGTTCAGCTGCTATCTTCTTTGGAATTCAAATACACAATTTTAGTCGCAGTCAATTCGCAGATGACAATTTGTAATTTGATATTTTTCTATAAATATAATGTGTGTGTGTGCTCTAGTGTGCGATCAGTACTCGAAAAAATTGGCGTACAGAACTGTGCGAAATCCGTTAATGGCTCGTGGGTCGAAATCGACTGAAGACCAAAACATCAAAATTCTGGACTGTTACAACGTTAAGCCGTTAATTTATAGAGGGGAACAGGCCAAACTCAAAGAATTCCCACACATGGTAATTGTTACAAATTTCATTGTCTTACGACCGTTTCTCTGTGAGTTCCCGCTCACAGAATAATATGGTTGATAATTGTTTTTATTTATTATTGACGGGTGTCGACGGTTCCAAACCAAATGATTTCTCTGTAAATTATATCTAATTTATTTATTTATTCGTGTAGCGAGAAAACTTCTTGATTATACTCAATAACCAGTTAGTGAAAAGTTTATGTTGTTTTTGTTCTTATTATTGACAGGCGTTAATAGGTTACGGTTCCAAAACGGACCAACAGAAGACGTGGGGCTGTGGCGGTTCGTTGATCAGTGACAAGTGGATTTTGAGCGCGGCACATTGTGCCAGCAATAATGAGTAAGTATATGTTTGCAGAAAAAATCATAACGTTTGCGTGAAAATTGAAGATTTTAAGTGCTTCCATACCGATTTATACACATTCGATCCGATTGTACTAAGCTATTTACAGATAAAATATACAGACCAAATAAAGTGGATTGTCACGGGGGGCAATATTTTGGGGTATAAATGAATAGCGTGTACAGTTTGAAATATAGTGAAAAAAAAAAACAGAAACATAAGGTCTACTCCGTCAAACGATTTTGACGTGTACTTCGTAGCACGTCGAGAACTAAATTTTAAAAATTTAAAGCAGCTCTTATTTGTTCGTTATTTGGGTCACGTTTTTTTTTATTGTTTTTCATCGTAGAAAACCCGCGAGCTGGGCCCGTCTAGGCGACGTTAGCAAGTACTCGAACATAAACGATACCAATTCGAAATTTTACGACATCGTCGAGATCGTGGTGCATCCAAACTACGACCGGTTGTACGTGTACAACGACATTGTGCTGTTTCGTTTGGGAACTGTCGTTTCGTTCACGGCTTACATACGACCCATATGTTTGAACGCGGACCCGTCGTTAAATTTCAAGACGGCATCGGCCACCGGATGGGGCAGGATTAGCGTCGGTGAGTTTAGTATTCGCCTCGGTCACCCAGGCACTATCGAAGCAGGTGTATTGTGAAAAACAATGTTTAATTTTACTGCACATTAACGAAATAATATAATATTAATAATACAACTTACAGTTTGAAATGAGCTGAATCGACATCTCGTGCTTACGCATATTGTAACTGAATATCCACGACATTTATTTTTGAATAGCGTGTATCACGATTAAACTGAATCGGATTTCATTTCCGTTGTCGGATACGATAGACGAACGGCACAAGTTTCACCCTATAAACATGTTTTTCGCGTCGAAACTTTAATGCTTGCGAATCGGTCGCACCCTTTAAAAGTTTTCGCAGAAAAAGAGAAACAGAAAAAACTGCTTCGCGTAAAATAAATACATCCCCGTTTCTCTGATCAAGATTAAAAGTAATTATTTGTTTTCCTCGTCACAGGCGGTCCGACCAGTCCAGATCTGCTTAAAATAGACGTGAGACCGATATCGAGTCAACAGTGCAAACACAGTTACCCTCCATCGTGGCATCCGAGAATCAACCTCGGGATTCTCGAGGACAGCATGATTTGCGCTGGAGATTTTGTAGACGGAAGTGACACTTGCCCGGTAAGATTCAACGGTTTAAAATAATTGTGTTCTGGGGATAATATTATATTTTATAGCAAATAGAATGAAAATCGTGTTCGTCATTCGGAAAATCTACGCAGTAAAACAATATTATTATGAACACAACGTATTTGCCACTGAATCTGTTCCAAAACGTTTAATTCCTATTTTTGTTGTTTGATAATAGTCATAAAAAAAATTTCTTCAAACTATTTATCAAATACAATCGATTCGTTTGTTTGTTCAACAGGAACGCTTTTAAACTATTACTAGACAAAATCGTACACTTTGGTAGTTATAAAAAATAATTATTAACTGTAATTTCTTTAATTTTTCCATGATATTTTCAAAAAATCATTTTTATTTCCGCTGATATATTTTGATTCTGAGCGCAGCGAAGAACGCATTGTTTCTACCATGATGTTTTGAGCGTCCAATCGAAACATGTCATAGCTCTAAAAAGTTTGGAAAATAATGTTAGATTGTACCTCACTTGAAGCTTTTTTTTTTAATTTTTGTTTGTTTTTTAGTTATAATCCAAAAACCAAAAACTTTTTCGACAATTTTTTAAAAACGCTGAAATTTCGCAGTTTTTAATCACTTTGCGGGTAGCAGATGGTTCCGATCATGTTACTTTGAATACCACAAAATACTTTTGATTTTTGGCTTAAATTATATTTTGAGACAAATTTCGATTGCTTTCTGAGTTATCTGCCGAAAACGACGAATATTGGAACATCGCCAAATTCGATTATCTAGGTATTTTCGAGTAAAAGGAGCCATTCATTTTATAGCACAAAAAAGTTACGGTTCTTGATTTATATTAAATTTTATTCGAAACAATTTTTAAAATTTTATATGTTTAGCGAGTTTTAGCTAAAAAACACAAACATTTAGACTAACTACCCCGATAGAGAGAAGGCGAGCATTGTACCAATATTTTCATGCAGTACCTTTTATGTATAACATACGTAACGTAGAGTAGCGTAAAATAAAAAGAAAAAAAAAAGAGAGACAGGAATGATTGAAAGGGAGTAAATCTGAGGTCGGGTGAGAAGTTTTTTGGCGTTTTAAAGTCGTATTTCTGGTAGTGCCTATGGATAGTTTAATACGATAACTGATGTTTTTTTGTCAATACCAGGTGACGTATACTAGATAACTGAGCTCGCTCAGTACCGTTTTTTCGAATGCAATGATTTATCATTAGCTTCAGATGTCAAATATAACAAGATTAACCACAACCTCCGAAACATCGGCCTCCCCAAAGTACCCACTCCAAAGTGTGATCGCTACGCCAAACGACTTTTTACCCGACCTCAAATTTACGCCCACTCCTTCCTTTGTTTTTTTCTTTTTTCCCGGGAACAAACCAGAATTTCGATCGAATTTATATCTCCGTACACCTTAAACGTTTGAACGGCACCAAAAAAATGCGTTGTTCTTGCAGGGCGATTCTGGCGGCCCGCTGCAGATACCGAACGCCAACCATACCTGCATGCACACTCAAATCGGAATCACTTCGTTCGGAAAGTACTGCGGTAGCATCGACACGCCCGGAATATACACCAGGGTGTCGAATTATATTTCGTGGATCGAACAGATCGTTTGGCCGAAAATTTGACCACATTCGCAACTACTACACACTTCAACAACACCCCGATCATGAAATATTGTAGATAATATTTTCAACGTTGCTATAATAATTTGCTGTAAAATCCGCGTACACTACGGCACACGTGGATACTATGATTTTCGTTGAAACAGTATTAAATTGTTTTTTTTTTTTTTTCATGCAAATGTTAAATGGGTATAGCGTTTATTTTACTTTGATTTGATTTAACGCGATTTGCATGATTTTATAAGTATGTTAACTTACACGATTAATTATATTGTTTTATGAAATAACGTTCAATAGACTGTAAACTTCTGTTCACGACCGCCCGTATACAATGTAAGTACCTCCAACGTCTGTTATTGGATTCAGCGGGTACATAATAGTGCAGCAACAGAGTACCACCTCTGGTGGTATTGTTGTTGTACATTTGAAATCGATTTGTAATTTTTTAGCCTTAAACCGTGTGAGAATGATAATTTATAAATAAATAATTTGAATATATACTGAACAAAATGCATTCTTAATTTTGTCCGATCTGGAAATTGCCGTCTCGAAATCGCGTTCCTCGAACACAGTACTGATTTTCGAATTTATATTCGTAGAGAGAAATACTAATACGAACGATTGTATGATCTGTAGGTTAATGTGATTTTAATTATTGACTTAAATTATAATAGTAGTTAGGCAGCTGTCTTTAGTTTAGCTAAGCTGAAATTCGCTTCAGCATACCCAATTATTCTTGTGACACGCAAAAAACGTTTAAAATACAATTATACTGTTTTTTTTTTTTTTTTCAAATCTTTTTATTGTACGATTATAAAACAGAAGCAATATTGTGTTATAACAACCTAACTGCCTCTCAAAATCTTTCTTCTTTTAGAGAACACGCACAGAAATGGTGAGGAAGTTCCGAAAATAGTACACACAATAAAAAAAATCAAATAGAATTTTGACAACGCGTAAAATTTCTAACGTTTAGACAAAGTAATTCGAGGTGTTATTACGATTTATGTTGTTTCTACCACTCGCAATAGTACTTATTAATTTTACGTCAAAATACAAAACCATTTTGGCCAGTTTTCCTCCAAGTACTACTTATCAATGCGATATAAGAGCATTTCATTCCTGATAACATTTGATACCTTTGAATCTCAAAAGTCTGAAAATTTTATTTGTTATCAACTTCGTTCATAAATACGAGTATATATAAAATATTTTTCCCGACATTTTGTATATTTTCAATGTTTAGCTTATAATACTTACAGTGTGTCTACGTTTTCTATAGATTAAAGACGTTCTTTCTCAGAAATTGATTAACTTCTAAGAAACACATGTCTCGTATAATATTTAAATTCAAATTTTTCTCAATCATAGTGAAAATGTCCTATAGGTACCCACGTAGAAACCCCTCAAAATCAAAATGAAATGTACACTGTCCTCTTAACACCGTTCGTTAATTTTTATTTTGAATTTTACACTCAAAACTTTCTATAAAAATTAATCGAATTCGGCATTTTCAGCATGTGATTTGAGCGTATAAATCAAAAGTTATTTGGTGCTACTAGTGGTGGATCGTAACGAACACAATGTCACAATGTTGCTTTTTCATACTATTCAAACAGATAACGCCACTGGATAGAAACATTCCCAAAGACTCATGACTATAAACTAATGAAACATTTCAAATACTTAATGATTATTTAAGTGTGGTATTTTTTTTTTTTTTTTGTTTTCTTAACTAAATAAATCGATTGTGTTTATTATTTTTGATTAATTATCACTGTAATGAACGAATATAAACTCAATATTTGCCAATTTAACACATACAGAGTAGTATTTAAGTGAAATTTTTTCATTTTATTCATTCAAATGTTTATTTCAATGTAAATGAAATTGTTTTCTATATTTTTTTTTTAATGTATTTAATTTTATAAAACATATGATTACTTTTTCACTTAATTTAGTGAACCAGAAGCGTTTTAATAATAACAAAGCATTATTTACTAGATTGGTAATTTAAAACTAAATAAATTATTTGCATAGTTAACTGTAACCCTTATAAATAAAAAATATGCAATTAGTTTAATTACTTCAAATATTGAAATATCTCTCCAAATATTAAGCAACAAATCGACGGGTTACAAAAAGGTTTTGAACTTAGCGTCTGAATAACATACTATAGGTTAGTACACTTGTGACCTAATAAAGTTTTTTTGAACATTCCATTGTTCAATTAGTCTCTATTCAACTATGTTATACTACGGAAACGGCACAGATTAAATCAATTTAAATAACACGTTATTACAAACACAATATTGTGATGTGAAATGAAATTAGATTAGTTTTGAAACATGAAACGAGAGTTATCCACAATCTACGAGTGTACATTTTAATCATAAAAATTTCAAAATGTAATTTTACTTGATTTATTTTTATTACGTTTGCAAAGATTACTTGTATAAAAAAAATTTTTAAACACAATACTATCAATTAAATAAATAATGTAATATAATGTAATGCGCAAATAATGTACCGATGGTTCGTGAAAGGTTTATAGCGCGTTAAATGAAAAATAATTACTGTAATATGGAAATATAACATTACTATCCAAGATTTGTTCAAAATCTGATAAAGAACGCGAACTATTAAATTAAAATAACAACTATCATCTCGTTGTTACCCACTATGATTAGTTGTTTCTTTGAAATAATGTTTCAAAATTAATTAGTTTATTAAGTACTTGAGTACTTAATTAAAAGAACTAATTAAAGATAAAATTAAATCTTTGAAATATATATTTATAATTTTTAAGTTACGGTCCAAAAACCAAAATTTTTTTAACTATTTTTGGAAAACCGCTTGAAATTTTGACATTTCTAATCACTTTTACGCTCCGATCTGTATACGTTGAACACCTCAGAAAAGCTTAGATTTTAAAATATATCATTTTCATTCGAAACATTTTTCGTTATTTTGATTATTTTCTGAGTTATCTGCCGAAAACGACGAAAATTGGAACTGGTAATTTCCAAATTATTAAATTGATAATCGGTTGGTGAGGTCGACACCCTTAACGAGTTCACGAAATGCTCTTAAAATTTAACTGCTGACACTCGCTGTCACATCGGGTTTTGGTAAAATTGTAGGTACCGCTGAACAAGTACCGTACTGTTTGTGCCGTGCACGCTAACTTTTCGTGATGATTAAAAAACATTACAAAACCGTAAAAAATAATTATAATTTCCGAAGATGAAGTTGCTCGAACCGATTGAACGTCGACAATTACTATATTATTACTGTCGAAAATTCTGCTTTCTCAAAGAGACGTAGAATAACAGTAGAGAATTATAGTGGTAACGAACTATCGGTGATAAAAATAATAGTTGTATATAAAAATTATCGTGCTGTGATGTAATAAGATTTTCGTGTTTTATCGTAAAACTAAATATGCACCATTAATTAGTACTAAAATATCAGAACACAATGCGAGTTTTTTTAATGGGTGCAATGGGTCAGCAGAACGTTCATACTCGTTTCGTATTGCAATAACCGATAAGACGAACAGGTTTCGTAGTCGCGTATCGTCCGTACGAAACAATTCAGTACTGTCTTTGTTTCGTCAGACGGTGGACGACCGGATTTGAGGATTTTTCCTCTTTCCGGAGATTTTGAAGTGTGTCAGAGAACTCGACAGGATTTTCGCTTTTTTCGGGGAAATTCGAGAGAAATTTTCAAAGATTTTTAAGGCTTATGAGCTGTGGTCTCTATGGTCTGTTATCATCAACCATGCTTGCTAGGCTGTCACATGAAAAAAAAATTTAGGAAAAAAATTTGCAGGGAATCCGAAAATTGATAAGTAACGTACTCAGAATTTCAATAAAATTTTCGCCTGGAAACACCGGGCCGTATAGTCATGGCCGAGAGGCCGCCGTCGAGCCGCGGAGCCGATCCGGACCGTCGTCTCGATTCGGAGGAGTCGCCGGCCGAGACGACCGAGACGAACCTCAAAGGCGACTGGTCCAACGTGCTCTTGCTGACGTTGCTGTACACCATGCAAACGCTGCCGTTGGGCATTGGTTCGACCATTCCGGTGATTTTGAAAAGCAAACCGGGTACGACGTACAATGAACTGGTAAGTGCCAGTCCCTTAAAAAATTTTAAAAGCCCTCGCAACAACGAAAAAATTTGACCATTCTTCAAAATAATAGCGCGCTTTAATAAAAACAATAATCATTCAATAGCAGTCCCACCTCAAAAGAAAAAAATAATCGAATCTCCATCTGTGCCAAACGCGGTTGTCGCGCGATTTTGCAGTGGACGCGGATCGGATTGACCACCTTGACCCAGATATCTCGAAAAAAATACAAACTATTCGTATGTATAGAAAGAAAACCGCGCAAAAATTCTCTACTCGATAAAACACGGATATTTATTTTTTTTTATCATTAAAAAACCCGAGTATTTCTAGTTTGCTTGAGCATAATATTAAACACTGTGGATCGGTCATTGTTCCGAAATGTTCTGTTCGTTAACATTGTAAGCATTTAAAAACTGCTTACGAAAATAACGATCCTGAGTGATCTATGAAGTTAGTCAAATTCTTCCTAGTGAATAATATAACAAACAAACGGCACTGCATATTATGTTTCCCGATATTGTGTTTTCAAAATTTTACCTGGTAAACGAGAGTTTTTATTTATCGATCGAGAACGAATAAAACCGACGAGGAAGTGAATGTTCAATATTTTAGAACATGACTAAAAATAGTCACAAAACACGGGTTCACATCTAAAAAATATCGATTCAAACAACGCGTTGTGAAAATTTTAAACAAACTAGACTGTATATAGATGATTAATTATTAATAATTTTTATTGCTTGATGGTTGGATGAGATTTAAGTGTCAACTGCGCCACAGCGTGTAATTTCATTGTTATTACCAAAATAACACTGTTTTATCGATATACTTTTCGTGTACGTATTCGGAAACTGCGTGACGGATTTTCCGAATCTTTCGGTTACAAGTAGCAAATATTGTTTTAAGCGGCGTTTCAAGTCTTAAATATTGAAATTGTTTTAATTGTTTTTCTAAAAATAAATCACAGATTTGACCGATTGGCCCATTTTTCAACTTCCAAATACTTTTTTCTAAACCTTTCCGACGGTGATTTCATATTCTAAATTATACTATTAATTTTACTTATTTAGCCGATATACCATAAATTGTGTAGAGTTTTTCAACCAAGTTATCAAGTTACTACGAAAAACGATGAACCACCCAACCGCGGATGATGTTATAATGCTTTTAAATATACTTGAACACGTACTGTACATTTATTTTTACGTGGAATCGCTAAAAAAACATGTTTTGTTTTGTTTTAGGCTTTGTTCAGTATTGTGTTTTGGCCGTTCAGCGCGAAGTTGTTATGGGCTCCACTGATTGACTCGCTATACATTCGAAAACTGGGAAGAAGAAAATCGTGGCTTATACCCGTTCAATACTTAATCGGTACAGTAGTATTGAAGTGTAGAATAGTTTATTTTTAGATTTATAAAAAAGTACTTACAACACATTTTTAATTTCTGAGTTCGAAATGTGCGGCGGTTGCGGCCGTAAAATTGATATAAGAGACCGTATAGCAAGAGAATGTTCAGAACAATAAGGGTACTGCTAAGACAAAATAGTTGGTAAGAAGATGATGATGATGACGAAGAAGAATAATTTGAAACGCTATTACGACTACTATAATGTACAATTATAAACCTATAATAATCTTGTATAGATATATAAATGAATAAAATAATTGCAATTAAATATTTAGATTTATATTTTCTGGAAATTAAAGCCTTGTCAATAACAGTATTATTATATTTTTAGGAGCGATTTTAATTTTCACAGCCGACGACTTCGACCGCATGCTGTCGGACACTGAAAAATTCGACATAATGATGATGATGTACACTTTTTTCATGATTTGTTTTTTGGCCGCCACACAGGATATAGTTGTCGACGGTTGGGCCCTGACCATGCTGAAAAAGTGAGTGTTGCCTGAATACCGAGTGATCGTAGATTTCAGCATGTGTATTTAGTATTTACATGTTGGAAACCTTGTACGAAAGTTTCAAAACTTTTTGTTGAAACTTAAATATTTTATCGAACTAAAACTACAAAAAAAAATCGAGAATTTACAAAAAATTTGAAGTTCTTTACTCAGCTAAAAAAAATTCGAAATCACTTGAAAATATTGAACGAAACCTGTATCTTAGCTATTGTAATATTGTTTTAAATGTTCATTAGTTTAGAAGTAATGGCCAAAAAACTAAATCAAATACCTCGGTTAAAACAAACACGTTAACCGTAATTTTTAACGTTTTTCCTTAAACTTTAGTTAATTTTTATTGTAACATTTTGAAGTCTCAAATTTCAGACCGCTCAAAGTACCATCATTGTCTATAAGGCTTTCAGAAAAGGCACTGACTTTTAAAATCGGAGCATTTTTACTACCCTTAAATTAATACATTTTTTGATGGGCTCAGCATCTAAAATATCTGCACAGTAATAATAATATGTAAAGATAGAAGACAGAATGAATTTGCTAATTGAATATTTTAGACAAAAATAAATCCAAAAACTTAATAACTAAAATACTATTCATAACCGCTGTAGTGTCCCGAAATTTTTTTTCAACCGTAACGCATCACCTTGAATAATAATAATTTGGCACTGACTTACCGGTTTTCCATATTTTTTACTTCAGAAATAACGTTGGTTACGCATCCACGTGTAATTCTACCGGACAGGCGATAGGAAGTTTATTGGGCTCCACAGCGCCCATACTGTTGACCTCGGAATCGTTTTGTAACAAATATTTACGAAACGAACCCGCCGAAGGAGGAGTGACGACCATAAGAGGTAAGTAAGTGAGATAAATAACTTTCAAAAAAATTTACAGAATACCGAGCAGAAAGATATTGAGAAAAACATTTTGATGCAAAATCATCTGGTTTCATCCGGATGTCAACAGTGCCTAAACTATACATCTACAATATGAATAAGTAAAATATCGATAACCTTTTATCCGTTTTTTATTGGATCGCTTTTACTATTGATTTTTATAAATTTTGTTTACTCGTACAAACACATTAATCGAAACTAAAATCAATATGCCAACCACGCCCGTTTTAAGTCTATCTGGTCTTTATTTTCGTATGGTATCTTTAAAAAAAGGCGAATTGATTTTGACCCAATTGGTTTTGAGCGGAATCGACCATTATTCGTTTTTTTATTCTTCCCTACAATCTACTGAAAATATGTTCGGTCCGTACAATCACTATAAGGTAGAATTTGACCGGTTTATTCTCCTGCCATATGACGGCTGACTCTAAATACGGCATTTAAGAAGACATACAAAAAACTGTTGGTGACAAATTACAAAAATTAATTTTAATTAAATATCCTTATTTCTAGACAACTAAATTTAAAAATAAGGAGTTTTCTACACTTAAATATCAAAACAATAATAATTATAAGTTTATTCATAAAACGTTCTTAAAATTATGAACTACACTGTTAAAAAATGGTTTTTGTTCTTAGATTCTGAGCGCAGCAAAGAATGTTTCGTTTTGTTTTTTTCTGTGAACACTTTGACAATGCGTCCAATCACAAAAAATATCATAGCAATAAAAAGTTAAGAAAGTGGACCTTATTCGCAGCTCTTTTTGACAATTTGTTTTGTATTTGTGTTATAGCCAAAAAAATTTAAAAAAACTTGACCATTTTCGGAAAACGGCTTGAAATTTTTAAATTTATCTGCCGAAAATCAAAACATCAACAAGTTTGATTGTTTATTTTTTCGAGTGGAATGAGCGATCTTATCAATGCATATTAAAGCACGAAAAAATTAGAGAATTTGATTTGAATTCGATCTTATTCGAAACAATTTTTAAAACATTTCATATTTAGCTAGTTTTGATCCGAAAATACACAAACTCAGACAAAATTCTTTGATTTCCTAATTGTTTGAATCTGGAAAATTGACGATTGCTGTTCATATCACTAGTATATGTGAAATATTTTTCCAAAAAAAATTTCGTAAATAACAAATACGTAAGGCAAAAATTCCGATCTTTTTATGCAGTTCCTTATGGCTTATAATATTATAAGTTGTTGGACCTATATTTTTTTTCCATAAAAATTATTTTACAAGCTCGAACCAAACTGGGCTTACGATATTGTTTATATTATGTGTTGTGATGTTTTAACATGTTTACACGTGTGCACGATGAATATCGCAAAAACATACATATTTCAAATTTTCATGCAGATAAATTGCTTTACAAACTTTAATAAATTTAATGACGTTTTACCACAATTTATAACGTAACAAGACTATAAAATTATGTTTATCTAGGTTTGTTTTACTTCTGCGGTGCATTATTCCTGTTAATAACAACACTAGTCGCTATATTTAAAAAAGAAAAAGATTGTACGTTAGAAGAGGACCACGTAAAACTTAACGTTTTTCAAACATATTCATTGCTGTGGGACATTCTAAAACTACGCAGCGTTCAAATACTAGCCGCAGCGTTGCTTACATCAAAGGTATAAACAATATATGATTGAATCAATTAATATCAGTAGTGCAATACGTCGTCTATAATATAGTTATTAATAACTCTAAAATATACTTTACGATTGAAACACATACCAATTGATTTTAAATTTTCCAAAAAAAAAAAAAAACAAAACGTTGAAAAAAGTTTATACTCTTCAAAATAATGAGCGTTTTTTGATAAAAGAATCCTTTTGAAGTTGACGTTGAAAAGTATTCGAACACTATTTCTAGTATTCGAAAGTGCATTGCTGTCTTGAAAAAATATTCAAATACGTATTTTGAGTACGTCTTTACCCATTAAAATACTTATTTCGAACACAAAATGGAAATCTTTTTTACAAGACTGCCGCAGTTTTCAACTCATATTTAATATCGTATTCCTATGTTGTTCAAAGCCTACTTATAATACGCTCAATTTGAACTGTTTCGTAATCGTTGTCGTAGGCATATGGGGTATAGGTACATTTGATGTAATTATTTTTATAAAAAATTTAATGCGTTGTCTGTTCAAGATTGGTTATTCGGCGACGGACAGTTTGACGACGTTGAAACTCATTGACGCGGGTGTATCAAAAGAGGACATCACGTTGATTTCAACAGCGATGACAGGCGTGAACATGATTGTTCCAATTTTAGCCGGAAAGTACGTGTCGGGGCCAAAATCGATAAACGTATACTTAAACATAGTACCGTATAGGTAAGCAGAACCCATCCATTATAATAATTTTAAATTATTATAATTTATTACGGTTTGCAGATCGAACTGATAGTACGAATCGGTTAAAAACTACACCTACCAATATTAATATTTGTTATTTTTCTAAAACCGTATTTATAATATTATAGTTACGAGTTACGTGCAGTATACGGACGTTTTGAAATAAATTTTGCATTTTTGAGCGAGTCTTGACCGCATTTTTTTAATAAAACAACGCCATAACTGGAACGGGGGTGGTTTTGAGAAATTAAACATCCGACCAAAATTGAAAATGTGTTAGTTGATAATTATTATAATAATGTTGATTGCGAAAATAATATTTCAAAGTTTAGTGTAGTTAATTTTTTAGGGTTTTTTTATTTTTCAAACTCTTCCAGAAAACAACATTTTTTTAGAAAGAACCATCTAAATAAAGAAACCGGGAATGTTTCGGAAACGAGTTAAATATAAGTTAGTTATAAGTTCATAGGTGCGATAAGGAGAAGGTCTTTGGGGGGCTTTGGCGTCCCTCAAACTTAACGTGTATTCTTTAATATCTAATTCAGAAATACGCACAATGTTACACACGTCAAGACGGCTAAATCAGCTCACTAAATTTTTTTTTTAAATTTTTTTGACCACCAAATACGGAAAAAAGTAAAAAATTATTTACTATAATATGGTTCATCAACATTTTATCACTGACACAGTGAGCTAGAAAAATATAAATACAAAAAAAAGAAAATATACTTATTTATGTGTCTATTAGTGAAATCCTAAATTTTTAAAACATTTTTTACCACCGCAAAACCCTTATGTATTTTCATATTAAATTGTTCTAAATGAAAACCGACCAAGCGTTAATGGTTTTACAAATATTTTAAATTATTTTACGTGCTATCAAATATAGTTTTAAATTAACTATTAAATTTTAATCATTTATAACCTAATAAAATTGTTTTTTTATACTATGATTGAAATTAAATTGTTTTATCATACAAAAATATATTAATATATATTTTATTAAATCTGGTAAACACTAAAGCTTTAAGAATATAAAATAGATGTATTTACAATGTTGGCTTTTCGGTATTGGTTTTTTTTTATAATTATATACAATGAAAAATTATTACAATATTGTTTCTGATTTGATTAAATATTTAGAATGAGTGTGAACAATGTTGTAGTCAAGCAAAATTCTAAAAATTAAAACTTTCTATCATTATATAATCAAAATTAAGCTCTTAGCACATATTATAAATAAAAGAGTGACATTAATTATTATTTTTATTTTAGATTACTTTGGAACATTCCGTTTGTGTTTCTGATCTATTACTGTGATGAACATAAACCATCCAATGGCATGGTAAATTTCCCACCGTTTTTTTACGCAATTATAGTACTATTACTATCGGTGCAACACGTAAGCAATCAACCGAATCAATTAAATATTAAAACGTTTGAAGCTTATGCATTTATTTAGCTGTAGTGTTTAGGATGTTTTTTATTTTTTTTTATTTGTCTGGTCGTTAAAAAAAAAAAAATGGGTGTATTATAAAATACAACTAGGACCAGAGATTTAAAAAAAAAAAATGCATCGTTTAAAGACTAAAATATGTAATAGATCACTGTTTTGGGTGAATCGCTGTTATGAGAAAAAAAGTTTAAACGTAATGCATTATACACAAAAGTAATGATAAATAGTTGCCTTTGAAAAATAAAAATACTAATTTAGTTTAGTTCACTTACGTAATAAAATGACGTACATGTTAGTTGTAATTTTTCTGTACATAATTTTATAAGATGTTAAAAAATTGGGGAAAGAATCTCGTTTAGAATGGGTCACTGTTTTAAAAGGTGATATTTGACGTTTTACATCACAGTTTAAAGCAATAACAAATCAGCGGTTACCAAAATATAATGATATACCAAAGGACAAACACTATATTTAGTCAATCATTGAAAAAACTTGAATGTTCAACACTTTACGTTCAGCAACAAAATGCTTGAAATTTTCTTAAAAATTTATCACGTTTGCAAGACTTTGGATTAATATACTGGTTGGACCACCGTCGAGAAAGAATAGTTTGATGTTTTATGTTAAGTTTGTAAACAATCATTAATGATATTAATTTTTATTTTTTTATTTAGTATTAATTTTTTTGATGTTATGTATAAATATCAAACGGTATGATAAGTGTAGCAATTTAAACGTCAACTGTGCAGAACAGTTCATAACTTAATTGTATTAACCCGGTCCAGCCTTAGTATTTACGACCGCGACGTTGCTCGAAACTATAGCCTTGGCCAATTTTACTCAAAAATTACGCGCAGTTTTCAGAAATTCATCCTCAATAAAATACGTCATTTTGAAAATTTAAAAATTTAAACTGTACTTGACACACGACTTTTTGTTAAAATATTTTTTTTTCTCCAAAAATTTTCTACCTGTATATATTGTACAATAAAAATTGTTAAAACCGGTTTTATGAAACGAATATTGTGAACATCGACCAAATCACATAAATTTCAAACTTCTACATTTTGCTAAAAATTAATTGAAACAGATTTAAATTGTATGAAGTATGTTAGTTTTCCTATTTAATAATGTCGTGAGAAAATTTCAAGTTACTTTTGAAGCCCTTTGATCATAAATAAAAAATAAAAAAAGTGCGACACGAATTTAAAAAGTACGATAGCTCCATCGAATTAACTATTAACTATTTTTAGAGGAATACATTACAGTATACGAGATTGATTGGAACAATTCTACTACCTTTTATTTTTTTTTTTTTTTTAAAATAAAACAAAATTAAAATTATCAGCAATTTTTCCGTAACACTTGAGAAAACCAAATCTAAAAACGTAGAGACGCCTATGACAAATTATCATTATTACGTACATATTGGTCGTAATATTTATATAAACAATTTAAAATTTTTTTGTTTGTGTTACAGATATTGATGTACATTATGTTCATAACTATAATGTCGTTTTTTGCTCGAATAAGTGACCCCCGATTCGGTGGAACTAACATGACTTTGTTAAATACAATTTCAAATTTAGGACTTTCGTGGACGTCTACTGCCGCACTGAGGATGATGGATTTGTTGACGAATACGGAATGTTCGTCAGATTCTACAAACAATTGTTCCACCAACGATCTTAAATACGTAAGAAACTTTATTCTTAGTACTTATATTAAAATACTAAATTAAACTACATTTTAATAAAATAAAATATTTTACACCTACATCTTAACCCGTACACGTATTCGACACAACGGATATATTTAAAAAAAAAAAAAAGCAAAAAAAGAAAAAATAGGCAGGGTAGGTGCCATTTGGGAGGTGAGGTTCAAAAAGCTTTTTGGAGACCCTATTTTATTAATTTTTTTACTTTAATATTGGTCTGTCAACTAAAAATAAAAGTAAACCAATCGTAAGTTCTAGTGGGGTGACCTGGGTTAAAAGTTTGGAGAGCAAGTCCAAAGTAAACAAAATAGGAGAACAAAATAATTTTTTTGTAAAATTTGAAAAGATATTAATAGATCTGGAGAAGTTGAGCCCCCTAACTGTGCAAATGTATGCTTTTTTTTTATTAATTGACCTGCATCAATGTTTGCACCCGTGTTTAAAACCTGAAGAAATGCGTTGAGCATGCCACTTTCCCGGTTCAGATAAGCTTTTATCGCTCCGTTATTTCATACATAAAATAACTAAGAACAATGATTTTTTGAAAACAAAAAATATTCAAACAGTATTATTGATCAATATTTTTCGATGTGTTGCATTTTTATTTCAATAATTATCATTCACATGATACTTTTTATCTACATCTCACACACTTGTTCTTAAATACAAGAATTAAATAATTCGTATTTAATTCTATTGGCACATTTACTACCTATACCTACAGTATAAAAAAAAAAAACTGGTGACGGCAAAAAAAATAATTCTGTGATGTTTTTTTTATTTTTTTTTTTTTTTTTGTGGACCTTGAACAATTTAAAAAATATCGAAAAATATTGAAACCTAAAATGATTTTTTATAAAAACATTTATTTAAAAACAAACTGTTTGTAAAGTGAAAAATTGTAAGTCGTTTTAGTAAATAAAAAATGATTATACCAGTTGTTGTCGATTATATTCTTAATTGTAATTTAAATTAATAGTTTAAAAAACTAATGACAACAATCAATAACAAATGAAATAGTGCACTCTATTTCATTTGTTATTGATTGTTGTCATTAGCTTTTTAAACTATTAATTGAAATTACAATTAAGTTGTATTTCTTTCTTTTTTTTTTTCGTTCATTAAAAATACTATAATTATTAAATATACTTACAGACGTGCAAAGCACAGGAAGGTGACTGCATTACAACGAGTAACGGCTATTTCATAGAAGTAGGTATATGCACTATTATTGGAGTCATTTGGTTCGTAATATTTGAAAAACTTCTGAAAAATCTTCAGAAAAAGGGTGCGTCTCAATGGTTGGTGAACGTGACAAAAAACAATGTCACCGGAATCGAAAACAGTTCATTTTCGATGTAACTTGTAAGCGATAACGTAAGAAACTTTTTCTGTACAAAAAAATTAACAGATTTAATTTATAACACATCATGTGATTATTGTTTTCATTGTTAATTCAATATTGTTTCAACCATAGACGCAATTTTGGGGGGGCTAGACGGAACTTGGCTCCCCTGGTTTGTAGTAAGCCCCCAACTTTTCAAAAAAAAATCCATAGAATAGTCTATCTTGGAAGGGCTTTATACAAAATAGCCTCCCCAGAAAAAATGAGATTTCAACTTCTAAAATTTCACCTGTGGTTTCAACACAAGTTGGCAAAAAAATGAGACGAACGAAAAACTATGTTGAAATTTGCGCATTAATTATTACTCAAAATTGAATACTTATTTCTATCGACTATTAGAATAGTGTTAATACTTATATGTTAGACCTAACCTAAACTAACTATTTCATATAACGTAAGTTGTGAATTTATGTATTTTTCAATTTACTATTGAAGATAATTTTCAATATGATAAAACATAAATTTTGTGTGGAAAATATCATAAGATTATTATTATCATGGTGAGATTTCTGAAAAATTATTAAATCAAATACGCAATTTTCTTACATAATATTATATATAGTTGTTAGACCGTCTGCGTCATATTTTGTATTAATGAATAAAAGGTTTATAATAGGATCACTATTAAATATACAATTGTTATTGTTAATACATGTCAACCTATTTCTAAAAAAATATTTTCATACTGTTGTTTAGACTATTGTGAATTATTTTTTAAGCATTTAAAATTGATAACTTTTAAGTTTTGTAAACATTTCCTTTTTAAATGTCTTAAAAATTGCCGAACTGCTATTATTTTGACCAAAACATATCAAATGAAACAAAACTATGCCATTAGTTAGTAATAAGTACCTACGCAATTCATTTCATTTTTATCCCAGAGTATTTCAACATCATTATGTTTCTCGACTGATTTTACACTTGAAACAAAAGATTTTTAAAATGTTTTCTACTCTTCATCGTTATGATAATTAATATTATGCAACATAATTGTATATTTCAAAAAATTTTAAATTATTTTTTTATTTTTGTCTCTGTTGTCGGTTGTAAAGTGGGTAATTGTAAAATGATATGTCCAATAATTTAGTCCATCAGCGTCACTATCACACAGAGTAAACAAGTCATCCAATGGAGTGACAAGAAAAACCCAAAATTATACAATATTTTACCATCAAATTGAAAACAATTTTATTTTTGTACAAAGTTAAGTAAGTTTATAATGTTTATCATCTTCATCGTGTATATTTTTGTTTGTTATAATAAATATTACTATTGTTAAATAAGTTCAACACAAGATGAGACCGATTAATTTCACTACCTTTGATTCCACTAATGAATTTCCTAGAAGTTAAATTATATAATGGCCACTAGGACATGAGATAACAATCAAATTGTATTATTTTTTTTTTCTAACAAATTTTCTAGAGTACAGAATTTCAATATGTTGGCTTTTATAGAGTTTCAAATTTTAGCCTCATTTTTTTTTTCTCACACTAAATAACTTTTTTTTTTTTTAATCAATATCTTAAAGTAAACCTTCACCCAATTATACCATTATCAACTAACTACCAGTAACCATAAGTGTTTTTAATAATAGTTTATCCGTTTGATTTGTGATGTATCAGTACCTATATTATGATACGTTCAAGTAAAAAAATTTAAAAATGAGACAAAATACTGTGAGAGGCAATAACAAAAACGTTTTTCCAACTATATAAATTAATCAATGATATTCATGAGATCGACTGCTTTCACGTTTACTCTCAATGAATGTAACAATACACGAGATCTTAATATAACCAAAACGAACCACTTCAAATCTGATACCATACTAACTCTGTAGTAAACACAATAATCACAAGTTGTTTAGACGGATTGGAACCGTGAACAAATATCAACTCGAGTTTCATACAATTAAAAAGGATCGGTTACATTGTCGTTATTAATATCATTTCGTTTTTGTCGAATGGCCTTAACAAACGCATTTACCATGTGTAAATGAATAAACTGTTATCATCTTACTTGCGTTTAATAAACGCGTTTTAATAATTCCCTACATCACAACGACGCAGTAGAACACACAAAATGGCCGACAGATTCCGGCCAAAAATACCATGAGATATAAATCATGTAGTCCTAGTTTTTTTTTCTGATGCATTCACAAACTGTCGTCTATAATAATAATAAACTAATAAACTAAAAAATAATACTTCTAATAAAATCTCAAATCAATAAAACTATTAATCATTTTTTTATTACGTGCTTTAAATTTAGAAACAAAATGACCAAAACAACTGTAAATTCCATCGTACTTTTATAAATGTAGCAATGTAACAATACTTATTTTTAATCATATTCAGAATTACAAAATTACCTCGATCAAATGTATTAATAAAAGCTACCATCCAAAGCATTAGATCAAATCTGAGCTGTTTTTTTAAGTTTTGATTGACTTTCTAACCATAAAATATAAATTAATACACATGATTAAGGTATTTAAAAACGATAATAAAACGTTATCTTTAAATTTATGATTCTGACAATTAAGTACCAGTGGAAAAAAATACGCTAAAACGGAGGGGATAAATTTGCGTACAGTTTAAATTTTAAGCGTTTCTTAATTATTAAACAAAAAATTGTGGTGTCCCAATATTTGATGTCCGACCCGTCATAAAAAAAAGAAACACATGCATTCTAAGTCAAGTAGGGAGTTTTTTGGAGTAGCAAATACACTTTGGAGTTGATTACAGCTTTGGGTAGAGCACTGATTTGAAAATATTTTAGTTTGATGTTCGTATTAGACTTTTAAGCAATTGATTGCTTTTGGAAATAATTACGGTTAGGATTTAATAAAGTAGCATTCTTTCTACTTGAAATAGCTAGTAATCACAAAAAAACAAAAACACACTTTCTATCTGCAAGTGAGTGTTGATTGGTAAAAAATTAAATAAATTTTGTTGTAAAAACAATACGTTCTTCGTTATAGGTACTCTTAGAATGTCAAAGATATCGATAAAAACAATCGTTTTCTCTACTTCACGTCGTCGCGGTCACCGATTCAATAAACTCGATCAGAACTGTTTTATCAAAAAAACCAAAGTCTCAGTCCTGGCGGCGGTTTGAGTCATCAAAAATGTGTCGTACAATACGTGTGTTTGAAATCCCATGGGGTTATAGCGAAAAAGGTGGTTTTAACATTTACAAAAAAACCGCGTGTTATTAACTTCTTGTAGTATATTTTGTTGGACAGAACCAAATTTTTTTTTTTTTTTTTAAATTACACAAAAACGTTAATCGCGTACACCGCATTCGGCCGTGGCTTCCAACGAAGGGAGTAGACAAATACGTCGCAGAATCAGCATATGGCGATCAACTTGGATTACGTGTGTGTTGACGTCGGTGGGGAGCGTTACAAGATGGCTAAGGAAATGGTCGGAACGGTTAAAAATAATTTGCTAGACGATGATACGGATAATATTATTTAGTTTTCATCTGGTGTTTGGTGCGCTTGAAATGGAAAGACCGACGTCATACAGGGTCAAAATTAAAACGAGCTGTACACCGTAAAAATCCCGTAAAACTGTCCCTCGATTTGCATGACTGCTGATGTCAAACAAAAGCCGGGGAATCACTCTAGTCACGTGGACAGTTTGATGCTGTAGGTTTATATAGATGTTGTGTGTTGAATTTGAAAGCAATTAAAAATAGCTAACGAAAAAACGATTCTGAGTGTGGTCAGTTAAACTATAAAAATTGTTTCGTAACAATAGAATTTAATATTGGTCTTTAATTAGGCGCTAGAATTAAAAGTATTGAAAACAGTTTAAATGTGTCATAGTTTTCAAACCAAAAAAAAATCATATCAAATACCTCGGAGTAATTGTATGTTCTACTTTTAGAAATTTCCTAAAAGTCGAAATCACTCTATACAACAGAGGGTAATTTTATTGGTATAATCAAAATACACCATTATTCAATACTTTTTTTTATGCTTTCGAAATCTACATGGCGGATTTTCTTAAAATATTTTTATTCAGATACCAAATTTTGTATCGCATAACATATTGTTTAATTTTCAAATCTTAAATAACAAGTTTGTGTGAGTTACGAATTTTTTTCCAAAAATAAATCAAAGGTATGACCAATTTTTGAAAATTTTCCAACTTAAAACAACTAAATACAAAAATTGTGACTACGAATATTCAAACATTTTTTGTAGCATATTACGTATTTTGTATTAAATATTCAAAACTTTTTGTGGAAAATTAAATTTTTATCGAACAAAAATTACAAAAGAATGAAAATTTTAGAAAACATCAAATTTCTATACTTAGCTCAGAAATTTTCAAAATTTCTTGAAATTTGTATCAGACCTGTATCTTACCAATTTTAATATTCTGTGAAAGTTTTGGCTTATTCCGATCACTATTGTAGATGTCATGGCTAAAAATCTAAATTATTAATGTCAAAAACACGTTTGCAGTAATTTTTAACGTTTTTTCTTAATTTTTGCTTAGTTTTTTGATTGTCACTTTTTGATTTTATAGACGCTTAAGTCGATGACCCTTCAAAGTACCATCTGTGTCCATATACCTATCGTTAGAAGTACTGGCGTTAAACATCGGAATATTATTGAAGTAGTTATCGTGTTACACGGCGGTAAAAAAAATTAAAAAATAAATAACAAACACACTTAACGTGAAAACCAATACATTCTTTATTTCATTCAGAATCTAAAAATCGAGGAATAAAAATTATTGTATTAGCTGAAAACACAAACTTTTGTTGACCGTGCGCCAAGTATACAATTTAGCGTCTTGTGCATAATAATTCATGCAAACTATGCCAGTCCTATCCCACACGTGAAACCGTCGTACTCGGTATTGTATAGTGTCTTCGAATCGCGTTAAAGCCGCAGTCGAGCCCGAATTTGAATTAAAAATAGTTTTTATATGCTTTTTGTATCCGTCTCAGGCTTGCACGTGACCCACGTTCACTCCTCGTGTTATGTTCTGCTAATAAACCAGTGAGTACCGATTGAAGTTTAAAACTCTCCGAGATCGCATCGCAACTCGGAAAAACTAATACGATTTGTAAATAATATATTATTATTAGGACCAGGATGTTATAGGATTTTGTAATTATTTTTTCATGATCTTTAATGCTTTTAAAGTACAATATATATGATTCTGCGGACATACTTCCCCCGAGTTTGTATTAGTATTAATATTTGTTATGGTGTTAAGCTTTTGTGGGCACGTTTTACGGTGTATTTCGTTTTAAGAGCGATTTCATATTCAGCAAATTAAATATTACACGTACTCTTTTTTTTTTACATTTTTTGACGCCTGAGAAGGACAAATAGTCTATGGGTGGATAGTGAAAATGATACGCGTTTTATATTTCAAAAAATATTTGTTTGAATCGTTTATTTTACTTTATAGGCGAATTTCACAATATTGTGTATAATAGCGTTGAGTTTCAATATATTCTGAAGATAATTAGTCGGTTGAATAAAAAAAATCTACGTAAAATATTGTTCACTTTGAAATTGTCGATTCTATGACGTAGATCCATTTCAAAGTAAATATATCGTTTCAGAACATCATCTCTCATCGCTGGAATTATTAGGCGAACGAATCATTTTTCTTGGGATTTTTCGTCTCCAAAATATTTCGTCTATGACAAAAAGCGACCATCTCGATGAAAATTAATGGATATTACATTTTCTTGTAACCGCATAGAATATTTTCAAACCGAAATCCCGCTCGGTAAGAAATTAGTAACTGTGTTTTAGCCAAAAAAAAAATTGACTATTTTTATCGGCATCCTAACCGATAAAAAAAAAAAAATATTTTTCCGCAAAACAATTACTACATATAGGACATAGGTAGACCTTTACGCTTTGCAAAATTACGAATATAAATACCGGCCAAATATTACGCTAACGTGATTTTATCTAATTTTTTGTTAAAATAGTTTTATAAAATTTGCGTCAGTAGTAGCTCGGGCGAAAATATGGGAATTTTGCCGAATCACGAAGAGAAACCGAATGTTTCAACGCCCGGAGAGAGTCCGATGTTGGTCAAGGCGAATTTGAAAGGCGATTGGACGAACATTTTCCTACTGTTATTACTGTACACAATGCAGAGTCTGCCTTTGGGAATAACCTCAGTCATGCCGTTTATTTTGAAAAACAAGAAGAACGTATCATACCAAGATCTGGTAAATTTGTGTGAAAATCGTTAGATTTAAAAAAAAAAAATTATGATTGTTTGATAATCAAAACAATACGTAAAATAGAACGGCAGGTCGTGTTCTATTATACATATATTTTGACAACTATTTGCAGGCTTTATTCAGTTTATCGGACTGGCCGTTTAGTTTAAAACTGTTATGGGCTCCGTTAGTAGACGCGATCAGTGTACAAAAGTTTGGGAGACGGAAATCTTGGCTGGTCCCGACTCAATATTTAATAGGTGGGTGCACATAGAAAAATAAACTAAAATAAAAAATCACACTAATACTTGGGAATCGGTGAAAAACATTTTCGAACATTCAATTATCGGTAGATTATTTTTCTTAAGCTTATAAAATATAATGTAAAACTTTTCATGTACGGCAGGCGTGATTCTAATATTTACGGCCAACGGTATCGACAACTTGTTGTCAGAAACTGGAAAATCAAACGTCGTGGTACTGGCGTGCGTTTTTATCGCCATAAATGTCTTAGCCGCTACCCAGGACGTAGCTGTAGACGGTTGGTCGTTAACAATGTTGAACAAGTTTGTGTTAATCAGTCGTATTTAAATTATAAGCGATACACTCGTTGTAAACGGTGTCCAGCAAAATCAACGCATGTCTATAATTGTCTTTTCATTTTTTTTTTTTCTATACCACGCTATAAATTAAGATAGGTTATTTGATTTATACGTTCAACACTGTTTGAACCGGATATCCATGGTTTACCCTGCAATTTGTCATTATTGACTCTGGTTTTGCACAGGAATAACGTTGGTTATGCGCCAATGTGTAACTTAGTGGGACACACAATTGGTATGACTAGTTCCGTATTGCCAATTTTGTTCACGTCGGAATCGTTCAGTAACAACTACATACGGATTACGCCTGACGTGGGAGGAATAATCACAATGAAGTGTAAGTAAAAAGTACGTAAAAAAATAAATAAAAACTGTTGTGACATATAAAAAGAATTTTAACTGATTCATTAAAAAAAATTGCGATTTCGTTTTGTACCCTATAACAGCTTTTGATTTATGTATAATTAGTATTAAGTGGTGGATTGCTAACGAAAGTTACGATTCTGAGTGAACTCGGTGAGTCAAAAAAATGCTCGAGACATCACGAAAATTGCAAAGCTTTAGAGTTAGCTAGATAACAGTAGACATTTTTTGAAACTTTGGTGGATCCATTTCAATAATTTGCGTGAAAATATTATTTAGTTTGAAAAATTTTCGGAAGGTTATTGCCAAACCAATGGGAACGAAAACGACAAAATAATAACGATTATTATTAAAAGCAATAGAAACATATATAATTTTGAAGCTCGTGTAAATGTTTTCAAAATACTACGTATCGTTTTATCAAACAAAACACACACAATTATAAACATTTTGAGTTCAGTGTGTACTTCAAAATGATCGAAATGTTTTAAAATTTTTACGACGCTTAAAGACCATCCGTTTTTCAATAAGGCTTCGTGAACATTTTAATAAAATTATACGGAAAAACTTATCGGAAAAGTTACATAATGTACGGTCAAAAAAAACATAATGATAAAAACGTAGAAATAACAAAGTAACAATTTTCAAAATTGTTTAAGCATAATGTTTGTATTTATGTTTTAAGACACTAACAGAAAATAAAAGGTACTACAACTACTACTGAAGCCCTTCAAATAAACATGAGTGTCATACACTCATCAACATAATATTATTATTAAAAATCCGTGCTCAATTCATAATTTTAACAACTAACCTATAAAGCTAAAATCAATACAAATATTCATTCAAATCCATTAAGATGGTGTAATATAGTACGTTTAAATATAGGTACTCTTTAATCACAAAAATTAAATAATTTTTTTTTTTTTTGTTCTGTTAATATCAAACACTGAAACGAATCACAAAATTATTTCTAATTTAAAAAGTTTTGTTTAGGTTTATTATACGTTTGGGGAATAACGTTTTTGTTGGTCACAACATTGATTGCTATATTTAAAAAAGAGAATCGTCATACGACTCTATCAGGTCATGACCAAGTAAATCTCAACGTTATTCAGACTTATTTGTTGGTTTTCAAGATTTTAAAATTGCCAAATATCAAAATTCTAACGATTGCAATGTTCACGTCAAAGGTAAATATAATAAATCATGAAAACAAATAACTAGAGGTATAATATACAATTTTATGTGATGAGTGATGCAAATTCATATTTTTGAGTACCAACCAGATTCCGTCGTTTATTCAAAGGTCGAGTAAATCAATATTATAATAATACTATAACGAAAATGTTAGAACCTAAAGAGAGCAAAACTATTTTGTTTTATTGTCTGAATTGACATAGAAACTCATAAATTGTTTTTGTTTGACACGCGTTTCGAAACTCTAAAATGAGCACCATATTATATAGTAAAAAGGCAACCACGGTGGTGAATTAAACGTTCTCTTTACTTAGCGTATAGTTTTTTATACATATGTATATATATATTGAAACGTTTTCGTATTATTTGTTTTAACAAATCAATTTTCGACCGAGCTAAAGCGCTACTTATTAACTTATATTTTGTGTTGATTTCGATGTTTCAGATTGGTTTTGCAGCAGCGGATGGTATAACGACGTTAAAAGTAATTGATATGGGTGTATCAAAAGACAACATTTTGATGATATCGACGGCGATGTTAGGAGTAAACGCAATCGTAATTATTGTCTTTGCGAAAACCGTCACTGGTTTTAGGTCAATGATTATATTTCAGAAAGCAATATTGATCAGGTAATCGGAACGACAAACATATTAAGAATGTTAAATAAATGTGTATTGTTATTTTACCATGAATAGATCATTTAAAAAACCATAAGCAATATATTCATAATTGTTTGCGATTTTTTTCAAAGTTTGAGGTATCATCTAAAAAAAAAAAATCGAATCATAGAACATTTTAAATTTTTGTTTTTATACTGCAAGCTGTTTTTCAGTTTAAATTATTATTATTATTTAAGTATGCACAATACATTGATCATATTTGAGATCAATATAATTTTAGTTTATAGTTTATTTTTATGTTATGTTAAATCACTGAATTTATTATTAAGTTTTTAAATCTGTAATATTTTACTTTCGATTTGATAAGAAAAACAAATATATATATATAATATGAAATTGAAAAGGAACAGGCTCCCTAGAAATGAAATATATCATTCAAGGTGTACGAAATTACTTACCTAGTTTTTCAATGAGTTGCACTAAATTAAATTTTGTAATCGCGTACACGTGGTATTATTCAGAATATCAAATAATAGTTTTTCTTTTCAAAGTACAATATTGTACATTTTTTTAAGTTTATTTCAGTTCACATTCTCTGCTAGTTTAAACGTATCGAAATTAATTTTGTTTATAACTCTATAACTGCTGCTAGAACTCGGATCAACGACGATCGATAAAAGTAATTGATCTATTCAGAATACGGGAATATCTATAGATATGCAAAAATATGATGTCTATAACAAAATACCTATACTGTTTATATGGTATACACTATATTTTAGTTAAAAAGTGCTCCTATTGTGTTTAAATATTATTTTGTTGATAGATAATATTATATGAACGTGTAAAATACAAAATTTATTCCAAATAACAATTTGGTTAATTCATTTTTGTACATTTATTTCAGATTGTTCTTGAACGTTCCATTAGTATTATTCATTTATTGTTCACCTCAGTTGATCACATTTGACGGAGTGGTTACTATTCCTATTTACTTTTATACAATATTTGTACTTCTAAAATCTATTCAAAACGTGAGTCTGACACTTACAATTTCTTTTTTAAAATATATCTGATAACCGTATTAAAATTAAACTTTAAGAATTCGAACCCATAGTTTAACAATATCCGCATCTTTTTCGATACAATAGGGACGATATTAATAGAGGTATGTATTTATAAATTGTTGGAATTCGCGAAAAAAAAAATTTAATTTTTATCAAATCAAGATGTTTTTCGTAGTGATCCTATTGAATTTTTATCAACATTTTTGTTTATTAAATAAACATAAAAAAAAAAAAAAATTGCTCGATCTTAGTAGAATCACTATAAAATACATTAAATTTGCAACGATAAAACGACACTTCAATAATTCACTATGCTGCAATAAAAAATAATTTTTACCCATCAACGTGTTGAAAAGAAATATTTTTAATGTTGATATTATGTTTTGAAGTTAATTCAACAAACATTTTGTTGTTGATTTTTTTTTTTTTTTTAGTAAATCGCATAAACGTTTGTAATTTTTGTAGATGTTGCACTACATCATGATGTTGTCTTCAATTGCTTTCTTCTCTCGAATAAGCGATCCACGTTTCGGTGGGACATACATGACATTGTTAAATACTATATCAAATTTAGGATCGTCGCTGTCGACGACGGTCGCGCTTGGAGCGGTTGACTGGTTGACTTTCAACGAATGTTCATTGGATTCCAGTAGCAATTGTTCGACGGCTCACGGCCTTAAAAACGTAAGGCATTTGTAAAGAAATAATTTTTTTGATCAAACTTAAATTGTTTTTGGCAATCAACGGTTGTGGAACATATTTAAACGATCTACTGCAGTTAGTTCCCAGTAAATTAAATTCCTAATACATAGACAAAATTTAGAATAAAATAGTTTGCAGCTAAGTGCCAAAACGCAATATTTTATTTAAGGCTACTAATTTAGCGAATTTGAAAGAAAATAACTGTTTATATCTTTTGAATAATATGCATTTTAGACTTTGAGTGTAGCGAAGAATGTATTGGTTTTTACATGATGTGTACTTTTTATTATAATTTTTATTTTTTTTTTTTTTTCAACTATGAAATCACGATAACTTTTCAATAATGCTCCGATCATTAAACTCATACCCTGTTTCTGATGGCCTCTACTTTGTAGCACGGTACTTTTTAGGGGTCATAGATTCGACAGTTCAAAATTAAAAGAATTACAATAAAAAATATAAGCAAAAACTAAGGAAAAAACGTTAAAAATTATGGCAAACGATTTTTGACGTAATCGATTTAGTTTATTAGCCGCATATAAATTTCAAAATGATGAACGAAACGAAATAAGATGAAATTTTTCCATAAAATTAAAATACATAAAATAAATGTCTGATACAAGTGTCAATGTAATTTACAATATTGTCTGTTGATATAATATATAATTTTTAATTACCTAAACCTTCCAAAAAAGTGGACGACAGTATTAAAAATACCCACGAGACCTAGAGCGATTCCGAATTTTTTTTTCATAACTTTACAAATAATTTGTCATTCCGTATGGTCCGCACTTAATAATCAATAATTATAATATTTTACATGAGAATTTTTTTGAAATCTAGACGGAGAAACTTATAACTGAGATTTACGAAAAACGTAAATTATTTTTTGTCAAAATCTTGAATAGACACGCTGATAATAACAAAAACTTTCTTTTTCGGCACTAACCATTTGGGTTTTATTTTAAATATTAATTATATGTTATTCTGTCTGTTTAGATGTGCAAGACAAACAATAGTGAATGCGTCAAAACGGTTGACGGATATTACGTAGAAATGGCTCTGTGCACTGTCGCTGGAATTGCATGGTACGTTTTTTTTAGAAACATAATCAAAAATCTTCACACAAAAAGTGCTTCCAACTGGTTGGCCGTTGTCAAAACCTTTAAAACAGAAAATGACAAAACTGCATACACTTTAAGCGTAATGTAATTTAATTACTTGTACGATTCTTTAAATGTTTTGAATAATATACGTTGTTAATTTTTATATATTGTACAACCGCATTTGCATATTTTTTTATAAAGTCCTTCAAAAATAGCAGAATAGACTTCAAATTTGTTTCAACTAACCACCGGAGTATTTTCGAAAATAATTACCGATAGAAAAATATTTGTACCATTTTTTTTTTTCTCAGAAATAATGCGAAGTTAAAAACAATATTATATTATAATAGTCACATACAATATATAATACTGCGCGAGTCGCATTCAAAACCAAATTTTTTTTTTTTTTCATTTCTAAAGCAACGATTTTGGTACTCGAAAACCAGAAGAGAAGAACTGTTGCTTATAATATAACTCTACTAATCGGAAACATAATTAAATTAACTGGTTTTTTTTATTCTGATTAGTCATTTATAACCCGTTAATACCGTTTCGTCCATTATAAAATAATTGGAGGACACTTTTGCGCGACACATTTCTTTTAATATGATAATTACCTATTGTAATATATCCATAATAATCTGTTAGGTGTTGGTTTCTAATCCGCAGTCCGAAAAAAAAAACCGTTCTTTTACAATAATATATCGATAAATAATTGATCGTTTGCGACGCCTTTTACATATTGTAAGACAATATAACCTATACAATATGACTCCTTTCGCAATACCTTGCATTTTACCGTGCGATTTGTTTTCAATAAACACGAAACACGACGAAATGTTCAATGTCGGTAACACGTCGCCAATGTCGTAAACGAATGATAAAATACTTAAAAATAATAACAGTAATACTAACGATAGCGGATAAATTAACGCTTTTAAATCTTGCGGTTTTCAAACGATAAAATTTTTGAGAAATTTGAAACGAACGGTCTATATCGTTATAGCTATTATATTCGTCGTTACATTGAATTTAACGTGGAAGCACTAAACGTTTCCAAACAGTCTTAGATGTCCGAAGGCTTTTTGTTTTACGGTAACATTCGATTGAATAATGGCGTATCGCGTTTCGTTGTACCTTTCAGAAAACTTGGGCGAACGAAGCACGTCGCAAGACTTCGTATAACGATTGTTGTTTTTCACTCAAATGTTTATTATATTTTAACGAAAAATGTGCTTGATGTGTAAATAAAAAAACAATTTAAAGTAGACAAATCTGAAAACAAGAAGAACTTATGAAACCCGATTACAGGTACTACGGTTGCTCGTATAAAACTACCAAAATGAACGCACTAAAAAAAAAAAGTTGAAAAATTACTACAACTTCAAACAAGGAAACGCGGCGTATGAAAAGAACGTGGTTTTGATCGCTCGAACGTTTTAGACGTCGTGTTAATAAATACTAATAAAAACTGCTTGCGTTATCTCCGCACCGCGTTCGTCGTGCAATTATCACTATACGAAAATCGTCTCGCGACACATAGAGCTTCTCGTATGGGTCAGGAAAATTACGACAACCGCAGTCATTACGATACGTTATTAATTTTCAACGATTTTATAATTGTTTTTGACGATTATTTTGTTCGCGTTTCGGATCGAGGCGATTTCCCCGCGAGCAGTGCAGCGGCTGCGAGGCGTGTAGGTACGAGCGGCTGTTTTTTTTTTTTTTTCGCGGTTCACGCGACTGCTGGAAAAAATGACGTCGCCGGCGAACCCGGACGACACGGAGGAGACCACGAAATCTTCCGAGGTCGCCGACGGTGGAGGCGACGATGCCCCGTTGGCCGATCCGGACCTCCGGGGCGACTGGTCCAACTTCTTCCTGCTGCTGTTGCTGTACACGATGCAGGGATTCCCGCTGGGACTGACTTCGGCCATCCCGATACTCCTGCAGGACAAAGAGGACGGGTCGTACCAGGACCAGGTGAGTGGGCCGCCACCCGGCGTGGCGTGTCCAGGTTTTTTTTTGTTTTCGGAGGGCTTTCCGAGAGATTCTTGCGAAATGTAAAAATTCAACCCTCTGTGTACATTATTTTTTCAAACTCGTTCGTAGAAACAAACGGTCGATCGACAACTTTGGGGTCGATATTACCGCTTAACCGCGCAATCAAACCTAAAGCCCGGAGCTTCTCAATGTGAACGTAGTGGTTGTAATATAATTATACATCGACAGGCGGAAATCGAATGAATTAATAATTTTGTAAATAGGATCGAACAAAATTTCGGAGGGTGTTATGACCCCTTGGATACGCCACTTCCACTGCCCCGGGACGTTCCGCAAAGGCGGATACAAGGGAGGGCAATCGTTCCTCCCGTACAAAAAAAAAAAAAGGTTTTTCTTTTGTTATTTGTGGTTTTTTTTTTTTGAAAATTTTACAAAAAGTGGTGGTATGACGATTACGTATCAAATCAAACCATTTCACGAGACGCCGCAGTTTTTCAAATAAGGTTTAGGTATGTTTTTTTGTGGTTAAGACTAACTTGACACGCTTGTACAGAATAATATCCGTGTTATTGCACAAAATATTTTGTGTTAACTGAATAAAAAAAAAAAACCACCCCTTTTAAAACTAAAAATATGTTTTACTCTAAAGTCATGTAACATTTTGTAACATCCTAAGATCTTTTATTTTGTATACAGGCTAAAAATTGTTTTTTTTTTTCGCTGGGACCTCATAAAAGCTATAACAACGTCCCCCTGGTTAAGTCGTTTTATAAAAATCCACTGCCCCTTCCCCCGTTTACGACATCCGCCCTTGATATTCCGCACTCGTCCTGCGCAGAGCAATGGTTTTGGACGATGCGCAACAGTTTTTTTGCTACGATTTTTCGTGGCAGTGAAAAACTTAAAATTTTTAAATTTTACTCGAACACGTTTTGACGGAAACTTTTCTATAAAAAATAGTAACTAATATTAACTATGTGAAAACGAAAATTTGTGTAGCACTAGTTTTTAGTGACGTGTAAAACGTATAGAAAAAAAGTTCTTTCAATTTCAATGTTTTTAAAAAATATTCAAATTTTACATTTGTATTAGTAAAATGTTTTAAAAAAAAAAAAAATCTCCACAATATAAAAATGCAATTTTATAATTAACGTTTTTTTTTTTTCATCTATGCGCGTAAGTTGACACTGTTTAAAGTTTAATTGAAATTTTTTTTACATGACTTTTGTGTAAACAAGCAAACACGAAAGATGACACAATGTTTTAAAAACTTTTTTTTTTAATATTTGAACTTGACAAGTCAAGCCAGAGGTAGACTGACGCTGGGTGACAAAACAAAACTTCACCCCGGGCCGTCTTTCATATTTATGTTTTGAGCCTTAATTTTTATGATTTGGGCTCCGCAACTGATATATTTTGGACTCCAATTTATAGGTTTTTGGTAGGTATATATGGGTCCTTCGTAAGGTTGTAAGGGTCCCTAAAATGTTTTGCACCCCATCTTCAATCCGCCCCAGAGTCAAGCGATTTAAATTCTGTAATTTTCACGTCGATCGGCACTGATTGCCGCGATAATAGATCAAAAGATCTCAATTAGATGTAAATAAACGAAGCATAAAAAAAGTACAAAATATAGAAAAATCGTGTTCGGGTAAGAACAATATTTTTTTCTTTTTAATAATAATATAATCGTGGTCGTATAAGACACAGGAAAAATTTTGACAAGGAGTGATTTAGGCACAGGAAATAAATGTACAGGAAAAAATTTCTACGGGAAATAATTAGTACAGAAACGACAAAACTAGGAATTTTTTTGTCAAGAAAAAATATATCAGGAACTATCAAAATCAGGAAAGTTAAACTCAGGAAAATTTAAATTCAGGATTAACCAAAATCAGGAACATATGTTTTAAGAGTATATCCCCATTTTTGATCAATTTATTATAGTACCGTTCGCTTTGCACTTTAAAGCTAGGATATTTTTGTGTGAGCGAAACAAAGCGACGTCGCCGAGCGAGTGAGTGTCAAAACTCAGTAATAAGATACGATTTCAGTTTATTTTTAGGTGTAAGTTATCTTCCTTTTCGTGTTTTCTGACAACAAACAAACGAAAAAATCCTAATTTTAATGGTTTCTAAATACTTTGTTTTTCCTCAAAAATATTTTCCTGTTATAAATTATTCCTAAGTATAGGTTCCCTAAGAAAAAATATTTCAGTTAAGATTATTTCTGACATTTTTTTCCATGAAAAAAAAATTCCCGATCTTGCCGTTCCTTTAAATTTATTTTTCTGATTTTGATAGTTCCTGATCTAATTTTTCCTGAAAAAAAATGATTCCGGTTTAGTCGTTTCATTAATATTATTTTCCTAATTTTTAATTTTCTAATATATATTTTTTCTTGACGAAAAATTCCCAATTTTAGTGTTTTCTGTTTTTGACTATTTCTAAAAATGATGTTATATAGCCCTCCTTATGATCAGTTTTTCTCGATAACTATTAACGGCAATGTCGACGGCAATACGATCGTATAATATATACACCTAGGTGCCATAAAGAGTATTTTGTTGTGTTTCAGGCTTTATTTAGTTTAGTGTTGTGGCCGTTTAGTTTGAAACTCTTGTGGGCTCCACTGGTAGACGCGCTCTACATACAAAAACTAGGAAGGCGAAAGTCTTGGCTCGTTCCGGTTCAATACATAATGGGTATTTGATTTTATAATAATTATTTTTTATTCGTTTTGCAGCAGCTGATGTATGAACTATTTTATGTAATTTCTAGATAAAATATTATCCTTACCTATATCCTCCATAGCATACCATTTCACGTTTCAGTTTTCGATCTCTATAAACTCAACGTAGCGATGAATATTTTTCGTTTGCTTTCAACAGTATCGTCTATTCGTATTTAGATATACGGGATTTAACAGCGTAAAATCGAACGCATCGAGTTAATTCTTCAGAGTGCAGCTTTTCGTTCAAAATTCAATACTGGCGTACCTATTGCGTCAAACGTTTATGAAACTATTTTAGCGAACCTCAAAGATTTAAAACGTTTCATAAATTCTGAATGCATGACAAAAAATACACAAAATATAGACACATACTTATTGTTTTCAGAACATTATGTTGAAAATTTTGTACAAAACATACATTATTGGAACAAAAATCCTTACTCGACCAAATACATTTAAAAACACTTTGATTTAGATTATAATATTACAAATAATAAGGTAGGTGATCTTTTTATTATATTTATCGTAACCTAAACACCTGTATATAAATAAAAATGACCATCTGAAATTATTTTATTAGAGCAGACATATTTTATAAAAGTAAGTATAAAATATTTACCGTTAAATCATGTTATGGTATAAATCAATTATAATTTTTATTTATTCAATTCTATGAGGTTATATTAGGATAGTTACTACTTTTTCTTTCCTTATCAATAAAATTAAAATAATGACAGTAAGTAATACTAGTATTAATCAATTGTTTACAAATAACTCTTTTAAATAATCAATTTTTTATCGATAACATTAAAATTGAATTTTAGTATAATATTTTGTGATTTTTTGGTTAAATTTTTGTTGGATAAAGTGTTTAAAAATATTTATTTTACAATTCCAACTTTTTTTAATCGCAGTGTGGTGATGACAATTATTATAGAAATCAAGCGACATAAAATTAATCTAGTATTCTTGTCATTGAGAACCTATATTTTTGAAGTTAATAAATATTATTGTAAATAGAAAACACTTTTGACAAAAAAAAATCGTAAGTTTCGTTTTACATAATAATCTATTAAAAAAAATTGGAAAAAGATTATTCTTTATAAGTGGTGACGTTGTTTAAATGTTTAACCATTTAAAAACTCGCAAAATAAACACAATGAACAGTTAGAAACTTATTAGCTGCTGTAACAAAAATAAAACTCCTCTCGTAATAGTTTTTCATCTTAGTGTGATCAACACTGTTTTAATTTCAGTACGCATTATTCACTGCAATTATTACTGACGACACGCATTTCCACTCAACCAGGCACCACTATTAATCGATTATATGGATTGATTATTCGTAATCGTAATACGTTAAACTAATTTTATAAATTTTTATAAATGGAAATTACATATTTCATAATTTTAAATACGTAAAACAAATACCTATAACCATTGATAGTAAATCGGTATGTACTAGTATATTTGTATATTAGTATATTTCTCTAAAACAAACTAACGTGTTTTTTTATCAGTGATTTTTAAAGTTTTAAAGATAACAACCATAATTTTTGATTCCTTATTTTTAAATAAAATATAGTTCTGAAAATAATTGTTATTTAATTGGCACAACTTGACTTTAAATAAAGTACCTAAACGTTTATAAAAACTAATAGGTAAGCGTTTCAGCAAGCCCTGGAGAGAGGAAATGCCTCTTTTCTAATCCTATGTATGTATAGAATAATAACCACAGGGTTAACATTTACAAATAGTACGCTTGACCCCTAACTTCATTATGACTAAAATCATTTTCTACAGTACAAAATTATAAAAGGCGATTTGTAAATTTATTATGATCTGATTGTGCAGATTACCAGAGTTATTGTGTTAGACCAAACTTCTACATTGAGTTTGCAATTAATATAACTCATACATTATATGTTTAGACTAAAGTTTTTTAGTTTCTTGTTGTTTGAAAGTTTAAAACTACGGTGCTACCAAAATAAAATTAAAACCATTATTTTTTTAGAAAATCATTCTTACAACGAGAAAAATTATAACCATTTCTGTTTCAACACGCGCCATTTTTTGTTGAACTTGAACTATTTCAGGAGCATGTTTTTTTTACATGGGTCAATACATCGACGATTTATTGCCCGAAACGGGGAAACCAAACGTTACGGTGCTGATATACATGTTCTTCGTGGCAAACTTTTTAGCTGCCACACAAGACATCGTCGTCGACGGTTGGGCGTTGACAATGTTAAAAAAGTAAGTAATTCCTCTAAGGTTAGCTGCCACAATTTGTGTTTGTAGATGGGTTCAAAATTCAATTTTCACTAACTCGAACTTCAATTATATTTCACAAAATTTCACTAACTTTTGAAAATTGCATTTTAATTTTGTTTCCAGGCAGTTTTCCATACTCTATTTCATAATGTATTATAGTATTTTTAACGTGTATATGGTGACATGTTATTAAAAAACCTAAACTACTTTTAACACACATTTGTAGAATCGATTACTAACATAATATTATTATTGTAATGATAACCTTACTATTAAAATTAAAAAAAAAAAATCAGAACACTTCACTTTGTCTTTAATTACGACTGACGATACCGTTAAATCAGATTATTAGTTAAATAACAAAACGCAAAAATATACTCCGTGCATCCATTCATTATTTTATTTTATTTATTTATTATTTTTTTTTTTTAATTAGTACCTAATTTGTTTTATAAGTAATGTGTATTATTTATATTGTACACTTATAATTAATCAGAAGTAAACTGGTTAAACATTTTTTTTTTTTTTTTTTTTTTTTTGTCATATTTGTAGTTATTACTTTTCTAGTAAATTACTGCGAAGCAATTTAGGAACGTAAACTGTTCCTTTTAAATGTTATCTGTTGACTATAAATTTTGATCAATAAACACCACCGAAAGAAATTTAAAATTATGTTATAAAAATCTTCATCATGACATTTTTGCGCCAGCCTTCGCCGAACATTAGTTTGAGTAAAATTTTCTTTACATCGCTTTACGAGAATGGTCAACATACGTCGCAAATAAATTGTATTTGAATCAACCCATTCTAATCTGCAAAACTCTTTTTTCTTTTTTTAAATTAAAAATGTAATATGTATCTTGAACCTTAGAACCGGTTGTTTAGTAACGAGTTCATTCACATGTTAATAACCGAAAATTAATATTCAGCTTTGTTATTTGGTGCAATTAGTGCAATAAAGTGGTCAAATCAGTCCGAAAAATTGATCTTTTTTTGTATATTATCAATTGAAACTCTTTTTGCACTTTAAGTCGTTCAAAGATTAGATTAAATAAGAAATTTAGTTTTTGATTGATTCTATTTTTTTTCCATACAGAAACAATGTCGGTCATGCGTCCACATGTAACACAGCAGGGCAGACGATTGGTATCACTATGGGTTCGGTGTTCTCCGTCTTACTCACGTCAGAAGAATTCTGTAACAGATATCTGCGGGTCGAATTCGACTCCGGAGGACTGGTTACATTGAAAAGTAAATTTTATGAATCGCTAGTTCTGTATCCTTATAATATGAGGGGGGAGGGGGGGCTTTAAATGTTAATTTCAATAGTAACTTCTTTCAAGTTAAGCATTGTGTTTATTGAACATAGTGTATGTGTTCAAAAACATAATATTATATTCAACAATTGTTATTTATGAGGAAAAATTTTCAAAAATTCCTTTAAACACAAATATGTTTCGGCCAGAAAGCCCGTAGAGGTATACTAAGATATAGGTTATAGTTGGACTGTTTAAGGTTAAATTAAATACGATTAACGATTCGTTCTAATAAACAAACAATTTCAACTGAGTTTGCGTGCACTTAGTATTCAAACAGACATTTAATATGTATTGAATTATTAATTTGAATGATGAAATAAAGTATACTAGTCCGAAAATTTTAGGAAAACATGGAGAACGTCAATAATTTAGAAAGAAATGTTTACACTATTAACAAATTTAACTTTATTTTAACGATTTCGTTAAAAATTATGGTGATAGTAGGCATCCAAAATAATATTATATTTGGACTATATAGGTAGCTATTTGGTTCGACTACCGAATAGAATATAATTTATTTTAATCCCACGTTATTAGCATATATTATATAAATAAAACACACATTTTTACAACATCAATTTATCATACGTTTTTCTACGATTCATTGTGCATTTATTGTTATCGTATTGCGTTTAGTGTGTTTAACGTTTGATTGCATTTTGACAGACCTGCTGTACGCTTGGGGTTTTATATTCGTAATAGTGACAACGTTGATCGCTGTATTCAAAAAAGAAAAAGATTTGTCGTTAGATGACGATCATATAAAACTCAGCGTCATTCAAAACTATTCTTTGTTGTGTGACATTTTAAAATTGCCCAGTATCCGTATACTGGCACTGGCACTACTGACGTCAAGAGTGAGTCGAATAATATTGTTATGCATATTTGATAAATTTAGTAGTTTAAAATTTTTATTTTTACGGTTAGGTTATATACAGGGAGGTATGTCTAAATACCCGTACCAAACTATTGTATACAATTTTATTTCATTTTTTTTTTTTTTTTTTTTTTTTATTCAATGGAATGGCACATATGTTTGGCCCCTGTATGTAAACAATAAAACCTTGTATTCTTCATCTATACACACTGTAATACGATGTATTATTAACTGTAATTTTTGTATTCGTATCGAAACGAAAACGTAACAGCATACAATAATATTATCTCGACTCAAAATAAATCAGTTGAACGAACTATTTTGAGCGGTTTAACGTTTTTCAGTAATTAACTATAGCTAAAATGCACCACCGAGGGGATCTTTTTTGTCTCTGTCTAAATAGCACGCACAAATCATTGGAATTAAGTCGTTTCCCTAATGCCAAACATACAGATTGATCTAACAATGCGATGAAAATTTTGAAAACTAATTTGAATTTGGCGCGAAATTTTCTTAAAAACAATTTTCCAACTTTTTTTATTTTTTGGCTTAAGTTTTCCAAAAGTTAATAACCATACTTTTTTTAAAAAAAATTTTCAAATTTGATTTGTATAAGCTAAGGGAATAAAATCAAAAATTTGAAAAAGTCATTTTCAATATTATACATCATGACGAATTCAAATCAGTTTTCAGATTCCTTATATTTATTGGATCAATCCGGTACATTCAGCTAGGCGAATTTCTGAATTTCGATGTTTTGAGTGTAAAAGATGGAGAAAAAAATCTAGGTCCCCCCCAATTGTTTTAATCGAAATTAAAAAAGTAACACGATAAAAAAATTGTTTTGAATGTATTTTATAATGGTCAACAATTGAGAAGTAGGTAACTGCAATTTTTATAGTAAGGGTATTGTCTTAACGGGCTTTTTTCTTGATTGATGACATATTTACTTATGTTTAAACAATTTCCTAAAAAAAAAGTACAAACTTACATTCAATGCCTTTGATTCGGCACTTAATAAAATTGATATTAAACGAATCTGATCCCGTGAGGGTTGGTATGTTTTAGTAATTTTTATCTTGGTAATTGATTCTCATAGATATATATTTTACCGACACACTTAAGTTGAGTTAACTTAAGTACAGGCAAGTTGGCCGATTGCGATGTGTCTAAATTAATGTGTTGGATCCAACATTCCGTAAATAATACAGAAAAATACTAAGAAAATATATTTTACAATAAAATGTTTGGAAATCTCCCATCGGAAAAACATAAACATTACAAAACTATTCCATAATATTTATTTCGATGGAACAAAAATATCAAAACGAGTTTAAAACCGATGAAAAACGGGAGTTAACCATTGAAGAAGTTGTACAAGTCGTTAAAATAATAACAACAGCACATTAAATTAGATGAAAGACACTATGTAATTAAAACAATTAAAATAGTTGTAAACAATGTCGCATGACTAATGTCTAAATACTACAAAATATGATAATCAAACGATAAAAACGTCGAATTATAACGGTAGACCCAAAGTTGAAACTAATTTTGCTTAATCTATAAATAATATTGTTAATCTTGGTTGTTTGGTCAACGACTAGTTAAGGAGATGGTTAAAAAAGCCATTTTTAGTGGTAAAAATACGTATTTCTTATATGAAAAAATACGTTTTTTGAAGATTTTCTACGCATTTTAGTAGATCGGAAGCGAAGATTTTCCTTTTCTATCTCTAAAATATATACAGCAAATGAATTTAGAATTTTTTTTTTTCAAGGTCCCGTTTATTTAGTGATAAAATGAATAGTCTGGCGACCAATTTAAATTTGTTGTGATATATATACTCATAATCAACACATGTCTATTGCCTATATGTACAACGTTTTACACTTTAAAAAAAAATATAGTATTTAAAACACTTTTTTAAATTGTAAATACTCGATCAATCTATTTAGATATATTAGTATTATATCGAAAATCGAGTGTGAAATCGTCACTAACTTTTCATTATTTTTAATATTTTTTCAGTAAGTATTTATAGTACCGGATCTTGTTTTTAAATAATTTATTTACCATAAAAAATTAAACAGCTTTATTCTCCTTAAAGTATTTTTGAAGAAAAATGTCGAAATCGTGCAAACACATTACTATAGTACCTACTTACTGGACCACAACACATTAATCATTATAGTACAAAGATAGTTAAATACGTTTTATTTATTTTGATTGTTTGTCCAAATAACCTTTAGATAACCATAATAAAATCATAAACAGAACGTATTTTTTATTTAATTTTTTTTTTTTTTTTTTTTGTAACACTTTTTCTGAAAACTGTTTTTAAACCATATTATCAACTCGTTCGTTCATTGTTTGCACATTTTAGGCGAAATTACGATTAAAAAATTTGTTGTTTTACACGATTGTTTCAATTTAAAGGTTGGATTTTGTGTAACGGACAGCGTGACGTCTTTGAAACTTATCGATGCCGGCGTATCAAAAGACGACATTGCCATTATCAGCACGACCATGTGCATAGTAAAGATATTTATACCTCTCATAGCGTCAAAATACACTTCAGGACCGAAACCGATGAGTATTTATTTAAGAGCGACCGTCATGAAGTAAAATATTTTTTCAAAATACTATATAATATTTAAACCCTCGTATATCTTATGCAAAAAAGTTCATAAATCAATTGAAATTGTTTTCGAAATTCCGTACACTATTGCTGCACATCACTTAAAAACGTTCGATCAATTATTTTGTACTTAACCTCTACTTAGACTACTCAATGATACCTAACTCGTTTTAACAATTAGCTTTGAAGACTATAAAATTAATATTTTATTACTAGTTTCAAACCAAACATTTGATAAGATATTAAGTACACAACTGTTTTAGCCAACTATTTTAGACTATAAATTTTCTTTGAATGACGATATAATTATATTATAATGTATAAAAAATTCGATTATTATTATTATTATTATTATTATTTTTATTTTTTTATTTTAGGTTATTGTGGAGTATCGCGTGTATTTTATTAATTTACTACACGCCAAAATTTGTCGATGTAAATAATATGGAAGACACTCCACTTGCTTACTACATAGTATTAATATTCATACTACTTATAGACGAAGTGAGTTTGATTTCATTGTTAAAGTATGCATCAAAAACCAAAAACCAATAATTTGAAATATTATAATACCTACGTAATAAAACTAAAATCTTTTACTCAAAGTCTTGTAAAGAATTTATCATTTTAAGTTTTTAACAGCTTTACATACTGTATTTGACAAATTTCCAACTATAATGTCCAGTTCTTATTTTTGTACACGTAAGATTTTTAATACTTTGTGTACTACAAAATCACAAAAACTGTTTTCGTTATTTTCTTGTTTTACGTCAAAATATAACTGAAACCTACATTTACCGTTATGAAAGTAAATAAAGAAAAAAAACTTAAAATACTTTTGAAAGTTAGTAATAGAAATGTAAAATGTAGCTGAGTTTCAATTAGGCGTAGGCGCCCTCGCGAATAAAAAATTTAATTTATGCAAACATCGACAAACAAACTAAATGCGTATAATATTTTTTTTCTGACGATAATGGGAACGCTTCACAGAAATCAACTTACGTAAAACCGGGTATTTTAAACAGGTCGGCTCGACTCGACAATCTCTGACAAGAAAAAAAGCCAAATGGACCTTAAAACTGTAAAAAATTAACGAGTATAGTAATTATGTTTAAAGTTTTATGCCAATAGGGAAATTTTTGTCCATAAAATTGCTTATTTTTTTTATTTTTTTTTTTTTCAACACTTACCAATTGTTTAAATTGTTTTGAACAGAGCTTAAATTGAACGCTATTTTGCCTCTATCAACTTATGCGATTACGCACGCAGCAATTTATTCAACTCGACTTTATTCAAAACCACTGTCAATTTTGTCGTGCTTAAATCATATTAAACAATAATAATTATTATAATAGTATCTGTCAAGACGTTTTTTTGTTTCCTAGGTACTGTACTACGTCATGTTCGTCGCTATAATAGCGTTTTTCTCGAGGATTAGTGATTCTCGTTTCGGAGGCACTTACATAACGTTTCTGAACACGGTCACCAACTTGGGCACGGCTTGGTCGTCGACCGCGGCACTCGGTATGATCGACATCTTGACATTCCAAAAGTGTTCAATCGATCCCGATAACGGTTGTTCCACGGTCGATCTGAAAGAAGTGAGATCAATACACAACACGTCATGATTAAAAAAAAAAAAAAAAAATGATTCTCCCACAATACCAATCTAAGTTTTTAAACTTTTTTTTCTCATTTCCTTTCTATAGTTTGATTTGTTTCCGTGGCTAATATTATCCTACCAGGATTTCTACATATAGTTTTTCTCGACTATAATATTATGGTCTCCATATGATGTAATCACGTAGTTTTGCCATCGAGCCAAGTTAAGATTAACTTAAAATCAGCCTAAAGCATAATAAATTTTGCAAAAGTCTAATTGATTTTCCAACAAATATACGCGTTGCAATTTCCGTCTTAATCGTTTGCTACGACGTTTTAATTAGCGTATTCGTTCTTCAAAATTCTTACCCCCAACAACAAACGACTATAACGGTCATCTTAAACCGTTTATAAAACCGATAAATTAATAAACAATTTCTGCAATTTATTAAGTCTGTTTTTGAAATTATTGTTAGGCGTGCGAAATAGACGGAGGCGATTGCGTGACAACGATTAACGGATTCTACGCGGGAACGCTTCTAAGTATGTTCTTCGGTTTTGTCTGGTACTGGTTGTTCAAAAACATTCTCAAGGACCTTCAAGTCAAGAACTCTTCTCATTGGATTGTGAACGTGAAACGACTGAACACAGAAACAATCGAAAATCCATACACAATACATTTATCGTGATGATTAGTACAAAAATAGTAGTTACGAATAATAATAAATTGTTTGCATTGTGAAAGATATGACAATCAGTGTGTTAGGTACTGTTACTTGAACGTGATGTTTTGTAACATATTAAGGGTTGGTAACCTTGTACGCACTACTAGAAATAACTACTATTTTGTCGAGACGGCGATATATTATTAATTATTAATATTATGTTTATATTATATAGTCATTAAATCGTTGAAATAATATTTCAAAAACGTAATAAATATAAATTTTGCAATTTTATTTTAGTTTCTAATAAAGTTACTGGTGATCTCGTATTGTTTTATTACATAAGACGTATAAAGTACCTGTATACATTATACTTACAATGTTTGATAAAACCGCACGTGTTATCAAACAAAAATCATGGGTGTTATATAAACTGAGAAGTATATAATACCTATTTATATGTTTAACGGTGAATACGGTTATTATGTACTCACAGAATCACAAATTAACAAAATTAAATTCCACTCGACTAATAGTCAATAAATGTGTTAAACTCACATTTAAAGTATAATTTCACTTATAACTTTTTTTTTTTTTTTAATAAATCCTTGATTATATTCGTCAGGGTAGGTATAGTAAAAAAGTTTTTTAGTTGAAAATTGAAGTTAAATTCTTTTATAATTGGTGATGCTTATGATCGTTTTTTTTTGTTTTATTACTATTAGGAGTTAAATATAAATCAGTTGGTATAGTTGAGGGTGACAAAACTTACCAGAAAGCTACATGTTGTCTCAATAGTCCTGTTAAAAATTATTTCATCGTCACATATTTTTCATTACTAAAATAATTAAACGATTAAAGGCACGATTGATTATTATAATTGAGTACAAGAGTAAATTCTAAGAATGGAAAGAAACTAAATGTTGGGTCGATTAGGAAGCTCGATTGAGTAGCACCTACACTTTTGAGGTAGGTCACACCTTTGTGTGGGTCACTCTGGTTTGGAAATTGTTGTGGTTTCAATGTAATGAGTATAGTATCTGACTGTAATAATAGACCATTGCCTTCGCAAAAATTACTCTGAGTATGCTCGGTAATCAAATACTTCCTAGGAAAAAACAACCATCCACATTTAAGTAATTAATTTCAAATTGCTCTGCTCCAAACAATGGATAAAGAAGTTAGGTATTGTAAATAAAATAAAATAAAAAACTTAACTAGTTTAAATTTAACGAATCACTGATAATAATTTATAGGTGCGATTTAACTTTACACAAGATTATTATATTGTTGGATTTAATTCATTGAAGTGCAAATGAAAATTATTAGATGGACGAATGGAATATAGAGAGAAGTAGAAAAAAACCAAAGAAGACATGGATAGAAACAATTGAAAATAATATGAAGGCTGCATTTGTGTGTGTGTGTATAGGTAATTCGAACGATTCCAACGAGTGGAAGTTTAGGACAAGGAGGACTGACCCAAAATAGTTTGGAGGAAGGCGAAGAAGAATAAGATTCTTTATGTATCTTTTTCCAAATTTTACTCAACACAAAAAGTTATTTTTTGCCAACCTAAACTAATAACTTGCAAAACTATCGATTGAACATCAATAACTCAAATTACTAATGACTCATTAACAATGGGGGATATTATATTATATTTTAGGTATATTTCCTAGATCACTTCAGTTACTATTGAGGCTAACTCGCTAACTCGATTTTCTTTCTCTATCTATCACACGTAAATCGTAAAAATGTTGACGTAAGCTCTAATACATACCAAACAATTTATTAATTTGATAAGAAATCTGAAAATTAATTTGAATTCTTGAAGACGTCTACTTTTTGTTGCACATTTTCAATTGTATTTTTTGAATGCTTACAAATTAATTTTTTTTTTTAACAAAATTGAGTTTTTTAAAAAATTGTATTCTTAAAAATAGTATTTATCAAGAAAATACAAAATGTAGCTCGAAAGATTAAAAGCAGACGTCTTGAAGAATATAAAACAGTTTACATATTCTTCATCGCATTAACAGATCAATCGGTATAAAAACTGTCTAAAATCCTATGATTTACGTGTGATAAACAGAGAAAGAAAATCGATGAGGCCCCTTGATATAATTGTAACAAAATATAGTAAATGACACACAAATATCAAACGTATTGAGTTGTGCCTGTACCCTAATTTTACGATTAGAAATACATCATGTAGTAATTATTTCATAATTTTTATTATGATCTTATGGTATACAATTATTAATGACGGTCGATTTATTAATCGGTGAACAATTTAGTGGAATAATTCCACTCTCTTGCCTCATATTTTTTGATATGGATGATACTAATTTAATGTAATTGTATTCTTTTATTTTTACAATTATTTAAATAAGTACAGCAATTATTATAAACAATTGATAATATCGATTAAACGCACATACGAGTAATTGTGCTTGATGTTTATATAGTCTTTCCCTCGACAAAATATATGTTAAGTGTCTTGTCCACATTGCATCGGTTTTATTCGATTATTTTAAAAACAATCATAAAGAGTTTCCGTGATACCTATACATACTATACTATTTTGAGATGATTTCTTAGAAAAATAAATTGTTTGTGAAAATCTTTGGCCTTGAGGAAAACGGATGTAAAACATGCAATGCTTCTTAAGCTCTGTGCGGGTGAGCAACTCAAAATTTAAATATATAAAAATATGTTTTTGTCAGATAATTACTGTTTATTTTATGTGTCAGCTAACACATCTCGTATTTTATTAGATTTTCTGTAAGAAATACTAAAACTCTTTGTTTTCATACAATTTCTCTGATGTACAAATAATGATTAAATACCAACAATATGTAACTTTAACGTCTATATTGTTAAAAAATTCTTTCGGTTCAGCTTTCGCATATTTTGTGGTTTTTTTAAGACTTAGGATTGGGAGATATTAACAAATAAACTATTTATGGCACAATATATATACATAATAATTCACGCCATTCCAATGCCAGTCGGAAAAAAGACTAAACTATTTGTAGTCAAAAAAAACTTAGTTTCGTTGAGTTTTTGGCGAACTCAAAATCATAGGGATTCGAATAATATTTTGGTAAATATTTATTGAAAAACATGCCTTATCTTTGAACTTTTTCAATAACATTGTTCTTGCAAACAACTCACAGTAGCGCATCACAGTAAATTGTGCGTTTTTTAGTTTTTATGATTTCACATTAAAATATTCTAGATATACAATTGATAACATTTTCGAGCTAAAGTAACTGCAGACCGTCAGCGTTTCGATTTAAAATTACCTATCAAACTCAATAATGTACCTATGTGTATTGAAAAAAAAATTAATAATGAAAACCTTTTTTTTTTTTTTCAAACGCCTCTCAAACAGACGCGTTCGTCATGATCGCACGTCAATAATTGTACAAAAACATTCCTCGAAAAAGCGAATCGATTAGTTATTTTTCGGTTAAATCAAGTATAGACATTATGTTCAGCCTGCATGACGACGGGGACAGCCCGCACAAAGACGTGGACAGCCCGCACAAAGACGTGGACAGCCCGCACAAAGATGTGGACAGCCCGCACAAAGACGTGGGCAGCACGCACGAAGACGGCGAAATGGCCTCTGCCGAAGTGCGCTCCATTAGTTTTTTGTACGGCGACAAGTGGAATCTGGTTAAACTTTTGTTTTTATACGTGCTGCAAGGCGTGCCACTGGGCTTGGCCGAAGCGTTCCCGATAATATTGAAAACAAGACGGTTCTCGTACTACGATCAGGTAAGTTTCTGACAATGATGAAAAAAAAACACCGTTCGAAGTTGTTTGAAGTTGAAGAGGGATTTTTCAAAGTCAGTGGCGAGTAACTAGGACTTTTTTTGTGGGAGCGATTTGAATATTTCTCAATAACAACAAGAAAAACATGTAAATGAGTAACACGCTTAATAGACAAACGTTAAAGCATTAGAATGAATTATCAAATTTATTTTTCAGTATTTTATTTCAACGTACATCGTTGTCTTTATACGTGGCGTATATTATGTCACCTATATAGCAAATAAATATTGAACATATTAATTAATAGAAATTCCAAAAAAACTAATTTTTTTTTAACAACTTGACGGCCATGATAGGCTCTATTTGGGGTCTCACCAATTTTTACTTTAAATTTTTAATAGACATTCAAAATTTATTAATTACAATTAGAGAAATTATTATTTTGGTCTGGAAAAAAACTGGTTGAATGAAATATTTTTTGGACTACAGTTTGTACGCTGCTGTGAGACTATTATTTGGGTCACAACGAACAGTACAATACTGAACAATTTTTAAAATTTTACTGAGACCCAAAATGGGATCTCATGGTGGGCAATGGGAGTTTAAAAAAAATAAAAACACACGTTAAATATTTTATGAGAGTACTATACAAACTTGAGTCTTAATTTAATATATGATTAAACACGTAATATTCTTTGATGTTTTATCAAATCCGCCATTGAACGCGGTTGAATCTTTTGGAAAAAATTTAAATCGTTCTTTAACATGTTTTTTTTTTATATTTTAACATCTATTATATTATGACAACCTGCACTTTTAGGCGATATTCAGTACGAGCACGTGGCCATTTACAATGAAAATTTTATGGGCCCCACTAGTGGACTCGGTGTACTGTTCGGCTGTGGGCAGACGAAAAATGTGGCTCGTCCCCGTGCACATACTACTCGGTACGGTTAGAACTGAAGAAAAAATTAAGCTTGGGTTGTTTCATTTTAAACGTAATATTATCAAATGGAGCAAAGGAAATAAAAACCCGTCTTGCCACTCAACACGAACATTTCCGACTTAATTATCTCAGAAAATACTCTGTTTCAATATAAGTAAATCATGCACACGGGCACACCTTTAAATAGTATAGTTTTATCTAGTTTTTTGTTTGTATGGTTTTTTTTTTTTTTTTTTTAAACAGGAATAAATAAGACTCTACCGTTTTAACAGTGTCGTGACAACAGAATTTCATAGTTCATACCCGCCGCCACACTATGTGAATCGGTGATAGTTTCCTCAAAAACTTCTCCATCATTGCCAAAAAATTAGTCGAAATAAAACTTTAAATAAACATATTTGTTCTTCAGATAACAAAAATCAAATCGGTTCAACCGTTTTCGCTCTGTTGAATTAACGAAATTACATACACAATTCTAGTCGGTGATAACTTCAAACTGGATTTTCTCAAAAACAAATTTTAACTTATGCGTAGTCTTAGAGTTACAAGAGAGGTGATGATAACGGGGTTGTTATATAACGGATCTCTTTGATTTATGTTTCAAGGACAACAAATATCACCAATCAAAAACCCTTTGTATATAATTTGTTTGAAAGTAACATTGGCGTTTGGATTTTTTGGTGCGTGAAAAATAACAAAGTATCTTACACTTTTCAGGCACGTTTTTACTGTTTTGCAGTGTCTACAACGACCATTTGTTGACGAGCACAGACGAAAATTCAAAAATCGTGCCACTCACCGTCATTTGGACAATTATCAACTGCCTGGCTGCAACTCAGGACATCGTGGTCGACGGATGGGCGTGTTCTATGCTACAAAAGTCAGTGGTTATAATATATCATATAATAATGAATATTTTTAAATAATAATTTAACGTAAAATACCAATTTCTTTGGAGAAAACGCATCTACTGCATTTAGTGCTTGCGTATCAGCCATGAAATATATAAGTCAGATATTTCAGATTTTAAACACTAAATATTAGTAAAAAAAACTGATTTCAAACTTAAGTCATGGCTGCATCCACCCACCATCGAATTAACGTCAGTTTATAATATTATTTATAATTTTGTACAGGCATAACATACACTACGCATCAACTTGCAACGGGACCGGTCAGTCGTTAGGATCGTTCTTGGGATTTGTGGTTCCCTTGTTACTCGGGTCAGAGACGTTTTGTAACAAATGGCTGCGAATCCGTCAAGGATCTGGTGGCCTTGTCACATTTAAAGGCAATTAACTACAATAAATACTATAAGAAAAATATTTAAAGATAATGTATTGTTATTTCCTGAACTTAAATGATTCAATTAATTATTATTATCGTCATGGTTCATCATGAAAATAAAAAAATGGAAAATTCTTTTAAATAAAACGTACAATATTTTTATAGACACGTATATTGTAATTCCAATTTGAAAAATTTAACCTAAACTAACCATTTTAAAACTTAAAATGATTAATATAGTCAATGTAAAACTTTTTATTTTTAGTGGATTTCTGTCTTTATTATCGAATTCATATTGAACTTAATCATTTTTGGATTTTCTAATGACAATGCTATGTTTCAAACCACATACTTACAGTTCAAAAACACTTTTCAAAAAAAAATGTGCTTGCTTACATTTTCTTATTTTTAATTTATTTTTACAACTTTCTACTTTTATTGACTTATCTACTTTCTACAAAATGCTATCCATTTCAATAAATCAAATAGGTATAGGTACTACTAATATTCAATTACGTATACATAAAATATCGTTGGCTATTGAATGTACTCGTAACATAACATAACAACTGAAAAAAGATTTTTCCAAAAAATCATCTTACTATTAAATAGATACTATATTCGCTAACGCACTATGAATCTAAATCATATTGTACTTACCTACATATTCATTATATACATACATAGTTGTTATAATTGTTTGTGAAAACACAAAACTATAGCATATAATTATCTTGAGAATATAATAATTTTTAATTTTTCGTATTTTTTGTAACTATATTTGGCGCAGTCAAAATATTCTGTGTTTTTACCCGACTTGCCAATAAAAAGCTTTTGTTTTTCGAGCTGTATGTATGACTATTTCTTTGGCACGCTCTGTAACTTCAACGGGCGGACGGCTTTTATCAAATCAAAATGTCGTTCGGTTCGCCTTGATTGTGAGAGTCACAAAAGGCATGATATTATATTTTCGAATTTCGAACGGAACAAAGTTAAAAGCAAAAATTAAATAGTATAAAATATTTTCCTAAGGCTATTGTTCAACATCCGTGGATTTCCTATTGCCCGTATTTTGTATCCGTGGCTTTCATAGATTTCTTGTCTGTGGCTACTGGCTACAATAGTTCAATACTGACAATACCTACAATATACAACGATCAAATCGAACTAAAAAATTTACTGATAATAACTAAAAAGTGTGAAATAAAAAAAAATTATTATTAAAAAAAACCTACAACATTTTTACAACATTCGAGTATAATTAATTATTATAAACAGCATTATTGTACATCATAGTTCATTGCATTTTAACAACAAATATGATTTGCAGTTCATTGCTTGTCCCCGCCTGCAACAACGTATCTTTTCTGGTATTCAGTTTATATTTTATACAATGATTTTGATAAATAATACTCAACATGTTTTTAGCTTTTCAGTTAATATTATCTAACGTAGTCGGGGGGGGGGGGGGGGTTAATAATAATTTTTTAAGTAATAATTGATCATTTTTATGAATATATATGTAACGGTTCGCACAGGATGTTTGTATTTTTGGGGAATCGTGTACATCGTAGCCGCGACGTGCGTGTGTATGTTCAAAAGTGAAATGCAACCATCGACCAAGCAAAAGCATTTGGGCGTTTGGAACACGTACAGACTACTTTGGGCCATAACCAAGTTGCCAAACATTAGGATTTTGGGCGCGATCATTTTAACTGCCAAAGTAAGAAAATAAAACTATCTTGTTCTGAAAATCAGCCAAGGCTGATTTAATTACACCTAATTATTAAACTACATTATACTATAATGAGAGCAGAAAAGGATTTTTATAAAATTTCTACCAACATCCGGAAAAAACTTCGTTATTTTCAAAATTGTTGATTAATCTGAGCGCAGCGAGGAATTTATCAATTTTACGATTGTGTTTAATTTTTCTGTGAACGTTTTTCCGGGTACGTGGGCTAAAATAGTATTTGATTGGAAGAATTGTATGAATGGTTTGATTATTATTTTTTGAGTCATGAATTCGACGAATAACCAAAAATGTTTCTAAAAAGATAAGCTCTGAATAATTTTAAATTTTCTTTTCTGTGGTCACTTTTTGGATAGAAACAGTGCTCCAGTCTTTACACTATAGTATACCACAAAAAAAATATGTGATTAGCTCGAAATCATACTACTTTTAGCGTCACGATTCAAAAACGGAGACATTATTAAAATTTATAAAATAGGTTCAGGTTGTCTCTATGTACATTTATTTCTGTATTTTTTTTTTTTCGCGGTGACTCCTTTGAAATATTTTTAATGATTTGACAATTTTCACACATTATTATCAAAACAAGATGTAAAGTACGAACGTGATATAATTTTTAAACTATTTTATATTTACCTATGTATCTTAAGAATTAAAAAAAAAAAAAAAATAATCGAAATTAATTTTTCAATCGTATAGTGTTTCGTGTTCAGTGGTCACACTTTGCGTCTTCAAATTTTGTTTGGCCAAACGATTTTTTCGATCCATTCGATGTATTTCGACACTCTCGTGTACACTCCCGGTTTTTCCTTGAAACCGCATACGGGAAAACCGAACGACGTTATACCGATCTGCAGGTACGTGTCTGCGTTTAACTCGTTTTTCACTTGAAGCGGACCTCCACCGAATCCCTGAAATATTTTAAACATTATTTTCACGAATTCATAATGACTAATGAGCAACATTTAACAATTAACAATTGAATGAGAGATATAAAACATAGGATTAAGGGTGGTTGGATGAAACGGAGAGAAGCTTCAGATGTTTTATGTGATAAAAGAATTCCGATAAGGTTAAAAGGAAAGTTCTACAGGAGTGTGGTGAGACCAACCATGTTGTATGATTGTTGGAGTGTTGGGCGGTTGACAGGAAAATAGAACAGATGATGAGTATGGCGGAAATGAGAATGCTTAGATGGATAAGTGGAGTAACAAGAGAAGATAGAATAAGGAACGAATATGTATGAGGCAGTATTGGTGTTGCATCAATAGTGGATAAAATGAATGAAAATAGACTGAGATGGTTAAGGCATGTGATGATGAAACTGAAACAGTTAAGGTGGTTATGCAAATGAACGTTGGTGGAAATAGAGGTGGAGACCTATGAAAATATGGATGGAAACAATTGAAAGTGATATGAGAGTTATTAATGTGCGTGTAGGGGATGTTTATGACCGTAAAAAGTGGAGGTATAGGACAAGGATGGCTGACCCCGAATAGTTGGGAGCAGGGCGAAGATGATGAAAAAGAAGAATTAATTTTTAATTTACCATGCACGCGTCTTCGCCGTTTTGTATCGAACCGGCGCACACCATGCTGTCCGGAAGAATTCCCAAGTTCAACGACGGTCTATCTTTCGAATAATATGTTTTATTGCACTCGTTGGCCGGAACATTGTTTAAAAACACTTTTGACAAAACACCGACTTCCGGATTTTCACCTGTAAAACCGAGGACATAGTATTGTTAAGGATAGTTTTGATGGATTTTCCGATACAACTGAGTTTGTGTTTTTCCTGTTTTCGTTCCGAAAACGGTTCTTAGCTCGTGATTCTATAGCATTTTGGAGAACTCAATCGTGGTTTTAATAGAATAAATCGAGTCATGCCGATACGTTTCATTTTCAAAATCATCGTTTTTTGTTTCTATGATTTTGATATTTTTGGTAAGTTTAGGGCCAGAAAACTATGATAAGTTGAATTAAAAACAAGAACCTAAACACAGTTAGAACAAGATTATTTTGCAAAAGAATAAGTGTTCATAACTTTATGGCCATTTAAAACTGATCAAATATCGTCATAAATTCGATATTTTAATTATTATTTATTTCTTTCAAAATATATAGGCATTTTCAAAGATTATATTGTGAAACATTAAAAACATTACAACGAGTTTAGAACAAGTTTTCAGAATGAAAATCGGATGAACCCTATTGGTCTATGGCTGTCATTAAATATAGTGCGACGAAAGACCTTAACTTAATTAATTTGAGTAAAAAAAAAAACACTCGTTGATACTTGTGCAGCCTTGCGTGTATAGAATTCTACAGTTTACTTTGTACAAAACAAACATGATGAAATCATATACCTTGCTTGGTGGTTCCCCAGCCAGTTGCTGTCATTACCGTCGGGTTTAATGACGGATTCGAATTGAGACATATGGGTCTAACGTACGCCGAAAACTCTACATCTTTTTCCAAACGAAGAAGAGCAATATCATTGTACAGATGAGATTTCGGTTTATAACTGGGATGTAAAACGTACTCTACGATTCGGTAATCATTTGGTTTAGCGATGTCGGACGTCGAATTGATGTCGTAGTCTCCCAGGCGAACCCATTTTGCGCTGAAAATTATTATTGCGAAAAATAATTATTTAAGTATGGTTGTGTTTTTAGATTCTGGGTGAAAAAAATTTTTTCGAAATTGGTTTTCACGTGATGAGTGTTTTTTATTTATTTTTTTTTATCACCACTATGTAAACACGATAACTTCTTCAATAATATTTCGATTTTTAACGTCAATACCTCTTATGATAGGTATATGGATGGTACTTTGAGAAGTCATAGTTTTAAGCGTCCTCAAATTTAAAAAATTACAATAAAAAAACTAAGCAAAAATTAAGGAAAAGCGTTTAAAATTACAGCAAACGTGATTTTGGCAATAATCCATTTAGATTTCTAGCCATAACTTCCACAATAACAATCGAAATAAGCTGAAACTTTCACATAATATTAAAATTAGTAAGATACAGGTATGATACAAACTTTAAGAGATTTCAAAAATTTCTGAGCAAAGTATAGAACTCAGAAATTTTATCTAAAAAGTATATAACTTAGATAATTTTTATTTTTTTCGTAATTTTCGTTCGATAAAAAATTTAATTTTCTACAAAAAGTTTTGAAAATTCAATACGAGATTTCAAACATGGAAATACATATATACTACTAAAATTCCGAAAATCCGTAGTCACAATTTTTATATTTAGTTGTTTAAAGTTTGAAAATAATTTGGTTATAACTTTGACTATTTTTGGAAAAAAATTCGTAACTCAAATTTATTTGCTATCTAAGTTTTGACTGCCTACAATAAATTAGAAAAATAAAAATTTTTATAAATAGTTATCTATTGTATTTCTTTTTATTTTATTATTTTTTTTTTTTTCTTTCTATTTCATTTCTTATCAAAACATAGTACCTACCAATATTTTGAATTTTAGAAGATTTTTTTATTAGCCCCTAATGAAAATTTGTTTAGATACGAGCTTGTTAAACTTAGTTTACGCATAAATTATATTTACTTTAATCCGCGATGGTTTTTGTGGCACATAGCTGCTGTCAAAATCCATCTCTCACTTATGAGCGATCCACCGCATTTAAAATCTTCCTTTTTTTCCGTTGTATTACCAAATCCCAATAACGCCTTAAACAACAAAAACATTGTGTTCTTAAGTACCTATATACACATTATACATCTTTTTAATTTCAATTTAATATTCATATTCCAAGGTGAATGATATTTCTCAAACTGCAATTTTGATGTATTAGCAAATTAATATGCACTTATTACTTAAAATCAATAACTTAAATAATATTTTCATTTAAAAAAAGTTTTAGTAAAATGTTGTTTGTGTAAGTTGAAAAAATAAACACGATCTCTTATATACCATTTGGAAGACTTGAAACAACATCAACATACTGCCTGCGTTTCCAAATTTGTTTTAATCGGGAATATTATTGATATTATAATTTTATGTACTACATTGGCCATATTGTACTTGTATTACAATTAAAATTCAATATTTATTTTTAATCTTAAGCACAAAGTGTCAAAGCATTAGCTACTTTTGTAGGAAACTATAACGGGCAGAAGAATAATATAGGTTTTTTTCATATAAATTGTACATTTAGAAGTGAACGAGTAAACGTAAAACATTATTAAACATTTGGTAACAGTTTAAAAAATTAAATAATTATTCACCGTAACTATGAGAGTTATTTTTAAGAAAATTACGGATAAATTTTCATTTATTACCAATAACATAAAACGTATAAAAAAACGAAAACTTTTTTTTTATTCGATTTATATAGAAACACGTTAATAGTTTGAATCCCGTTCTTTAATGAGACTTTCGAATAAAAAAAAAAAAGTATTCAAATGACATTAATATAATATGGTCTTATTGTCATAATTTTTTAATTATTAGTTTTAAAAATGTTATTGAAAAATTTTAGGGAAAATTTGCCTATCGCATATAGTGTGTAATAAACTCAAAAATATAATTACCATGTGAGGAAACTCTTGTGGGTTAGCTTTCGTGTCCCATCTTGTAATCGAGATAATTTCTTCTTTCTTAAATTTTAATTTTGAGTACTGTTGACACTCTATATTAATTGGTTTTATAAAATTATTAGACTTACTTTATTTTTTTTTTTAACAAAAGACTTCAATAAATACAATTTTGAGGTACATACTTTCAACCGAGATTCGCGAGTTTTGAGCTTTCGGTTCTGCTTGTGGTGTGTGCTGCGGAATCGGCAATCCATCTGAGTTTGACGGATAGCAAGCTATCGGTCGTAAACCGTTAAACGAACAAAGTACAAACAATGGCGTATAATATACAATGGAATTGAAAATATCATTTATTTTCATTTTTTGCAAATCAGTTTTACACTTTTGTCTTTAAAATGTTTGGGTCGAACTAAATAAAAATTTTAAAATAAAAACGTCGATAAACGAACAGTTTTACTTCAACAAGTAGTTAAACGGTTACACATATTTTGTTTCGCATCGTTCTACACTTCTTATGTGTACGACTAAAACATGTTTTGTTCCCACACCTGAGGTTCGTGTAATAGTAAATTAACTATGTGTTAGCGAAGTACATAATGCTTCTGAGATATTATCCTACTAGGAACATATTATTTGGATTCTCGTTTCGGAGTCAAACCGGTTTGTCTTAATTCGCAGTTTTTGAAAGAAAAACATGACGATTATTGCCGATATAATAATTATTGTGAAGGTTAAAATACAACACGCACTTATAAATTTTTGTTCTGTAAACAATTCATAAGTTATATATTCGAAACGTCGATAAAAGTGTAATTTATTTTACAACGATGTTTTTATTTTTTTCGGACTGTAGAATTGTTCCGATATATATAATATAATATAGATAATAATATTAATAAGTCTACATAGTACATTCATAATCCCCCAAAAAATAAGTATGTATTAGATTCGAAAAATTCAAAAATATTTCAATAAAAGTGTTTTAAACTACTTGAAATTCGTTCACATTATTAATAAGCAATAAAAATTCAACTCAATTGTAAAAATTTTTAAACTCTGAACATAGAATCATGAAATCTCAATTGTTTGTTGTGTATTTTATATTTTATGAGTAAGCTCAGGTTTAATATTTTTGTAAACAATAGTTTTTATTGATACCAAGTTTAATGTAAAACAACACAATATTAAATTATTGATTAATTATTCAGTTTTTAATTTTACTAAATTATTCTTAACCCTGAAGGTCTTAAAATTCGTTTTAGTGATACTTTTTTTTTTTTACATTTATCGCATACATAGTATCATTTAGAATTTTTAGATTCTTAAACACAAAATCCCAGTCGCATATTCTTAAAACTGTAATCAAAAGTATAGTAATTGTCAAATTCCAACCTTCTAAATTGTTAAGTGGTAGAATAAAAATACAGTGCAAGAAATACTTAGACTTAATGCAAAAAAAAAAAAATAAAATAAAACGTTTTAGCCTTATATCATAGGTAGCTATTAAATTTTTTAAATTATTCGTCTTATGTATAATCTGTCCTGTACAGTTTCTTACGATCTTCAACCGTGTGGCTTAACATCATAGTATTTAAGTAAATACAATAATCAATCAATCGATTCGTAGATAGGATTCGCCACTATCGACACGGCGACAAACATGGAATTCATGGAGGCAGGAGTGTCCGAACACAGTATCGTCATAATCGGTATGCTGTTATACTTAGTGAAAATAATAGTTCCTATAACGCTGACTGCAACGACAAACTCGTCCACAGCTCTGGATCTCTACATAAAATACATTCCGCACAGGTTGTTTACACGATTTTATCATCATAAGCAAAGTTTTGATCTGTATTGTATTAAATTTGACGACTTGTAACCCGATTTTTAAACAAAGTATCTGTCCGTCTAACCATTTTTCGGTCAACTCAATGTAAATCATTCAAATTCACCATTATAACTACGAATTTTTTTTTTATTAAATAATAATGTACTGATCATTTCAGATTTCTTCATGGTTTGGCGTTCTCTTTACTGCTTTACTACGCTCCGACTTTATTGAACCATGTCAGCGCCGTACAAACGTGCTTTTACGTAGCTTTGGGATTAGCCTACGTAACAAATCAAGTAAATTTAGTTCGTATTTATGTTTATACCTAGTTAAATTGTGTCCGATTGTGTTAAAAGTTAATTATTTTTTAACTTAACTAGGTCATTTATTATTTTTGTTTTTAACTTACTATGACCAGATATTCAGTAAAAAGTTATTGCGTTAATTCGATACCTTTTATGGTTCATTGTTGCAAAATTAAGTAATTTTTATTTTTTTCGTTGCGAAACCGACAACCAAAACTAATTCATTGACTTTTTTGAACATTTACTTTCCCCAAACTACTTAAGTTGAAAATACCATAGAAATGGGACGTTTTAGACTTGTGAGTATTTAAGCAAGAAAAAAATTTTTTTACCGAGTTATTTTGTGACAAGACAAGACTTACATGATGCGAAAAAAAAATTTAGATGAAAAAAATAATATTAATAATATGAAAAAAAAAAAAAAAAAAAAATTTAAAAAGCTTTTATTTAAAAAATTTACTAAAAACAAAAAAATAATTTACAACTAAAAGCTTTGGGAGTGAGCATATATAACACTGTTGCATGTTAATTTAGCTCAAACATTCACTTCCAAAGCTTTAAGTTGTAAATTATTTTTTCCTTTTTAGTACATTTTTTTTTTTAAATAAAAGCTTTTTTTAAAAACTTTTTTAAAATGTTTCAACTTATACAGGCCTGCATGTACGTTATGTACGTTTCATACATATCGTTTATCACTGGCATTAGTGATCCGAACTTCGGTGGCACATACATGACGTTGCTGGGCACTTTCGCCAACGTAAGCATAGCAGTGACCAAGACGGTTTCGCTTTGGTTCATAGACGTGCTCACCTTCCAGCAGTGTTCCAACGACCCCGACCAAAACCACTGCGCCACCCCCGCACTAGCCAAAGTAAACGCAAAAAAAAAAAATACCTAATATAAAAACGATTAAGAAAATAGAAAAAATCAGATACTTATTTTGTAGGATAAAAATCGATTTCTGACAAATATCGTTGCATGTTCTTAAAAAAAAAAAAAACCCCGATATCTCTATGTTATACTATAACATATAGATATTGGAAACGTACAATACTGTATAACAGTTATAGTATTATACGTTTCCTAATTTTCAAAGTGGTAGATATTATTCACAATTTCTAATGATTTATATTAATAATAATAGACGATACTTAATTCTCTGTTCTAGTCTTGTGAAGCAACAGGTGGCATGTGCAACACGATTATCAGTGGATACTATGCAGAGATAGCCATATCTACCGTGTTGGGTATTGCGTGGTACTGTACAATCAAAAAACCCATAGGCAAACTGCAATCCAGCGACAAAAAGAACTGGCTGATCAGCGAAGAACAAAATTTGGTCATGGAAAGTATTTGAATTCGGAAAATAACAGTATAACAAGACTAAATTTTAATTAATATTTGTATCGCCTTTTTTTTTTTTTCCGATTAATTGATGTTTAAGACTTACGCCGTGGTGTTTGCGAATTGTTCGTGAATAAACGACACAGATATTAATTCGCATTTTTCTTTTAATTATTCCCTGTTTTCTCTAATTTATTAAGTACTGCGTACAAAGTTATCATTAAAATCAACTAAAAACTCTAATAATTGTATTACATATTGTGTTTTGATTTCAAAATTTATGGCGGTGTAGTACGCAAATAACGTTCAATTGGGAAGTAGGTATCAAAACATCCGAGTCACAAAAATCCTTTTTTGGTGATATCAAAAATCGTTATCTCACGAGAGCTCAATACCAATTTGTTAATCAGAACTTATTAGACGTTTATTTCATCATGATTCATTGTTACAATGCTATACCATTGCCATTTAATCTCCGTATTTAATTGTAAGTAATAGATACTAAATTGTCATCTTAAAAAAAAGTCTATAAAAAGTGTGATGAGTTGGTTCGAGATTTCTTCTAATACTCCTCACATGTCCTGCACTTGCAAATCAAACAAATTTACAAATTTTATAAGTTTGTATAAATCATTTAGTAAAACTTTACCTAATTAATGCGCATAGTGTCCCTTCATTTTTTAAAGTGTTCATGACATACATTTATATTTCATATACAATCTTTTGGTCTAGTAAAAAAAAAAAAAAACAATATCTTTTTATTTTTACTATTTTTCCAATTGAAGCAGTGTACTCGATACATTTTAAATTAGGTGGTAATTTAATACACAATATAAAATATAAAACGTGTCGATTCACAAAAAATGTATCTACTTGTTATTGTGGTTTACGTAAATCACACATCATAGTTTACAGTTGTAATAATATCAATACTAAAATACAAAAAAAGCGTTTGGACTATACATATGTGTTTAAATTTAAGGTCGAGTTGGATCGGTATAAATTTGTTTTTCAATCCACGTGCTATAAAAACTGACGTTTATGTAGACGCCAGGTATGGATCCAGTACCGCATCCGATACCCCAAGATACTAATCCGATCAAATAGGAAACAGAATCGTAGTCGCAAACTAATGGAGAACCTCCGTCACCCTGTGTACAAAAAATTAAAACGTATAGAAATATTCGTGAACGACGTGTTAATCGTATCAATAATAATTGTTTTATTGTTAATTTAACGACAAAAAACAGTTATTAAAATCTTCTATTAAAATGTCTTTTAATAGAAGTTACAGTTTTTAATTTTTGCAACTGAAAGTACTTCCTCGAGTGGCGCATATTGTTGCTTAAGAAACGAACGATTCAGAAAGAGCTCAATGAGTCATATATATACATTCAACAAGTTGGATTTTTTCGGTCGTTGTTTCAAAATTATTTTTTATCACGATATAAAAGTATAAAATTCTAAACAAATATGACAGTTACAATTACGGTTTTCACTCCTTTTAGTTCTAGCGCCCGATATAAAAGACTATTAATAAATTATGTCGGTACCGCACAATTTTGATATAGGTGAACTGGAGGACTCACTCGGAATCGCTTTAAAACCAACTGATTTATTCGCCCCCCCCCCTCCCTACCTTGCACGCGTCCTCGTTCTCCTCGCCGCCGGCGCACAGGAACCCCTCGTGCAACTCAAACTTGGTGCCCAACCTGGTGGACCGCATGCTCCGGACGCACCGGTCGCGGTCCCAGAGTGGCACGCCGACCTTCTTGAGCACGGCCGGGTAAGTGGGCCGGTCGAAGTTCTCCGCGCCCCAGCCGGACACCCGGCACCCGGTCCAGCGCCGCGGCAATGACGGCGGCGGCAAGCACGCCGGACTTATGTGGCCGGACGCGGCCGTCGTAACCGGCTCGGACAGGCTGATCACGGCAATATCGTTGCGCATGGTGGACGCCGAGTACTCCGGGTGGACGGCGATGTTGGCCACGGACCGCTCCACGTGCGGCCGCGGCTCCACGTTCTCGGAAATGTCCCAGTCTCCCAGACGCGCTTTGACCGCGCTCACGTTCCTGCGAAAGTAGTTGAAACGAAACAATTGACTGTGCAAAAACAAAACACTCTCACGCCTCGTAGAATGGTCTGATTTCAATTAAAAAAAAATTATCCCCTCAAATAAGAATTAGACACTTATTACAGTCGGGGCTTTGATTTTATTGCGAAAAACCACAAAAAAAAAATTAATTGAAAAACTCATCAAAATAAGCCTAATTCAAACTATTATAAATAATTATATTATAATTATATAAAAAATTATACATAAATTAAAAATCTAGAATTTTAAAAATAAAAATCCAATGCGGATTGTAGGCGAAGAAGTCTTCTTGTTTTCAACAAAAAAAAGTGATTGACATCCGATCATTCTACGAGACGTGCGGGAGTTATTTTTGTAAAGCACCTTTTTGAGGGGAAAACAAGTCATGTGGGTAAGTGTTTTGAAAGGTAAAGTCAGAAGTAAGGAGTGTAATAAATTTGAAAGCGATTATATAAATTGTTCACGAAAACATTGGTAATCGCCAATAGTACAAGTAATAGTAGAAGTTATATGTAAAAACGATATATTAGATTGATTTTTCAAAAGTCGTATAACTGCAGAAACAAAAATCTATTCGATTCTTCAGATGTAAGAAAAAATTAATTTTTAGAACGTTAAAAACGAAAAAAGTATAGTCAACATTTATATTATAAAATTTTTCATTTCAACAGCATGAGATAATTATTTTAAACCTATTACTAAAAAAAAAAAAAACTCTAACGAAGCATATCATAATAACCAATTGAATATTCCATTTTCGAAACATAACTGAAAATGATTAGAAAATTCCGAAATTTGCACACGCAATTATAGAATATTAATATTTTAAAAAACGGGTGAAAATTTCAAATAATGTAGTCAATTTTTTTGATGAGTTAATTAACATTTAAATGGCACGATACTGCGAAATTTTAATTTTTGTAACCAAAACAGTTTTATCAATAATTTTTTTACACACTTTTGGAAACTAGCTTTGATTCCGCCATGCTCAGAGCTGATAATAAATAGGTAAGTACGTATCACAACAAATTTTAAAAGAACGACAAAACAAATTATACGTACTTTGAAAAACCAGACAAGAAATGAGCTGTTGATATTATGTGTTTGTTGTCTATCAACACTCCATTTGAGACGAATGAATTGCCGTTGGTCAAAATTAAAACTTGCCAAGGAAATTCTCCGAATTTAGCCTGCAATCAAAAATATGCTTAGTTATTTATGAGTTTAAACATTAGTAATAACGCGATTTCGAGGATTTCCAGAATTTGCAACAAAACATATTTACACGTTTTTAATTAGAATATATTGCAAATTTTTATTAGAATTAACTACTATAGGTACATATAGTAAATATTGCATGAGTAACCATTTCTATTTGCTTTTTCAAACCGAATCGAACAAAAATAAAATTATAAAGTATTTCATACTTAAAATATTATATTCATCGGCGCACGTTTTTCCGTGTTGTGTTTGTAAAAAATGGTCATAGAAATTCAAATTTTTTATCATATAGGAACGATTTTACCTGGCCCGGACGAATCGTGATCCCTTCAATGTCTTGTGATTTTGCCTTACCGCACATTAACAGAGGATTTTCAATCCACGGATCCGAACAACAGTACACTTTTCCGGGTGGACATTTGTCAGGTTTCTACGACAAAATTTAATATAATAATTTTTAAATATTGCAATAAAATGAAAATAAAGAACACATGTTTTCACCGAACTTATAACAATATGATTACCGTGACTATTCTTATGTCTATTGTTGCGTCACTTTCGTCGCGTACACATTCAGCTGTCAAAACGCATTTACAATCTTCAACCCATTCGGTTTTGTGCGGAGGTTCTAAAAAATTCTCTTTTAGTATACTAACTATTTACACACACACAAAACGAAAGTAATAGTACAATATTTGAGTCGAAATCCGAAATTCTCGAATAAAAATTCAAAAATTTCAAACTGTAAAATTCGCTGCACTCCGATGTAAAATTAATGGTACTAATGTGTTAATTTATATTTACTTATTATGATCGAAACTTAAAATTTAATAACTATATCTATATGTATTATGTATACTGTCTAATTATATTTATTCTTTATTATGATTTTTTCTTCTTTAATTTTACTTTACCTCCATTTACAAATGAAAAATCTTTATAAAGCTCTCAACTCCCAATCATGTGTGTACCTACGTTTCAAATATTCACTCAAATCGTAATGAGAAAAAATTAATTTTAAAACTTTGATAAAACCATTTTGTACCATTTGAATGCATTTTTAAAACTGATGCACAATATATTACTAAAAAACTAATTACAATCATCAATATTTTACGTACAAAAAGCATAATAATTAATATAACTATTCATTTGATAAAGTACTTACTAAACTTTTCAATTTGTAAACCTAATCTTTCAAACGTCACTGGACCGGCATCATTCGATTTAGAAAAGTGTACTTTGAAAACAGCGAGCGAAACTATAAAAATGATTGTTTTTCGGAACATATTTTGAGCGAGGCGGGTATACTTGTTTTGTATAAAGGCAATGAAATGATAGAAAAAACTATGTAATAGGTATACATACTCGTAGTTTATTGTTGTGTGCATGAAATGTAATGATATATAAAGTGTATAAAATTTTTTATTTATTGTTATGGGTTATTATTTCTTCATGGAACAACAACAGCGTATATTGTATAAATAACAATAGAATAGTATTCACAAAAAAACTTTTAATATGGTTTATATAATAAGTCAATTATTTAAACGGGCACTTATTTTAATTATACAATTATTATAGTTATTATTAATAAGTAGCATTTTTATACGAAAAGATAAAAATAACAAATAAACATTGTCACGCAAAAGTGAATTCAAACAACTGGATATAAAGCTACACGACACCGGTAATCACGTCGACTTCCCATCCGATCCCTGAAAAAAAATTTTATTGTTTCTATGATATTATACTGGAACATTAACTCGAATAACAAATTTTTATATATTAAACCTTTTTTTTTTACAGGCAATCGTGGTTTTATATTCTTTTGATGAATATTATATTAATATTACACGACATTAATTCAACGTTGTTTATTTTATTCTATGATTGATAATTTCCATAATACTATATCCTTACAAGTTACAATATACAATGAGTGAAAGTGAAAGATACAATTTGTATTTAAAATCAATGGCACGATTTACATCAACCAATATTCATAAACACAGAGTGTACAGGTACTGAATTAATTTATTTCTCTTTTAATTGAATTGAATAAAGTTAATTTGTTAGCTAACAATTTACTTTTAACGCAACCTGCAATATCTACTCAAAACGTTCACAAACTTGATTAACTCGAGTTGAAAAATGTAACTTGACGTCTATCCTTGTTGTCCTTTGACAATTTTTATGACTTAAATTCATTTTATTAGTAATCAATTTAAATCGGTAACAACGGCAGTTACAGAGAGGAAGTTAAGAACATTTGAAAACAAGGTATGGCGGAAAATATGGGGCCCTGTGTTTGACACGAATGTGGGCGAAGTTGGCAAAGAAGATACAATAGAAAACTGCTGGGAATGATGAACTTGGCTCCTGTAAAAAACTTCATTAAAGGTCAAAGAATCCAATGGATAGGGCAAATCCTAAGAAAAGAAGAAAACGACCCTCTACGGGTCGTGTTCGAGTGGAAACCTCAGATAAACGACCACGGTGACGTCCGAGAAAAAGGTGGATAAATGGAGTGACGGAAGACCTAAACGCAATGGGTATCGGCGTGAAATTGTACAAGACAGAAAAAAGTGGCAGGATCTTAGAGAGTATTATTGCCAGAAGAAGAAGAAGAAGAAGAAGAAGAATCGATTTAAATTAATTTAAACAAATTTAACGCACTCACCGCACTCATTGTTCCCGATCGCCACGTATATGTACCCGTCATTCCCGAAATTTGTTCCCCAAGAGTTCTTCAAAATGTACCTCGGGTTTTCTCCAAGTTCATACCCGACAATCTGCGCCGCGTGATTTAACGCGGTCAAGCTGTTGTCACAATGACTGAGCACGCCGCCGACGTAAAACTGCCACGGCAGCGCGTTGAGGGCTACGGAAACGGGACTTTTCGAGAGATACGTCAACAACAGATCTTCGCGACCCATCAAACTGAAACAATCCCTGGGGTGATTCGATGATCGGTTTAAGTGTAAGGACGTGCCAAGGGACCCGGCCCCTTTATCCCTGACAACAACATATCTTAAAGCGCCCCTTAATTATTTTTGCTGTAACGGGTAACAGGTGTGAGGGCACGCTCAAAAGTTAACACGAATGACAGTATACTTTTGGAGTATACTTTCGGATTCGAGCCATGCGTGTGTGGTGCAAAATAAACGAAACATTATTAAGAGTTAATATCCTGTGGCGTTTGAGTCAAAGCTCGAGTGTGACCCGTATTTTCAATCAATGAACAGTATAGACATAAATAAATATTATTTATGTTGATTAAAAAACTATGTAAAATTAAAAGAAATATTCCAAATAAATAATATTTTTATCGAGGATCTTGTGTAACGATTGGTTCGATAGTACTACCCTTCCGGTTGGTTACAGAAAAAAACCATCATTCTTAAATTCACTAATCACAAAATTTATAAACTCTCTGTAATTAAAAAACAATATTACGACTTACTTAAGAGATAAAAATGATTTTACTCTGACTCCTTCTTCTGGGATTCTAAAAACAAAGTACAGCTAATCGTTACGTAAACTTATTTTTTAATTTATTGCACTCACTGATAAAGTGTACACATTTGATCTTTATAAATTGTAGGGTAGTTTTCTTCTTTTAAAACAGTGATATTGTTTTCTACCAACCATAAGAGTAAAAACACGACACTTCCACCGTTACATCCTTGGTTTAGTCCTCCAGAACAGTCTAACATCTAATTAAAACAAGTATAGTCATTTCGAAAAATAGTTATAAGTAAATCGTGTTAAAAGTGAACAGCATTAAAGCAATGCGTGTGCATTTTAGTTTCAGCAAAGTTAAAAAATTTCATGAACCTACATCACTTCTTGATAATTTTGACCTAAAAAGATATTTGAGTGAATGGCGAAGAAAAAGAAAAGAAGAATTGTTTATATGTGTTTGTGAAACAATAGGAATCCAAGTTGCAATTCCCAGAAAATTTGATACGGGAGTCTGCTAGGAGAAGACATTTGGAGACAATTGGAATCCTTAGGAAATCCAAAGCATTATTTCCAGGGAATTTGAAATGAGAGTCAGCGAGGAAAAGATATTCAAAGACGATTGGGAAGTCCACAGGACTTAATTAGTTCCTCAAAAGAAGTCCATAGAAATTCCCATGAAGTACTTTGAGCTACTAGGGAAACCACGCGAAACCTATCAATCGTTTAATTTTTTAACATTTTCAAACATATTTTAAAAGTTATTAATTGGTATCAAAATTTTAATTTATATGAATACTTTTCAACAAATCAACTAGTAATATGTCATTGCCATACATAATATAGAATTATCAATTATCTAATGACATCACCTACTTCTTGTACACTGAATGTTTGTAATGATTTCGTTTTTAGAGCATAAACAGATTCGATCAATTCTACCACACTAACTGCCCAACAGGCTCCACAGTTATTTTGATTACGCACAGCAGTTACCACACCTTTTTCTCTCCTTTAAACATAAAAAAAATCACATTAAAACAAAAACAATTAGTAGTTGCAAATATCATTATACTAGTTGTCCTGACCCGGCGTTGCCCAGATACTGTTCACTATATCTCGTATAGCTTTTGTTGCCAGATGTTTTATTCCCTTTATCCCGTTTAATCCCCTAGGGCCTAGGCGATTTAAATTTGACGAACCTCTTCTTAGCTTATTTCTACATCACTAAACGAAACTGCTGGCTAAATTTCATACTCATTGGGGACAGAAGTTCAGGCTAATTTACGTGTATCCCCATTTCACTAATTTTGGGGAGGGTTTTGTTGAAATTTAAAAATAAAACTGGTCATACTAAGTATTTTCATTTATTCACAAAAATAATAAATTGATGCGATCAAAATTCACGCTAGATTGCAAACCAAAATGCAATTTATTTATTTATGAATCATTAATGTGTAACTGACAAGGATAGGATGCTTAGGCCTAATGAAGAATTAGGTATTATAGGATGTTAATCGTTCAAATACCTGCCCCAAAATACAAAATTTATACTACTTACTACAGAAGTATATTTTTATAAAACAATCAAATGATAAAAAGTGCTGTTCATAAAAATATTCTAAATAAATAATTGAACTCAACTCCCGCAAAAAAAAAATTTCTCCGTGCTCTCCTTTATCTGACAATAAATTTAATTTCTTATTTATTGTGTTACCAGTCAACGCTGGGAAGTGTCACTTCTGTAATAGATCTTTTTGACCTCATTGCACTTAACGTTGCTGTGCGTGGTATTCTCGTAGTGATCGGTGTAAGATGAGATTTAGAAAATTCTTCGGGTGATAAATCTGAAAATTTTGTAATTCCATAGTTTTTACACCCGTTACAGCTCCGACTCAATGATTTTATGGTTTTCATCGATTCCTGGAAGTATAATAGTTACATCAATTATTGAAATACATAATTTGATGTAAAATGATACTTTGATAGTGTTAATCAAATGCTAACCCCTACGATTAAGATAATATGTGTTTGTTTTTCGAAATATCGCTTATTTTTTTGAATAATGATCTAAAATCGAAATAGTCACAAAGCATTAAGATTTGCACACAGTTATAATTTTTCAATACAGTTTATTCGATTTTGAGTTATGATTGATTTTGAAGTAAAAAAAAAATTTGAAATTTTTGAATTTCATAATATTTTCCGTTTTTTTTTTTTTGCTTCTTAAAACCTTTAAGTATTATAGTTTAAACTTAACCTAACCTAACCAATGAAAATATCTCCTCCAAAAATTTGTCAAATAGAATGAGAGAAGTACAAAAATGTCAAAAAAAATTCAAACGATTTTGACTATTTTTGAGTTAACCAAAGAACCTGAAAAATAGAAATACCTCAAGTCTTTGTGTATGAAACATTAAAATTTTGAAAATATTTTAGAAATTGATTAATAAAAAAAAGTGACGAAGTACAAATTTTGGGAAATTTTTTAAATTTAAGCTCTTTCGGTACGCGTATGCAATACAGCTTATTTTTTTAAAAGGTGACACAAATTTTTTTCTTCGAATTCGGATAGAATATTTTTTTTGAACAATTTTTGTGAAAAATAATGTTTTCCAGTTACAAAGTTCATCTTGTACTCGCAATATCTCTTATTATGATCGAAAATGTTATACATTATTATACGAACGTTTTTATACATACATCGTTAAATAGGTGATATAATTTCGAAATTTTGTCATAATTCTTTTTTTTTTTTTCCACTAATTATTCCAAAATTGTTATTGAAATGCTGACATACTATCGGAATGGATAAAGTTCAAACCGCGTGGTAAAAATGTCAAAATAATTTCGAAAATTGTTAAGCTTATATTAGGAGGTATATAATATGACTTTTTACGGCCAAAATCTCTTATATAGTACCTACCGCAATTTTTGTAAAACAAAATGTTATATAAACGTAGGTACGTAAAAAATGTGCGCAAAATATAGTAAATCTGACCGGCTCTCTCTAAAACTCACCTGGAATCGTTTGAACCTGACACTCCGTTCCGTTTCGTTCGCGTAACTCTTATTGTACTTGGCGACGAACTTTTCGAATTCATTTTGTTCGCTGAATTCGGACGTTATCGTCATAAGAAAGAACAGTATCGACACTACGCCCCCGACGATTACCGCCGCTTTTAACGTGTTGGCGATGACCATTATAATATTATTATTGTTTACAAAAAATATTCGGAAATTTTCGGGAATATTTACTGAATACTATATTTTTTTTATAGTACACATATTGTATTGTACTGCACAACAATGACACATATTATATACATCAGGTAAACGGGAAAAGGCCGATTCTCAATTGAATTACTTTGAAAACCAAGGTATACAATTCGTTCTAAAAAAAATGGCTTCATAACGATTACTATGTGTACTGTTTAAAAGTAATTCTATCGTATAATTCGTTGAAATTACAACGCCATCTACAATGTGCTTTTTTATGGCTTCGCGCACGTAAATACTGAATACAGATAATATTTATCATCGATACTACAGTGGTTATAACTTATATTGTACACTTAAATATTAAGAAAATGAAAACAAAACAGTTCAACAAAAGGGGTTCAAAATAGTTTTTTTTTTTTTTTTCAGGATGAATCTAATATTTAAGTAGGTACTAAAAAAATAATGAAAAAAATCTTGATAGTCACGCACGATTACCACACACAATTAGTAACTATCTTGACCGTTGTTCAATTTTTCGAGCACCGTGCGTAATTAAAACAATATTTTGTCGTTTGAGATTTTAAAATTTTTTTTGTAAACAGAATTTGTTATCCGTGCCTATTCTTGTTCTTCTAAAATGTAAAAAAAAAAACAAAACTAAACCATATCGTATGCTAATATAACAACATAAAATTCGAAACAATTCTTTTGCAATATATAACTATTATACTAATAGTATTTATAACATAAAAATAACTAATATTCTATTTTAATTAATTAACATAAAAATAAATTTTCGATTTTGCCGGCAAGACGATACTTTGAAGTAAAAACAATAAATTCGCAGTGAAATATAGATATAGTTATCACCTTTGGTTACACGGATCGCAATTTCAAACCGAAAAAAAATCAGTATATTATGTATATTTTGAGTAATGTACAACTACAGTGTAAAAGCGTTAATTTCGATTCGAGTTTCAGAAAAAAAATATATAATAATATTGTTATGTTGTCTAATGTTTTTCACGTTTTGAACTTGGTCATCCTGCGCGGCGTAATTTGATAATAGATGTCAACAATTTTATAACAGCTGCTCTGCTGTTGATAGCGAGTTCTGAATTTGACTGATTTTAGTTTCAAAAATATAGAGGCACTCTCGCTCAGGTACTTAATGAATTACAATGACGTGCAATTCGCCTATTGTCGTTCTACGCTGTTACTCCAGTTTTTATTATTAGAAAAAGAAATAGGCCTTAGTAAACTATGTGACACAACATCTCGGACCACGGAACGATATCGTTGTCGTTCTACAAATGCATTTACGTGTGATGTTTAACAAAGTAAGTCGATTTGTTACGTAGCTTATTGCGACGGCCATGATTAACAATAAAATTGATATTATATTGTACCTACGTTATTTGCGTCGCGATTTCTCGTTTCTGTTTTGGCCGTCCCACTCCGTTGCAGCCGTCATGGGCTCGATCGCGTCGGTCCTCCAGTGGCATTGCGGTTCGTGCTCGCTGATAAATCCTACCGACCGAGTGACCTGTATCCGATGCAATGTGCACAGGAGTTTTGAACCCGAGGAAAAAGCCGAACGGCCCATCCACGGTTGGCCCACTCCTTACGTCACGGACATCCTCTGCGCGGAAGCGGAAATCGCTGCCGGAGCGTTGAGACTCGACGACGCGTAAGTAAACCGTTCGATCCGATTCCTTCCGATTTACCCATAGTGTTATGTATCCGTGCGACTTTACAGCGATCCGACCGATGTCAATCGTCAGCAGAGCGCGGTCAAACTCCGATTCCGGTCGGCCGCGTTACAGCGTCGCAACTCTTGGAACGGGTTCGAAGACGGCTTACAGACGTCCGTCAGGCCGTCAAAGAGCACAACACTTCTGACATCCGAAAACCGCACTTGGTTGTGTAGTAGCTGTAGCACTAGAAACTGTTTCACAGTACTGCAATGTCAAAACTGTGATTCGTTCATACAAACCAACGATCGAAAAAATGAAACCGTTCCTATTACTGTTAATATGCCCGACGGTAAGTTATTTTTGTGATTGCTATTGACCCGATTGATAATTTTTGGTTTGTATTAGAGTCGGAAAAAAAATCCACGAACAATTGGACTTGCGAAAAATGCTCTTTTACTGTCAACCCGTTTTGGTCAGACTCTTGTGAGTCTTGTGGGTGGAACGCAATAACAATGATGCGCGACTGTGTACGCTATACGCCTCCCAAGAAAAAATGGACATGCAAACGTTGTACTCTACTCAACGATCCTAACACTACGGTTTGTAATGCATGCGGAGGATCAAGAGCTAAGAGTCTCTGTCCCGATGACGGAACTATACGAGAGTTTTGGACTTGCAACAAGTGTACGTTGAAAAATAGACTGTCAGCTTTAGTCTGTAAAGCTTGTAAAACTGACAAACAAATGAATAAAAAAAGACGATCCGATAACCAATGCCCTGCTTGCACCTATGAAAACGAACCGAACGCTAAAAAATGTACCGTGTGTCAAAAAAATCTCGAACCCGAGTACTATTCTTCTATTTTGATATCAAATCACCCAAAGCAACAAAGTGAACTGATGGAGAACTTGAGAAGAATCGAAGAACAAGAAGCACGAGAAAATTGGAATGAAATAGTGTTATATTGCAATCAAGTAAATATGTATTTCATAGTATTGTTTGTTTCTTATAGGTAGATTTAATTATACATTTATCTCAGAACCTACATTTGCAGATACGTTTTAATTTAAACCAGAATAAAAATCAACCTTAGGCTTTTAAAAATTCTTATACTCGTTTTTTTTTTTTTTTTATGTATTAGAATAATATCAATGCGCTATTTGAAAATAAAATATTCTTTTTAAATTTTGACTAGGCTTGAAAACAATATTTGCCAATTGTCGTAGAATAATGTAAATTAAAAAAATAGATGTTCAGATTTATCTTATTAAACTTGAAGAATTATTTAATCATAATAGGTTTGCTCAACTAATTTAAAGGTTGTTTTTTTTTCATCTAGCTCCCAATTCTCTTTGGTTTGTTTAAACTTGTGTGATCAAATGATCATTCTAATAATATGTACTAAATAATTGTATTTGATGAATGAGAGTTTATCAAGAATTCTGTTGTAATGTCGTACGCATGAAGTTTAATATTTTCTACATTTTAATTAGTAAATACCGATTTAAGTTTAACTATAATTAATAATAATATAGACAATTACCTATGCTTGGTATAGTGTATAGTACAAATTCTTCTTGTAAAATATGGAAATACTGAACCAAAATAGTTTATTTTATTTCTTTATCGTGTAAATTAAATTTAAATTGTATTCAAACTTTACATTCAATTTTTTTTAAATAATTTTAGAACATTTCACCTGATGGCTGTTACTTAAATCAGGGCTCTCTTATGCTGTACGCAAATAAATCTCTGTTATCCACTGCCACAGTTTTATCTGGGTCATTAACACTATTAATATTATTCATTTATAACTGTTTTGTATCTAATAAATATTTATTTGAAGTGTTAATATTACTTTTAAAAAAGTATAGGTGTCTGACAGTATAAACGCAATAGTACAATACCTACATTACATTACATTTTTTTAAATTTTGAGCGAGGCAAGAAATGAATGTAAACTTTAAATGGGATTTTATTTTGTTTACTGTTTACACTTATATAATATGTAATAAATTGTTTTAAAGAAACTAGAAACTTATTGCGCTAACAACCAAGTAGATTGCAACCTAAACTTGAAATGTATAATATGTGTCCTCGTTTACAATCCCAATTTTCTGAGCGTTTTGACATGGCAAGCTACCATTTGGTCGATTATGTAACATGTCTTGAGTTCATGTTTAACAATTGTTATAATAATACATTTTGACATTGATCATCAATATTCTAAATTTTTATACAAATATTTTACTATTAATATCACATAAAAGTTTATTGTTACCGGCTAAAGAATATAAGTTATATTATATTTGCCATTTGTACTTTCTGGATAAAAAAAAGTATAGAAGTGTAATTTGTAGATTCATACATTATATTACAACAACAGAATAATACATAATTTTAATGTTACAGAGCCATCAAGAATTTATTGATGATTCTTTTCCTCCAGCTGCTAAGTCTTTATACTATACCGAAAAACATGAAAGCTGTCGAGTTACTCAATGGTTAAGGCCTAAATCGATTGGTTGTTCAGAATTAGATAAGGAATTATGCTGGACTGTGTTTAGAAAACCAAAACCTTCAGATATAATTCAAGGTAATTACTTTGAAAATTATACATTTTATTTCTGATTGAAGTAAAAAATATTGTACTTTTAACTTTTTTAGTTTTTCCTTTGTTTTAGTTTTTAAATTAAATCTTCAATAAAATTCTAAATTGTTTATAAAACGTGTTCATTTACCAATGGCCATTCAGGTATTAGCTAATCAATATATTATATACCATTTTTAAACTAATTATTTTTGTGTACTTATTTAACTTTTAGTTTATTCTTTAGTCTCAAAACAGTTTTACAATTTTGAACTATACCAAAAATATTGTTTCTTGAAATTATTAACTTGAAATATCTCAAAACATTTAATATTGTATTTATCATTATGAACTGTTTCGATAAATATACCTGTGTATTACAGTACATTTCTAATAAAAGAAATTAAATTACTTAAAAAAACAGGCCAGTAAAGTACAATCATATAAGTATCTATGGTCAATAATATAAATCAATTAAGTTTTTCATAAATTTGTTTTGATTATAAAATCCAAACATTCTCACAATTGTGAATTTTAAATTGTTAAAACAATATAATTCATTTTTAACTTTACACAGATAGCTATAGTATTATACATTTTTATAGAGCATATTTTCCTTTTAAAAATATTATGTAATTTTTAGAATTAATAAAATTATTTCATAGTTAAATTGCAGTTTGCAAATAATAAAATAAGTATTAGTAAAACGTTAAGCTTAATACTAATTATTCTACAACAATTTAGGTGTTTTGGGTAATTGTTGGTTGTTGAGTGCTTTAACAGTCCTAGCAGAACGTGAAGACTTGGTGAAACATGTTATGGTTACTAAAGATTTTTGTGAACAAGGCGCATATCAAGTAAGACTTTGTAAAGATGGTAAATGGACTACAGTTCTTGTTGATGATTTATTGCCCTGTGATCACCGAGGACATCTAGTGTACAGTCAGGTTTGAACAATTTGTGTAGTTTAATTTTTTGAATATTCAAATTATTATTCATTATTTTACAGGCAAAACGCAAACAGTTATGGGTTCCCTTAATTGAGAAAGCCATAGCTAAACTTCATGGTTGTTACGAAGCACTTGTTTCTGGCAGAGCAATTGAAGGACTTGCTACATTAACTGGGGCTCCTTGTGAAAGTGTTCCACTACAACCATCATCAGTACCAACAGAAGACGAACATGATCGTGATTTTATATGGGCGCAACTGTTGAGTTCTCGCTTGGCTGGTTTTTTGATGGGAGCATCTTGTGGTGGCGGTAATATGAAAGTAGATGAAGACGCGTACCAAAGTAAAGGGCTAAGACCAAGACATGCTTATTCTGTATTGGATGTACGCGATATCGATAATCATCGTTTACTGAAACTGAGAAATCCGTGGGGCCATTTTTCTTGGAATGGTGATTGGTCTGACGATTCAGATAGGTGGACAGATGATTTAAAAACAACATTAATGCCAGACGGATGTTGTGAAGGAGTATTTTGGATATCATACAATGACGTTTTAAAGTAACAAAATAATTTTAAATCATGCTTTTAGTGTTTTAATTTTAATTTGATTAATTTTTTTAATTAAATAAATAAATAAATTTGTTCTTCAATAGGTACTTTGATTGTATCGACATTTGTAAAGTAAGGAACAATATGTGGAATGAAGTAAGACTGAAAGGGTATTTGCCACCTTTATCATCAACTGATCACTTATCATGTGTTGTGCTCACAGTATCTGAACCAACAGAAGCTGAATTTACACTTTTTCAAGAAGGACAAAGGTAAATAATTTCATCTTTGATTAACTTTGTTAAAATCTTTAGTATTTCTGTTTGTTTTAACTCCATAATAATGTAATACAATTTGTTATGTTTCTAGAAAATCAGAAAAATGTAATAGGAGTCAACTTGATTTATGTGTAGCTGTTATGAAAAGTAGAGAAGTTACATCTGAGCGTCCAATATGCATTGGAAGTCTCGTTGAACACAGTAAACGTCAAGTTCGTGGGTTTGTTAGTTCACACAAGATGTTAGAACCTGACGTTTATGTTGTTGTTTGTTTGGCATTTAACCATTGGCATACTGGTAAATAATTTTAGTTTATACACAAATTATTCTTACTGAAAAATTATTTTTTGCTTGTAGATCTGATAGATCCTTCGGTTTATCCTGAATTTGTTCTGGCAATTCATAGTTCTAAACGTTTACTAGTAGAACAAGTTTCTCCACCTTCTTTTGTTTTAGCAGACACAATTATTAACTTAACTCTAGCCAAAGGAAAAAGACATGAAGTGAGTAATTATGAAGTCCAACATCAAACATATATATATATATTTTTTTAATTTTTAATACTATCCACATTGTAGGGTCGAGAAGGAATGACAGCTTACTATTTAACCAAAGGATGGGCTGGTCTTGTTGTAGTAATAGAGAATCGTCATGAAAATCGTTGGATACACGTAAAATGTGATTGTCAGGAAAGTTATAACGTTATGTCTACTAGAGGATTGCTGAAAACCATTGATTCTGTTCCACCTCTACACAGGTAAATACTTAGAGGCTGTTATAAATAATTTGTCTTTTTTTTTATCATTTACAATATTTTCTTAGGCAAGTCATTATTGTTTTAACTCAACTGGAAGGAAGTGGGGGATTTTCAATTGCTCACAAGTTAACCCATAGATTAGCAATTCAAGCTGGACTTCACGATTGGGGCCCTCAAGGATGTTCTCATTTGCCTCAGATACAAAAGTCAATTGAAGGCCTACACTCTCCTAGACTGATAACTTAATATTTATAAGGCATGATCTACAATTTACTTAATTTCTGTGATTTACTTGTATTTATTTTATTTTTTTTCAAGTGGAAAACTTCTTTTTTTTTTTTTTACTTTGTATAGTGTGAGTACAAATAATTGAATTAAGAAAACCTAAACTATTGTAAATAGTTTGCATATGAGTTATTTACTATCTTACTATTATGATTATTGTTCTTATTAGGGTCTTCTGTAATTCTTATTAAGCAGTTTAGATTTACTGTGACATAATAAACTGTTGATTTTATAATTTTATGTTTTCTAATGTTACAAACAATTGTACTTTAGAAGTAAGTAAAATGACTCGAGTACAATTGTTTGCCGTACAATTATTGAACAGTCTGCCGCTCAATATTAATCACTCATCTAAGTTGATGATTGTGTACAAAAGTCAATGTTATAAATGCACAAAACTTAAATGGAAATAACTCGTTAAATGCTAATTTGACAACTACAAATAATATAAATAATTTCTAACACATTTAGTACCAATAATAAAATGTTTTTTAGAATAGTAAAATTGACATAAAACTTCAAATAACAAGAAGTATTGAAACTTTGCTTTTGAGTAGATCACTGATTTGAAAGGTATAAGTTGATGTTTATATTAAATTTGAGAACAACGTGTTATTTACAAAATTTATAATCCTGACCAAGTTCAGTGGGTCAAATACTCGACGAGTTATAAATTTTAAAGTTTAGTTTTTGGTCCAAACATTTTTTTTTAACACATAGCATATTATCCATTCCAATAGTCTATGAAAATTTCAATTAGTTAGAATAATTTTCAGTAGAGTTATATATTATTTCCAAAAACGAAAAATAATAACAATGACCGAGTTCTATATGGGTATAATTGATCCTTGGCAAGATACGGGAACACAAACAACAACCTGATATTCCAGTAAGGATCGAACAAGACGTACAGAGGAGAACGAAGAGGGTGAGGAGATCTGAAAAATCATCCCGTACGTAACCTTGTTCGCAATATTTTAAAAATGCCGCGCTTTTTCAATTCGCCGCCACGGTCATGGACGGCCAAACCACGGTAGCCGCAGTGGGTATATGTTCAGCTGTCGGGCAGTAACCACTAACCAAAGCGTCCGCGGTTTGATTACGTTATCAGCCGATGAGTATAAACCGTTTTATTATAACGGTTTTCTCTTTATGTCCCCCTCGGCCCTCATTGTCATTACTCTATGTTGCCCCCATTGGCCATTGTTTAGCTCCTTCACCCCTCGATTTGCCATTTCTGACAGTTTCAACGTCATTCATGTCGGCTAGCGCTCATTTCGCAATCGTTGTCGCCCCATCGTCCGGTCTCTATCGACCGGCGGCCGTAACGTTCATATTGAATTTCAATTTTTAATTTTAGACAATTATTTACCTACATATTTACATAATTACTATAATACCAGTGAAAAGTATATTTTTTTAAATTTTTATTTTGTTTAATTCATTCCAAGACCCGTGCTGTCGTACTCGGTTTTTAGCGGTTCACTTCCAGTGTCGGAGCTTCAATCATGTCTTTCGTCAAGAGCAAAATCAAGCGCTTCAACGAAGTTGCAAGTAAGAGAATTTATACTACCTTACGCGTGTAATGTTTTTATGTTTGTGTGTCGCAGTCGATGCGATTGCGAATAATCGAATGGTCTTAGTCGTATAAGCTTGGGTATTAGTTATATTTGTTCAAAATACGTTTAGCTTAGACGGATTGGTTTCTATTAGGTTATACATATCACCCGCCTAAAGTTTGATTTTTTTTTAATCCGTATATTTCATCGTGGTTGTGTTTACTTTTTTACCCCAAACATCTGTATTTTTTTTCCACAATATTATTTTATACCTAATATTTTAATACATTCAGGTGTGCAAGGAGGTAAAAGAAAACATGAAAAATATAAACTAAAAATTATATTGATAACTTCCCTATGTGATTTTAAAAATTAAGATTTTTAGGTGGTTTTTATAGTTTTTTCTTCGTTCTTGAAATGTTAAAAATAGGTACATGTGTTTAAATTTTGAGGAGGGTGTTAAAACCGACTTGTTCCCTCATAATTAATTTTAAAATAATAAACAATTTGAAGTTAACACTTATTTTTTGTATTCAACTACGCATAGACTTTATAATTTAAGAACTACCTAACCAATTTGTATGTAATTTCAATCAAAACATCCAAATAGGTACCTTTCTATTTATTCATTAATTACATACATATATGTATAATATAGGTACTTACCTAATAACTGATAAAAACTTGTTATATTTTAGATAAATTACCCTTTTTAAGTTAAATAGTTATTTTGATAAAAACAGAGTACAAACTTAATTCATTATTTTTAGAGAGGTTTTTGGTTTTAGGTTTACTATTTTGATTAATCTTTAATCTATAACACAACTATAATACTGAGTATTCTGTTTATGTAAAAACACCTTAAAAATTGATACATACCTATATAACCAATAAATGTTGTTACCTAACTTATAAGTAAATTAATAACTAAATATTTACGCACCTCCGATACAATATGGATAAAATATTGATGATTTTAGGTTGTGCCCCACCACCAGGAACATATGACCCAAAAAGTCCTGGACCAAGAATACCTAAAGGAACTAAGTTTAACAAAGCAGAACGATTCAAAAAACCTTCTGTGCCACAAGTAAGTACAATTTTTTTTTAGTTTTACAATTTAAACTTGGCCAAAAGTTTTGACAAGTTGTAGCATTATATTATTCATTTTGTTGTTAACTTAAGGGATATTTATTACTTAGGTACCTAAAAATTATTAATGTTTGTCAGAGTGAAAGATTGAAACTAGTAATCATTAGTATACTAATCCTACAATTTATGGGTTCTTGTATGATTGTTAGAAACAATATCATCATTTATTTGGTTTATTACATTGTACATAAGTCCTTTAAATTGTAGGTACCTACTGTTAAAAACATTGATATTTGAATCAAAAATAAATGAAATTATCTAAAAACAACTATTAATACAATGTATCTAGTGACAAGGTCTTACCTACTTTTAATACAACTTTGAATATGTAACATTTCTATCATACCAATACCTACTTATTGGACTATGTACATTGATTATCTATTATATTAGTTTAAATTTATCATTTCTGTTCTAATATTTTAAAAAAGTACAAAATTAAATAAATATTTTAGCAAAACTTAATATTATTAAATTTAAAATTACAAGGTAATACCCAACTGTGTACAGAAATACGACCTAATAATTATTAACTATATTACTTCATAATTTTAACCAATATGGAAAGTCTTTCAAGTAGTTACAAATATATTATTTATACTCCAATATTCAAATATATTTCATGTACCTATTTCAAGTTGCTTATATCAAATAATTAAACTCCCAAATCCACTCTCAACTTGTTTGTAGTATGAAATTTTACAGTAAGACTATTGTTCTTACCTAAAAAAGTATTTCTGGAGGAATTCGGAGACATTGTGAAAAAACAATACATTCTTTACTCCACCAAAAATCTATAAATGTTTTTGATTCTTTAATTTGTTGAGTTTGTAATATCTTCAGACCTATGAAAATGTAAAATTTTCTGTCTATACCTATAATATAAGAAAAATTTTAATTTTAGTTTATCTTCTTCTTCCTCAGCTTATCAGCCCTTTAAGTGCCATCACTACCATCACAAATCCTCTCCATTTCTCTCTATCATACGCGTTGTCAAAATATGACTCTTCTTCTATATTTTTGATATCTTGAGCTATAACGTCCACCCATCGGGTCCTTGGTCTTCCTAATGGACATTTTTTATTTATTTTGTTAACTAAAACTTTTTTTATTACTTGTCCGTCCGCTCTCCAAACATGGCCGAATCTTTCTAGTTGTTTGCTTTTTATATATGAAATAATATTTGGCCTGTTATATAACTCCTGTAGTTCTTGATTTTTCCTTCTGTTGTAAGTTTGTGAAATTGTAGTTTATACCTATCATTAATTGAGTAAATTAAATTTTTTATAAATAGGTAGATACTACCCTACCTATTGTAGGTAACCCATATGGTGTTTCAAGTTAATCATATTTTTGTTTACATGTTTTGTTTGAATATTATGTTGCAAATTAAATAATTATTTATAGTAAAAACTAAATTATTATATTTTTGTATTTTAGAGTGAAAAAAAAATTGTGAAAGTTCATTCTACATTCAAAATCCCATCAAATTTCAGGTACATATCTACATTCAGTATAATAAACATAGTCTTCAGTCACTTGACACAAACTAATGATTACTTTTAGTTAAAAGTTAAAAGTATATTTCTTTTTCTTTTTAATAATTGCAGTTCTCAAAGTTCAGTTAACACAGAATGTTCCAAAAAATCTAACAAATCTACTTCAACAAATAATAGTGCACAAATAAAAACTAAACACCTTGTTAATTTGAAGAAAATGGACTCTGATCTTACCAAAGCTCTTGTGGATATTGAAAAACTAAACAATGATGCCAAAAGTACAACTGATACTTGTAAAGATTATATTAATACATGTCGTAGCGCTTGCTCAGAAGCTATGGAAAACCGTGTATGTATGATGGTTATTAAAAACTCTCATGCCGCTTTATACGCAGTTTGTCAACGTTTACGTGAGACATGTGAATACAATGAAATGTTACAAAAAGAAACTGCACGTTTACAAGAAGAAATTGGTGAAAAAAAAAGTTTTGAACTGATGGCTGCGGAACAGATTGCTGTTGTTGAAAAAAATCTTACGGAAAAAGTCAACAATTTTATGAAGATTTCTGAATCAGTTAAAGATAATTGGTTATCCAAAATGAGATTTATTATGGTTACCCTGGATGAAATAGAGTCTATGGTAGACAATAATGTGAAAGAAATTGTTCAAAAACTCAAATTAGACTTAGAAACCATTGATCCGGAAGGACAAAGTTATAACCAACTTTTAAAGAAATATGAAAAGTAAATATTTTTTTTAATTTTAATCATCATAAAATTAATAATTTATTTATATTTCTAGGACTGTTGAAAAAAATGCTCAACTTGAAGAAATGGCCAAAAAACAAGAAGATTTGGAAAGAAAAATAATTGATTTGACAAATGTGAGTGAAAAAATTGTCTTAATAGGAATTTTCCCCCTTAAGTTAGCTCTTTTAACTAAGTATCTCATTACCTATAAATTTAGTATTAAAACTAATACTTTTTCAAAATCATACTACTTTTTTACTCCGATTGCAAATAAGTTTTTAGTTATGTTGAAGAAAACTTACATATTATAAAAACAATTTTTCATCAAAAACATCTTATCCACTGCCTAATTAAACTATTTTATCAGCTTTTTGTAGTCTTGTAACTCATAGATATACTGTGTAATAAATGTGTTCCAAACATTACTGAGTGGCTATAGTAATAGTTTTACTTAACATAAAATTACATGTTTTTGTTTCAAATACTGGTAGTTGTATGTATTTAATGTAGGGGTTACTCTCTAAAGGAAATTGGTGTACAAAATTTAGGAAGTCCTTGTTAATCACTGGGAATCTTGCTAGAAAATTTTATGAAAATCCCAAAAAATCAGAATTCTGGTGTATAAGATTATCAATTGTAAATTATCTTTAGTATTTAATATTATTTTTTAAGGACGTTTTAACTTTTTGAAGTTTAATACACAACATAATTATGTACAGTTAAGTTTTTTTAAGTTGAGCAAGTATTTTTTTTTGAATGAGTCAAGTTCTATACCAAGCTGGATACTTTAAATTCCCCGAGTAGAAGTGTTAAAAAAACCAAATCATTATTCATTATTGAAAATTCTAACGCTTTACTCAAAGAAAAAGTTGAAGACCCGATTTTAAATATTTAAAAAAATATATTGACTTGACTATTAATTTATAACTTTGCAAATTCAGCATAACTAGTCTTGATAATATTATTTTTATATATACTTACACAGTGGCGTCGCGAACTAATTTTTGACCTGGGGCCAAAAACAATATTCCTACCCACCCACCCACCCACCCACCCACCCACCTACCCACCCACCACCAACATCATAGTTTTGGTCGGTCAAGCAAAAATAAGTATAATAAGAAATAAAAAATAAAGGGTCGTCTGAGATCAGGGGTGGGTCAAGAGGGGGGCACGCCCCCTCCTAAAAAATATATCATGATTTCATTAATACATACATATAATTATGTCTATGATGTACAAGCAGCGCCGGCGCAAGATTTTGCGGGGCCCGGGACAGTTTAGTCGGGGGGGGCCCTAGTAGTTCTATTTCTACGTTGAAACTTTTTTTAAAGACCTTTTTTTTTGCTCGAGTAAGCTAACTGTTGCGCTCCAACGACCGCGGGGCACTGGACATTTGTCCCATCTGTCTTCAACTACTTAGTTCATTTGACTTAATTAAAGCTTTCCTTAATTTATTAGCAAGTAATGATTTTTTAATAGTTTCCCAATAAACTTATAATTTGATATAAATACATAAATATAAATATAATCAACAAATAGAGAAAATAAGAATTTCCTTCAAATGCTTATCAACAAACAATAACATAAATGTAAATACAGAAGACATGTTTCAAGTAATTTTAAATATTAACTATCTAATTAATTATAAATTATATAATTTAATTAATTTAATTAATTCTAATTAATTATTAATTATTAACTATCTAACTAATTTTAACTATTAACTATCCTCATAGCACACTTCATTAATTATTGCAACATAAAAATAAACATTTTTAATGTGTGCAACTAATATTTTACTTTATACATAATGAATTACAAATTATTTAAATTTATTATATTAAATATTCTTACTTTGAATGTAACTATTGTAGCAATATTTTTAAGACATTTTTTGTTTTCAATAGGAATTCTTGTAATTTTATAACCAGTTCATTGAAATTCAAGTTATTAACATGTGACCAGAGTTGTTCTTACGGTTAGAGTTTGATGAAATACTATTTTAGCTGGGCTAAAACTGTTTTTAGCTTTATATAATTATTTAAAAAGTAATGACTTCATCATTAAATCACTTTTTAACGCTAACTTATCAATGGCTTCATCAATGTTAATAGCATTGGTCAAATCCTTTTCACATGATAACAAAATAAGACTTTCTAATCTACTCTGTGCCATAGTTGAACGGAGTCTAGATTTTATCAGTTTGAGTTTTGAAAACGACCGTTCACAAGAAACAGAAGTTGATGGAATAGTACATAAATGTTTATAGGCAAGGTGTAAATTAGGGAAAGCTGTAATTAAATCAAATGAACTAAGTAGTTGAAGCAATTGAAGTGGTGTTATTTTCTTTAAACTATTTTCATTGATTTCTTGAGTTTCATTGTCAGATTCCTGTTCATTATCATCGGAAAAGTTAAGTTCAGTGTAGTTGTGTACTTTTTCTGGATTTATTTGAGATTGCAATTCTATAAAACTTTTAGAAAACACATCATATTCATTTCTTAATGCATCTATATCAATCTGTGGAATCCATACTTTTAAAGAATCAAAAATATCATCAGGACATGGTATTCCTTTACTGGCACTCATCAATCTCTCATGTGTGAGAAAAGACAAATCTTTTAAAATATGTTTAGATTTTTCAAATCGGGTTGTTATTGACATTATTATTTGATCAATAACAAGGAAATACACTTTTGACCTAAAATTATCAACTGGATTTAAAATTATTTCATCTTCTAAGATTTCATCATACATTCTTTTTCGTTTTCTTGGTCTTATTTCAGGAAGTTGTACTTCATCAAGTTCATTATCAATTGCAAATTTTTTCGCTTTACTTAATATTTCATGTGCTCCTTCATTTGTTCTTAAGTTAGATAATTCTTGTCTAACAGAATCGACTATGTTTAATGCTTGTATAAAATCTATTCCTGGAGATTGGAGGTATTTAGATAATGGTGTTGTAATTTCAAAAATTGTTTTCATTAAAAACATTATTGATACAAATGAAAAAGATGTAACATTTTTTAATAAAGAAGTTGCTAATGGGCCAGTAGATCGATCGCTTGTGTTTGAGAGGTCTTCCAAAGTTCTTAAAATGGCTTTGTACCTTTCAAATACTACTTCTATAACCTTATGATGTGATGTCCATCGAGTAGTTGAAAAGTTTTTCATTCGACGTGGACAGTCATTTGGGTAAAATGTTTTTTGATGTTCCATAAATAATGCTGTTCTTTTACGGGCTGCCATAAACTCTTTTAATGACTGAATATAACCAAAAAAGTTTCGAGTTTCTGTACAAGAATCACACGTGTCAACAATTGTTAAATTTAGAGTATGGGCAAAGCACCATATATAAACTGCTCGAGGATTGTGTTCTTGAATTAATGTTCGAAGTCCTGTATATTGCCCTTGCATTACCGCAGCACCATCGTACGACTGAGCACATAACTGTTTTTTCCAGTCCAAGCCATATTCTTCACAAATATCAGAAAATAAGTTAAACATGCCTTTGCCAGTTGAGTCGGTTGCTATTTTCAAAGCTACTAATCTCTCTTCTACTAGTCCTTGATCATTAATAAAACGTAATACTAATGAGAATTGCTCCAAATTAGATATATCAGTGGTTGTATCTATCATTATGGAAAAAACTTGGGCACTTTTAACACTTTTTAAAATTTTTTCACGAATAAGTTCACCAAGTATAAGAATCATCGTATTTTGACTTACACTTGATAAAAATGTAAGACGATTACGGTTTTTTGAACATTGAATTCTTTTTAGATGACATGAGAGCAATGCATGATGTTTTGACAATAATTGTAACATCTCTAAAAAATTTCCTCTATTTAAAGAAGTTAAGCTTTCATCATGCCCCCGGAATGATATATTTTGTTTAGCAAGATAAATTATAGTTTCAAATATAATTTTGACAATTTCTCTGTTTTCAGCAACATACGTATTAGAAGATTCTAAAATCAGTCCAACGTCTACTCGTTGATTTGCACAATACATAGATTTTTTTAACACAGATTGTAAATGATCAGATGATGTTTCATGACATAATATTATTCTAGAGATATGTTTCCAATCATTTGTTCCATTTTTAGCTAAATGATTTTTCTTAGCTGTCGATGTTCCAAATAATTTGCATACAATACAATACACTTTATCAACAGATGGAGAATATGAAATCCACATACGTTTAACCAGTGATCCATCTTGAAGTTTCTTGTAGTAGTGCTCATCATGGAATGATCTCAGTCTTTCTCCTTGCATTTTTTTCGGAAATTGTTTTCCTGGTAAACTTGATTGTAAAGGTTGGCAAGGTCCAAATGAATTAATGTATGAAAATTGTTCTTCAGAAATATTTGATGAAGGAATTAATGACGGATCATTTGGATAATTTTCATACATAGTAGAAATAGTATTAAGATAACTTTCTACATTTGAGCCACTTTCATTTTCAGCTGCAGAGCTAATGCTGGAAACTTCAATTAAATCTATGAAAAAATATTAAAAAGAATTAAGTAAAATTAATATACAATAAAATATTAAATTGGTTAAATACCTTTTGGCATGGCAGAAGTAGTACATAATTTATCTTGTTTATTAGATGACAAAGAAGAATTAATAAAATCTTCATTGGCCCTTGAATAAGATACATGCTGCTCACATATAACATGATCAAAAGTATCCAAAATTGGCGTTTCAACTAAAAAAAAAAAACAGTTTTTAATGTTTTACATTTGTATATCATACATATTATATTTATTTACTATAAAATTTAATAGCAATACAATGATTGAAAAAACATAAATGACTTTATCAAAAAATTTAAAAATATCAAAATCCCAGATGGCTGCAAAATGATATCATTATACATAAAAAACCTAAATACTTTTATTCCAAATATGAAACACTTAAAATCTTAAAAGATAAATTAAATAAAAATAAAACTGATTCCAAATTAATTGATGAATTAATAGTATTTATTAAGAGGCTATACCAGTGTGACCCATAAAAAAATTAGGCGATTTTCAGCAATTTAAAAAAAAAAAAGTACTGCATAGAATGTTTTGAAATTTTCCGACAAGATAAAATATATATATTTAGCTATGTTTTGAATTTTTCTTTTTTTTTAATTAAAAAGAAGAAGAAAAAAAATAATAATGATAATTATAAAAGTTGTGAAGTATACAAATTAAAATTCAACAATGAGAAATTTTATATTGGCAGAACAAATAGAAATTTCAAAACTAGATGTAAAAAACATATTTTTATAAATTAAATTACATAAAATCAATCCTAAATCCAATTTGCCGAACATGTTATTGAAAATAACCATAATATTTAATTTAAAGTTAATTAAGACTTAGATATTATCCACAATTAAAATAATATATATATTATTAGTGTTTTAGAAGAGATGAAAATTTACAAAGAAATAAAAAATAAAAATTACATTAATATACTAAATGTACACTCATTTCAAAAACAATTTACTTTATCAATTTTTAAAAGACAATGATAACAAACAATAACAAATGACTTCACCTTTTTTTCCAAAATTTTATTTTTTTACATTTTTATACTCTAACAAAATTTTGTTTACCATAAGAAACAAAATTTATATCATGATTTATGTATTATTAATTCCTGTGTTGCTATGTATTATACATATTTATTTTAGTAGCCTGGTGATGGCTATAGACCGAAACTAGTAGTTACCTTATTATAATATTATACCCTAAGCATTGACAATATATTAAATTATATAATAATTTTTAATGGTACACTAAAAAATATAACTATTTAATTTATATATTTTTTGTAAATAGTTAATAGATTGATAAATTACATACCTTTCAACTCAATAGAACTAGTGACAGAGTTTTCATGTTTTTCTTTTAACAAATTAGAATCGATAAACTTATCAACAGGGGTTGATTCAAGTACATGTTGTTCACATACAACATTGCCAATATTATCTAAAATTGTTGTAAAAAAAAATTAATGTTAAAATTAGATGTAAAACTAATTATTTAAATCAAAATTTACATTTTTGTGAATGTTTAGTGGAATATTTTATTACATACCTCTTGTTTCAACAGAATTAGTGTTAGATTGAGATTGATCTTCATTTAACAAATTAGAATTTATAAAATAATCACATTGACTTGATTTTGAATTACTACTTATAGTATTCAAATTAGAACTGTTAACTGAACAAATAAAACATTTAGTTTGTTGTGTAATATTTGTTTATGACTAAATAATAATAAACATAAAATACCTTTACGTTTGTCAGAAACATCATTTGATACTCTAGCAGATTTAAAAAAAGTATCGAGGTTAGCATTAGAAAATGCTGATTTTCGTTTTTTGCATGACTGAATATGTCTTTTCCAATTTGTACTGTTCATCAAAGCTTTAATCTTACCACAAGCACAAACTTCATCAACTAAAGACATATTGCAAGTCTGAAAAAACAAATTTTAAATAAAATATGCTTCTTTTTGGCACAATATAAATTCAACTGTTTTAAAGTGAACAGTTTTATTATTTATCATTTATATTGATTTAGAAATTAAGCATTGAACCCAATTTAGTTGTACTTGACATAATAATGTGCATAATGCAATAATACATTTTACTATCATAAAATATAAAATCTATAAAGCTATACTTAAAATTTTGAATGCTATATAGTTAATTATTTATACAAAGAAAGAGTACAGGGAAAAAAACAATTTAAAAGTTACGACTTAAAATTCGAATTAAAAAATGACAATCGGTTTTTTCCCTGTACTCTAGAAGTATTTAAAAATAATTACACTTACTTCTCAAGTAAACGATGTTCCCAGAACGATAATCAAATAATTATTTAATAAACAAAACACTTTTTACTAAATTGTATAATTAAAATGTAATATTCTGATTAACTAAAAATGAAAACTCAACTGAACAAATGGTTCGCTAAAATAACTAGAAGAAAGAGTGGAACACTCACACACCGATTATCGGTTTTGTCATAAAAATTATCGTGAAGGCTATGGACAGGCCGGGTGGGGTGGCTGTTTGCTGGTTAGTTCGGGGAAACACATTTCTAAAAATAAACACCTAGTGTACAGTTTGTTAATAGTATCTTATCACTATGTAGTCGGGTGGCGGTAGTTCGGATAATAATACTGTTTCTATAGCTTTATCAGTTAATATCCTGTAACTTGTAACATCATATGAGTGTCAAGTAATATTGTCACACTTAACACCTATACTTTACCTAGGTACCTAAACCATAGGCGTATATACCTACCTACCCACCCACCCACCCAAAATTCAATAGGGGCCGCGGCCCCTGGAAAACCCTATCACCACGCCACTGTACTTACATGTGCATAGTAATTAATATTCAAATATTTCCAAACTTGCCATTGATCTATTTTATCTATAAGTACTCAGTTTTTGGTAAGAAAACTTCCTTTTCAAAACCAATACGCGTTGCTATCTGAACATTCTCTTTATGACCCCTTGATTTTTGTGGAATTCAATTTTAATTGCCAACATGTTTAGAGCTACCAGTGCCATCACGTGATACACACAGCCTACTGATAACTACCATCATTTGTCAATGAGGGGGAGAATTTTGCTCATAGCTGCACCATCTCTTTATAAAAAAAACAAAGTATAGTGATAATATAACAAGGGTTCTAAAAACTGATTTAAATTGGTCATGGTGTCTATTTTCTGATTAGTTTGTTGTACTAACTCTTAAATCAGTCTAAAAAAATTTTTGAAACAAAAAAAAATAATATTTTAAATGTGGACAAGCCATTTAACAATTGATTTGTTGAATTCAAATTAGTTTCCAGAATATTTATCACATCACTAGATCAATATTGATATTGAAAATATTAGTTGGCTAAATGGCAGACTTTTAATTTTTTTAATAAACTGAGAAAAATTAAATGTGTGTGTAATTTTTATGTCAACAGGAGAAAAATGCACTGGCTGTAAAGTTACAAAACAAACCTAAGTCTGGTTTGTCAAAGAACCGCTTGGATGCTTTGGCTACACCTCGCAGACGAGGTGCTGATGTTGAAAACATTGCCCCTATAAATAAAACTTATGTACTTAAAAATAATACATTGAATACGGTGAAACCTGTTGCTCAGTCTTCGCCATTGAGAGAAATGAACTGGTAGTTAATAAATAAAACAGTGGACATTTTTTTTTAATGATTGATTTTTTTTTATTTTTACTGTATTAACTATTAATATTATCATCAAATAGTGGCATGGTCATTAATTTTAAACTTTATAATGTATCTCTAATTGACTAACTATTTACTTTTAAGTTTTATTTTAGGCTGGATAAGGTTAAATTAATTTTATATACATGTTCAAATTATTTAGTTTGTAAACATTTAGCAAAAATTATTTGTACGTGCACTTCATTATATCTTTATTTTGCTAATTTTAATTCAATAAATACAAAATATAAGCCTATTCATATTATCTTTTTATTCAATAGTAATATTGGCCTACATTGTGCCATTTTTTAGTCGTTATTCGGGTTTTACAGTAAAACTAAAAAATCATTAGAAGTTAAATTTAAAATTTTGAGCAAAGCGAGTAAACTATTGATGTTACAAAGATTTTTTTTTTTTGTGTTGTGCATAATGCCTAGAGTATTGCTCCAATCTTAGCAGCAAAAATGTTTTTTGAAAAGCCAACTTAAATCCTTGGTGCATTGTATGTGATAATTTTTTCAAAATTCAATCCCAAAAAAATTATGCTCTAAAAACTTTGAGAAACCGGCAAAAGTGATTTTGACAAAATCAATTTTGTTATTTGGTCATAACTTCTGTAGTATTTATTTCTAAGATCAAAATATTTACTCAATGTTTATTATATGGGTAAAATACAGGTTATTGATGCAAATTTCAAATGTTTCAATCATTTTTGAGCCAAGTATAGAACTTAAAAATTTTTAAAAATTCTCAGTTATAAAATTTTTATCTTATAATAAATAAGATGTAAAACAATATTATCTTTGTAAACTTATAAATTAGCTATAAAGTTAAACTTTAAATAATAAAATTCAACTAATTTTTGTTTAGTATCTACCCATCATAAAAGTTTACAAACTTACCTTGTTTCAAAAACACAATTGACAAACAATTAAATCATAAATTCATATTGTATTGAACTCAGTACCTATACAATTAACAAGCTATAAACAAATATATGTTTTCAAAACTCGGATGTAAATTTTACAAAAAAATTGGGCATACAAGTATATTATATTATTTGATTAGGTTCGTACAAAAAGGATCCATAACGCCATTTCTGGCAAAAATAAGTTAACTGCGTATTTTCAATGTTTGGTGGTATATTCAACATTTTATGCAAGAATGGACCTTAACAAGACATTCCCAGTACTAGAAAATGGCTTGTTGATTTTACGATTTAGGTATGCAAAAAATGGCCAGAAAGTTTCTTTAATTTTCAAAATAAAATTTAAATGACAAGGGCCTTTTTTGCATGAACCAATTCATTTACTGTGACCTATAAACAATAATAGTTTACGATAAAAAAAGTCTAACCGGAAAACCATTAATTTGTTTTTAGTAATGTATAGGCGTGTGGCGTAAAAGAATCAAGTATACATTTTGAAGTGTATGTTAATCTAGAAAAAAGAGTAAATGAGCTGATATAATATGCTACCATTAGGTAAGTACTTCTTGTCTGTTTTTCTATTGACAAACATTACAACACAGTAACATTGTGACGTAGTGCGTTTTATCCAATGTTATATTATAACATGCGGCGATATTTAAAAAACATCATGATCCACCCAAAATGTAACTACACTGAACAAAATAATTTTAGTTGTTTTATGTATTATTATTTACTTGTCGGTTACAAACAATGGCTTTCAATCAAATAAACCGAAATCTTCTACTAATGAAAGTGCATTATTTTGTTGGTATAGCAGGTAAGAATGAATAGTTAATTATTTTATGATAAAATGTTTACGCAATCCACCATGCAGTATTAATTTTGTTTTGTTTCTTAGTGATTTCTTTTTTTCTTTGACTAATTTTCAAGTGGAGTGGAAAAAAATTGTTTATTCATTTTAAAAGTGATTTCAAAACTTAACAGCCACTTAAAGCCAATTAAAATCACAAATATAAATGTTGTTGTACCACAATAGTTACCTAATATATATTTTTTTTGGTGCGGCAACTGCACTGCTCATTTTTGACTATGGTTTGTTGAAGATATTAATAATGTAAAATAAAATGTACACATGGTTTTTTTATATTCAGAGAATGATGCTACGAATAACTTGACACTTTCACACGTAATTAAAATGGGTAAAGTACTAACATAAAAATAAAATCGATGATTTGATTTTTTTCGCAATTTTAGTATTTTTTATGTTACCGCAATAATTATGATTCATAAAACCGTCAGTTTTCAGTCTCAAAACAACATGTCATGTAAAAAATAATAATTCGTGAGTGTTTGGCAAATATAAAATGTCATGCAGTAAACGTTAAGCTTGTAAACGGTATCTAAACTTTTTTGTTACCTATTTAAAAAGCGATTTTTTTTATATGAAAAAAAAAGGAAAGCGAGAGATTATAAATTTTAAGCATGGAAAGAAAGAAAGGGAGTAAATTCTAATAGAAAGGGAAAGAAGAATCAAGATAGGGAGAAAAAAAAAGTTAACTTAAGAAATATGAATCATCAACATGAGTAATATATGACCAGACCATAATTGTTTTAAATTTTCAAACCTCAAGTAGGTAACTTGAAAAAATTGAATGGTATCGGTTTCAATCCGATCATAGGTACTCGACTCTCCGACGAGGTTTTTAGTTAAAATTTTTTTCGAACACAACTGGCAAAATATGTAAAATGTAAATAAACGTTGCGAGAATAAGATATAATGTAAATCACATTCCTTAACATTTTTGTCGTATACCTAAAGCACATAAATGGGATTGCTTCTTCCTCCCAAAACGGCGAAAAACCGAATTTTATGATTTTACATTTTACGGCACAAAACTCGTACAATAACCAAAATATCAAAAAAAATGTTTCAAACAAAATATAAGCTTTAAAGTTTGTTTAAGCCAAAATCCAAACTATTACGTGGTGTTCAACGTAAAGATCGGACATAGACATATCAAACAACAGGGTTGTTTTATATGTCTATGAGATCGGTGCATTACTATACTTCTACCCGAAAATCATGCTTTATAATAGCATCGTTTTGTTTTCAAATATATATCTAATGAAACCCGTTTATTCTTTATAGTCTATAGATACTGGTACTGTTAATATTATTAGTGTATCCAACCAGAGCAGTGACCAATTTCATAGTCCACGACACTATTCAATATATTTTTTTAATTTTAATAATATTTTTGGGACACTAAAAATTATTAAAGTTAAATAAAATAACCATGTAAATTTAAAAAAAAAACCCCGTGACAAAATCATTTGACCGCCACTGATGCACATTTTTCGCGTAGGTATATTAGTGTCACGCGATTTAAGTCCCTCATTATTTTATATTGTTTCGCAGCTTCGGCCCCGATCTGTCCGTTTCTGACGACAATGCTGAGACAGCGGGGCTACTCGCCAGTCATCATCGCTTGGATATTCACGTCGATCCCGGTGCCGAGCATACTGATCAAGCCGCTCGTCGGCGCCGTCACGGACAAATACAAATGCCGCAAGTTGGCGGCCGTACTGAACTCGGTCATCATCTGCTCGATCTTGTGCGCGATGATGTTGACGCCGGGGGCGGCCGTCGAAGCGGAATTCAAAGACTCGGACGCGATCCGATCGCCGTTGTTCTGGTTGTTCGCCGCCACGACCGTGCTGCTCCTGATCGCGCACATGGTGAGAAACGTTCTGGAGGACAGCATCTGCGTCGACGTGTTGGGTAGGTCGTAAACGTATACCGATTGCCAGACTTGTAAAGTATTCGAATAAATGTATTCGAATAAAAGTATTTAAATACTTTTTTTGTATTCGAATACTATTTTGAATACTTTTTAAAAGAAATATTCGAATACGTATTCTGAATACTTTATTGGTGTATTTTTATTCACCTAAAAAATACTTTTTTTTCTCGACAATGAATAATAAATTATTGATTTGAGGCAAAAATATTGTTATATGTATTTATAATTTGTAGCTAATATCCAATGAACATTTTAAAAATAGCTCATGATATTAAATGGTAATATGAAATGGTAAATTTTACACATTGAAATTTTGGGATTATACCTAACCATGCGATTATTATTATAATACTAAATTATACAACATAATCATAGTGGCGAGTACTGTAATAGTTACCTACATTCAATATAAAAATCGCTGTTAAATATAACTATTCCCTTAAAAAGTTAGTTATAGGTTCATACTATATGATATTTTTGACACAGTCATATTGACTATTGTATACTTATATTTCAAAATTCTATAATGTAGAACTTAGATGGACAATATTTGAGAAGCGAATAAATAAGTACAACCATTGATTATATATTAAATAATATATAATATATAATCAATGGTAGAACTGTCAATAAACTAAAAATGAATGGAATACTTTTAAAGTATTCGAATACTTTTTAAAGTATTCGAATAAATATTCCGAATACTTTTGTTTTTAAGTATTCGAATATGTATTCTGAATACTTTTTTACCCATTTATTCGAATAAGTATTCCGAATACAAAATAAAAGTATTCTTTACAAGTCTGCCGATTGCAATAAGGCTGCGGGGCGAGTCAACAACTCTTTTTTTTTAACTCGTTAGTTTAATTAAAAAATAAGTCATTGTAGTTAAAAGCTAATTTATTAATTTTTTTAAGACATTAAAAGTTAACTAACAAAAAAAAAAAAAATAATATTTCATATTTTTAACTCGCATGCGGTTTTGTACTCTTCTTCCTCCGCTTCAAAAAAAACCCTCGTAATTTTTTTTTTAAATTTTCATCTTGTATAGGATTACAATTTTTTTTTAAATTACAAAAAAAAATGTTTTTATTATTAACACTTATATAGTTAACACGTTAAATCAAACAAAAAAGATAATTTATTTTAACTTCCGTGCAGACAACTTACTCGACATAATGAAAACCAATGTGTCTTAAATGCACATTTTTTAAAAATTTTATCTTGTAAGTGTTTTAAGCTGATCAAATGTATGATAGGAAATATTGCGGTTTCGGCTTGGCAATGAAAATAAAAAATAATCTATTCAGTGGATAGAATAAGGACACCTGTTATGTTTTTTTTACAATGTAATACAAATCTTACATCTGGCATATTTAATATATATAAGCACGTATTTTCAATGAAATCTACTATGTGAAAAAGGATGTTTTTTTTATTTTATGATCTGTTCAGGTGACGACAGAAACAAATTCGGCAATCAGAGAGTGTGGGGAGCAATTGGTTGGGGTACAATGTCCATTGTATCAGGATTTGTTGTAGACTGGTTTAGCAAAGAAAAAAAGTATAAAAACTATACACCTGGATTCATAATCGCATTAGTATTCCAGATATTGGATACATTTGTGCTATGGAAAATTGAGGCAAGTATTGATTTTATATGATTAATTTTTAGCTACGTTAGCATAAAAATTGGTTTTTTTCATTGTAAATCGTTGATTATTGTTAATCAAGTATTGAGTTATAATATAATATACCTATATGTCATAGAATCCAGATACACCAGCTACTTAATTAACTTGATTTCAAAAACCATGGAATTTTTGTGTTTTTATTTATGTTGCGCATAATTTGGAATTGGAATGTTATAACTCAAAAGCGTTTGGGTGATTGAAATAATTTAATTTTGTCGGAGTAAAATTTTAAAACTCAACATAATATTTAATTTAACAAAAAAATTAAGAATTAATTAACTTTGAGAACAACATTTTAATCAGAATTTCTTCTACGATGTAAGTACTTAAATTTATATTAAAGACTTAGTAACAGAAAATAAAATTGAAGTATAAATATAAACTAGTAAGTAAAGTATAAATATAAAATTGAAGTATAAACCTTAATTGTAATCAAGATGAAAAATATGTATTAAAACTATAGAAAAATTAATTTAACCCAATGTAAAATACAAAGTTTAGTTTATAATAAAAGTTAATATTAATATCAGTATTAATAGCCTATTCAATTTATCATTGACAATAATGATTGTTTATTTGTTTTGATTTGAATTGGTAAACTTTATAATATTTAGATTCTGCTCAAAACATTGAGTTTTATTTGTAAAATTTCATTAAACTGAACAATGAACTCCATCAGCCATGATGTATTGGCTGGGTTATATAGCTAAGTAATGCCATTAATTATTGCTCAATCATTTAAATTACAATTTTTTTCGACAGGTTGTTCAAAGCAGTAACAGTACTGGTTCATTATGGAACGTAAAACATGTGTTCAAACAAATTAGAGTGATTGCATTTTTTCTTTGGGTTTTATTTTTTGGATTTTTATATGCATTTATATGGAACTATGTATTTTGGTAATATACAGTTATAACTTTATAAACAGTATATTAGATTTTAAATTTAATTATAAAATTCTATACAAACCTCGATAAAAGAATATATGTAGAGAATGCTAATTTTAATGTATCATGAGTCATAAAAGATACCATCAAAAATAATTCAATTTGTACAGCTTTCATAAAATTAGTCAATTGTAAAACATATTATATTTTGTCTATTAAGAACTTTTTTTTAAATTTTTTTTTTTTTTTTTACCTTTAAAATAATTGTTTGAATAATTTTATTCACTATTTTAGTATTCAAGGTGAGATTATGTGAAAAGAAGAATGTACTAATAATTATTGTCCCAAAACAAAACAAGGAATCATAATTTTTTTTTAGGGACCACAGTTACTGTGTTTAAATTAAAGCATGACATTATAAAAAAAATAGTATAATACAATAGTATCCACCATTTATATCCACAACCATTGAAGATAAAAAAATATTATGTGCTCTGTTAAGGTACATGGAAGACTTAGCAAATATTTATCACCCCGAAACAAAACCATGGATAAAGACAATTCAAGGGTTTACTTTAACTATTCAATGCTTTGCAGGAGAAGTCCCGTTTTTCTTTATATCCAGTAAGTATTGGGTTTACTGTTAATTTTAACTATTGATGTATTTTTCTTTGCTCTAAATCAATGACTCATCTCCAGGTATGATTTAGTACTTTAATTTAAATATGTTTTTAAATTCTTAAAAATATATTTTTATAGTATCATTTTCATTGATTATCCCGTACAGGTTACATAATCGAACGCATAAACCACATGAACGTGTTTTCTCTGTCATTATTTGTGTTTGCCGTGAGATTCTTCCTGTACTCAATAATCAGGAATCCAGTTTGGGTGTTGCCGGTCGAAATTTTCAATGGCATAACGTTTGCGTTGACTTACTCGGCTACTATCTCGTATGCGGCTCGAATAGCTCCGCCTGGAACCGAAGGGGCACTTCAAGGTCTCATTGGAACATTTCAAAACGGAATAGGTAGGTTTGTGATTTTATTACTCGTGGAAAATACCCAGATTATCTTCTTCTTTAGTAATCAACCCCAAGGTTGGTTTTACAGCTTCCATACTGTCTCCACTCTACCCTATACTGAACTGGCCATTCTTTTTAGTTCCCTGTAGGTTCACAATCCAGCATCTTTAATAACTTTATTGATTATTGTTGTTCTTGGCCGTTCTCTGTCTCCCTGCCTTCTATTTATCCTTCCAAAATGTTGTGGTGTAATTCTTCCTCGTGTCTTAGTGTACGTCCAAATAGTCTCCATCTTCTTTCTTTGATATATCTTATTAACTCTCTAGGTTCACATATTTCATTAAGTACACTGTCATTGGTACGCAACTCCGTCCAGCTAACTCTTAACAATCTTCGCCAGAACCACATTTCAAAATTCTCTAAATATCTTTCGTCTGCCTTGTTAATCACCCAAGATTCTGGTCCGTATAGAGCTACACTCCACACCAATACTTTAACTAATTGCTTTCTCTTATGGATACTCATTTTTCTGGAGCATAGTAATTTCTTGCGGTTCATAAAAGCATTTTTTGCCTGCGCTATTCTAGCTTTAATTTTCTTAGTGGTCTTACCATTGTGGGTAATTAAACTGCCTATAGATATTTAAAGCTGTTTACTTGTTCTAGATTACTATTTTCTATTTTAATTTAAAGTCTGCGTCTGGTGAGTTTTTTGGCATATCATAAACTTAGTTTTTTTTTCAGTTTATCTTGATGTCATATTCTTCAAAACACTTGCATTACATCCAATGAAATTTCCATTCCTTTTTTTTTGTTTTTGGTTATTAGAACAATGTTGTCTGCGAATTTAAACATTTGTATAGGTTCCCTTTGATAGTCACTCCTAGTTTTTGTCTTTTAAGTATTAAATGTTTCAAAAAATGAAAGTATAAAATGCATTATAAATGTTAGGTGCCTACTTAATAATAATATTGTCTATGGTAAAAAAAACCAGTCACTAGCAGCGGTTTGAAAGAGATTGCTGCTTTGATTGGATGGCTGCATTTAAAAGATCTCTGAAGTTCTGGTAAGTCGTTGTTCAAAAAAATGTTGTATTAACGAGTACTGCTTATTACATTTTAAAACACTACAAAATCATTGCTTTAAAAATAAACAATTTTGAGAAAACTCAGTTATGCAAATAAAACAACATAAATAGTACTAATGTTAATTTCAATAATTAACAATTTCATTGTCATAAATTTATAACCAATAAACAAAAAATTATTGTAGTTGAAAAAAAAAAAGAGTTCATGTCAAAAAGCTTGTTGGAGTATCTGTTAATTTTTCTTTGGTTGGGTTACTGATTCATAAGTTGTAATTTCATATTCAATGTTAAAATACACTAAGTTCCCGTTACAACGAAAAATCCTGTTATAACAAAAGTCATAGAAGTCCCCTACTGTATTTTTGATATTTTGTTACAATGAAATTTCCAAAAAAAAAATTTGGTCCCTTGGAGTTTGATGTAACGGGAACTTACTGTATTAAATTTGTAAATTGTAATAGATTTTTTATTATAATTATAACTCTGAGCAAACTCAGTGAGTCAAATACTCAACAAATTCAAAATTTTAAAGTTTTATATTGGCTAGATTTTTTTTAAAATTTTATAAAAATTTACCGATTGCAATATATTATTGTTTGAACTGATTGAAATAGTTGTACACTTCTATAGCTTTTACAAAAATAGTGTTAAATAGAATAAGTCTCAAGTATCTGTATCCTGTGTAAGAAACATAAAAAAAAAAAAAATGTTAAAACTACAAAAACTCAAAAAGTTATCTTAATGGTAAAAAATTTCAAAAACGATTTTCTTTAAACGTCTGCATTCAATAATGACTTTACCTAGAAGCCAGCGGTATATGTAAACATATTAAATTTGTTTTAGGAACGTCAACCGGAAGCTTTGTTGGTGGTTATTTGTTTAACCACTTTGGAAGCATTGATTCGTTTAAGTTGTTAAGTGCAATTTCATTGGCATTATGCATTATACAATTCATTACAAATCAAACAATAAATCGATTATCCAAAAACGAAAATGTGAACAAGGAACACTGCAAACAAAATGTGTTGTATTCATCTGTTCAGTCTAAAAATTAAACTTTTAAGTTTAAAATTGTGACATAGTTAATTGTTGATGTATTATAATAAATAATTACTAAAAATATGTACTTAATACTACTCAAATAGTTTAAAAACTTACATCATCTGTATTCATTATAACTAGTGTGTTGATCAAAATATGACTAGGAAAATTAAACTTTTTATAGGTGTAATAATTCGTCACTTATATTTCAATAGTGTATAGGCCTATAGACCTATTTCAGCTGTTGAAAGCTTTTGCGATTTGCAAGAGAAAGAAAATTAATGTTGTAAGTTAATATGACATGTATGGTAATAAGGGTCAGACAGCCTATGGTTTTGATGTGCAATTGAACGGTAAGCCCTAGACAAGTGGGCCCTTTAAAGCTTTTATCATGAATTAATTTGTATTTTAGTTATTGTTGTTTTTCTATGCAAAATAATTGGTAGACTGCAGTTTATTTTAAATTATATTTATTTTAAGTATGAGGCATTTAGAAATAGTAAATAAATATATTATATTATTGGCATGATCCTAATGACCATTAAAAAACCATTGTAAATAAACTTAACGCGGCCATGTGATAACAATGGCCGGTCAGGAAAGTATCGAAATCTAACTTACATAAGTAAATGTACTTATAATACCCTGTGGTGTGGAATTACATATTTTTCTTACTCACTAGGCCTAGACTAATTTCCCACGCTACAATTTAAAAATAAAAACACTAGTTGCTTAAATGCTTAAATTCGGTTGTTAAATGTATTTTGTTTTATGAAATGACTTTTTTATCCGTTCCCAATAAATAAGAGCTAAAGTTTGGAACTATACTATATTCAGAATAAGAACAGTCCTCGGCGGCCGAGTTATGCGCATGGGCGTGGCTTTCACTACGCGCGCGACCACGGACACTGCCGCCGCGGAGCGACGTAATTAGTCTATCGTAAACCAGCGATCTGAACAAATAACTTAAATTGCATTGAAACAGATAAGAGTGCGTAGCGGCACGTTGTGATATATTTTTCCTTCGGCAGCCGTCGCCGTCGTAAATCGGCAGTCGTCGCCGCCGCCGCCGGTAGAGCTGCAGTTGACTGGTCGACTGGGCGGAATCTGACCGCCGCCCGACGAAAACGCGTCGCCGCCGAGAACTGTTCTTATTCTGAATATAGTATATAATATATATTACACACCCACAACTTAAGAACATAAATTATTGTAATAAATAATATTTATTATTAATATATATTTGTTATATTAATTGTAATAAAAAGAAACAATGTGAGTAAATTCTATAAAGTATAAAAGAAAGTAAATTCTAGGTTGGGTGAGAAGATGTTAGGAGTGGATCATTTATTTGGGTAGGAGATGCGGTTAAAACATATTATTTTGTATCTAAAAATAAAAGAAAAAGAATTTTAAAAAACACATCTGAGCTCGGTAATCCAATTACATATGTCCTTGGGGAAAAAAACTAACACCCCATTTATCAGAGTTGGCATTAATTAAAATTTTAGTATAAACTAAGTTTACCAAATTAATGTTTGAAAGTGTTGAAGTACCAAACTATTGCTAGTATGATCGATTTCACAAATATATTACGTTATCCAAAAAATGTTGAACCAAAAAAAAAAAAATCCTGTTATAGGTACATTAGTAATGCTGATATTTTTTAATTAATTTGTTTTTTTCTCATGACTTATTTCATTATCAAGTTTGCACATTATTTTTTTTTTTTCAAAGGCAATATTTATTTTTGCATTTAGACACTAAATATTACGTTTCAAACACATGATCATATCTTTTACACCATTGATCTACCAAAGTGACTCCAAACAACTATACTACGGCCACTGAGAGAGCGCTTTTGGGCGGCGACCAAAATTCGTCCGATCTCGCGCATTCCCACCACCTAACCTTCCCGAACGCTGGCCGCCGCCACCGTTGGCGCTACCGTCGCGGATCGAAGGTCGACGCATAGCGAGTAGGTAGTAGAGTGGGAGAAATTTGGGTATGAAACCGCGGAACCAATTCATTTGGATGCGCGAAGGAGTAGCGCTCTCTCAGTGGCCGTAGTATACTATAATAGTACCATAGACCTGTAAACTATGTTTACAGGTCTATGAATAGTACATACGGATCGTGATTAAATTATACTTATCAGGTTAACAGGTTGATTGTATATTATTATCATGAACTATAGTTTAGTCAGGTTATCTGTGGTTAAGACTTCATGACAAGTACTTTTTTATAATCGCGTGTATGCAACAACATACGCATCATGACAAAGCAAATTTTGTCATGGTAGTAATAAATATAACCTAACTTCGGGTTGATCATTCCGCAATCCGCAGCCTACTCTCGTGAGCGCTGAACCATAAAATATTTTTCCTTTGCGAACCAAGCGATCGACTTGTACAGGTACACTCGCATGACAACGAAAAAAACCTGTGTGCTTCGTGAGTTGTGTCACAAACGTATTCGTTGTGTTTACTGTTTCTTGAAAATTGAAAATACTGTTCTACTGTTTTTAATAGTTAGCCTTTCGATTCTGACGGCCGTTTCATTAATTTTGGTTCCACCACCATCAGAATGGTACGTATTTTAACTATCATGAAAAGTATATTAGGTACCCATAAGATAATTGTTATTTATTTAATAATAAATTTTTTTAGTAAATAACAATCATACCTAATTAGGGTGACCAGGTTTAAAATACAAATACTTAAAAGACTTTTTGTCATCCAAAATAGATACCTACTTGAAATTTTCGAAAAATTTAATGAGTTTTCATTGTGTGTGTTGGTAATACAAGAGACATAAAAGTTTCGAATTGTGATGACAGTTTTTGTGCCAATTATAAAACATTGCCAATGAAAAAACTATTTAAAACGATTTGACAGTTTTCATTCATTGTAGACTTTAATTTTAAATTTTATTACTTCAAACTTAGGCACAAGCTTGACATTTGTAAGTACCTATAGAATTAAACATTAAAAATTAACAAAATTTTTTTTTGAGAAAACAATTAATAATTCCATATTTGAAAAATATTGTAAATGAAGTTCTCTAATTGCATATACCACCTATATAGTATTTTGAGGAACATCAGCCAAGACGACTTCAAGCATCGGTATTTTTTCAGAGGCTTGTAGAATTATTAAGCTTATTTTCCTTGCTGTGTTGAGTATTCTAATAATAATTTGTATTAGATTCATTGTTTTTGATTTTCATATAATTAGTAAGTATTTTTGTTATTGGAACGGCCTAGAAAATAAAAATACAGTACAATGAACTTTGCTCAAAATTATAATTTTGTTAGGGATTTTCAATAATTATTGTTCACAAATTTAATGTACAACTTCTAATTTCTATAATTTAACCTTCTAAAAACATTTACTTAGGTAATGCAAAGTCATAATAATTGCTCCAACAAGAAGCATCTGATCGTTGGTACCTACTCAGTATTTATTATACTCCCTCTTTCAAATAAATTGTATTTTATGCAAAAAAAGGAACAGTTATTTAAAACAAGACACGTTAGTGTCCTGAGAACATTTGTTTGGACAACGGGACCTAATTTTGAAATACAAGATGTCTGGCTACCCTATATCTTATTAATGTGTTTGAGTAATTAAATTACTACATCCTGTATATGTTGGTTTACAGGAAAACGAACATTCTAACAGCAAAGAATCCGGCAACCAAGTTATTACCCCCATGCAGTTGATAGCTAAGATCAAAACAATCTCTTCTTTGTATTTGACAAAGGTAAGTGTCTACTGTTGTCAGGTTACGTGCAATGTTGTATTAAATGATAACACAAGAGCCTCAAGTTCAAAACCACAGAATAGATTAATGTCAAAACAGTTTCCTTGTATCGTTTGATTACATTTTAATTGTGTAAAATTTCAACAACCCGTTTTTAGGCTGGTATAGAAATTATAATGTTGGGAGGTTATATGTTTTATTTAAAGCAAAATGACCAAAAGGTTTTTGGCTAGTTTGTACAAACTGTACTAGTATTTTACTAACTTTATTCTTATTTTGCATCTAATACAAAAATTAAAATAATTAATAATTGAATATTCTCCAACAAACACATAAAACACAAAATGTTGCAGCATTCCGCCCATTCTATGCATGGGTAAATGAATAATTTTACACACATTACACAGTACACACTCAAGGATATGTAACAATCATTGATGAAAAGTTAGTGTCCTCGAGGTAGTCAATTTTTATTGGAAAATGAGCTTAGGTTGCTTTTCAATAACTTTTTAAAACGGCAAAATATTTACCATCATTAATGTGTAATATGTATCGACAGTGGTCACCAGACACCAGGTAACAACAACACACATAAGATGTTTCATTACTACTGTTTATTATTTGCAAAATACTATAGTAGATTGGTACGTGCGAACCATACAGCTTAGAAAAAATAATTATGCCATACAGGTTATGTAATATAAATAATAATAATAATAGAGATTAGATAATCTGTGATAATAATATTTATTGATAATATTTACAGTCATAAACATATAATTGTGTAATAGTTTTATGGTTAAAAGTAGCCAACTGACAAATGGTGGTATTTACCAATGCTTAAATTTGGTTATTAAGTGTATTTTGTTTTATGAAATGACTTTTTTATCCATTCCCAATAAGTAAGAGCTAAAGTTTGGAACTATAATATATATTACACACCCACAACTTAAAAACATAAATTATTATAGGTAATAAAAAAAAAAAGAAAGAAACAATGAGAGAAAATTCTATAAAGTATAAAAGGAAGTAAATTCTAGGTTGGGTGAGAAGTTGTTTGGAGTGGGTCATTTATTTGGGTAGGAGATGAGGTTAAAACATATTATTTTGTATCTAAAAATAAAAGAAAAAGAATCTGAGCTCGGAAATCCAATAAGGGGTTGTCCACAAAGGACGTCACGCCTTAGGGGGGGGGGGGTTCGCAAAACGTGACCATTTGGTAAAATTTGGACCATTCTTACCTAACCATTTGTGACAAGGGGGGGGGGGTCAAAAATTGCCGGAAAAAGCGTGACATCCTTTATGGACAACCCCTAAGGTCCTTTGGGAAAAAAACTAATCCCCCATTTATCAGAGTTTGCCTTAATTAAAATTTTAGTATAAACTAAGTTTATTAATGTTTGAAAGTGTTGAAGTACCAAACTATTGCTAGTATGATTGATTTCACAAATATATTATGTTATCCAAAAAATATATGTTGAACCAAAAAAAAAAAAATACTATTTTAGGTACATTAGTAATGTTGATCTTATTTAACTAATTTGTTTTTTCCTATGGCATATTTCATTACGAAGCTTGCACATAATTGTTTTTTCAAAGACAATATTTATTTTTGCATTTAGATACTAAATATTACACGTTTCAAACACATCTTTTGCACCATTGACCTACCCAAAGAAGTGACTCCAAAGCTACTCCAAACAACTTTTTACCTGACATAGAATTTACTTCCTTTTTCTTTCCATTAATAGAATTTACTTCCTTTATTTCTGTTCATTCTTAAAATATACTTCCTTTTTTTTTTGTTATGTTATACTACATCATTCAAAATAATAACCCACTCAGAAGTGTGGCCTACTTACCCTACTTTGGCAGCTTGCTATTACTTTTCCATAATTTTTCTAATCATTTTACTGTCTCACTCAACATGATCATCAAATCATTATTAATAGATCAACAAAAAAAAATCTAGGTCCAACAATCTATCAAATAAGATAGATACTGTATGAAAAGATTAGAGCACTGTGTAAAAAAATATGTACTTATAATACTTAGAATACATTTTTTTCAAAAATGTTTTTAAACCATTTATTCAATTAAATTGTGAAAAAGTTGAAATTAGTTCTTATAATGTTGGTATAATAGTTATACCCATTATATCGACAATATTGACAATATTGATTTAGCAATAATATTTTTGTTTTTTTCATAGTTAAATCATTAAAAGTTTCAAATTAAATACAATTAGAATCCAAAATCCCAACTTTTTGTTGTACTCAACCATCTAACGATCTAAGCACTCTTTCTACATGAAAACATGATAACTACCTGAACATTTCAACTTTTTGTCAAAAGTGTTTCGTTTTTTGACCCGTAACGCCTAAAATAATTGAAAATAATTTAAAAAAACTCTTAGATTAAAGTACCATTCACATTTTACACCCATTTTCCCAACTTCTAAGTGCTATGATATGTTGTGTTTGGTATACTCTTTCCACCCAAAAAAATATTTAAAAAAAAAACATTGTAAAAATTATGCATTCTTTGCTACACTCAGAATTTAAAAAGTAATTTTAAAATGTAGATTATGCATTAAATACATTATAATTTAGTTAACAAATAGGATAAAATAGTAAAAATTTTAAATTTCATTGCTTCAATATAAAATGCTACAAATTTAGAGTTCAAAATTTAAAATTTTCTAATCCGTTTGCAAAGTTACTAATGGTTATGTATAAATAATTTTTTTGCAAACCGAAATGCTTACATAAAATATGCAAACACCACATAGATATTGATATATAAATATATTTTTTGTAAATCAAAATGATGAAAATGTATTTTTGTGTAATTTGAAACTGCGTTCTAGTCCATTTCAAGCTCAGCACAAATCAGACTATTCAATTATCATTAAGGTTATGTTTAATATTGAATTATGCAAAGTTACTTCTAAGTCAGTCTTTGCTAAAATCAATGGCAATCTTAAACCATTAAGTAGTTTACATAATACACACAACTCGAAATTAGATAACTAGACTAGGTTTGTTTCAGCAAATATTTAAAATGGTTTAAAACTATTTTTACTTGATGATAAAAGAAAAAATGTATTTTTAATAAATGTTGAACACTGCTGTTGTAATATTGTTAAAATTTATTTTATAATTTATTTACTACTTATGGTTTTTTAGAAAATAAATTCTAATAATGCTTTTGAGCTCAATATGGCAGAATATCTTCATGAATTGGTGATGCAGGTACAGCGTAATAAGAACATAAATGTTAACAAATTGGTAAACATTAAATTTGATTACATAATTGTTTATGTACACTTTTTCATAAAATTATTTAATTTTTGTGTATGTACTTATTAGTTTCAAGACATGCCTAATTATTTAGACACCACTGCAAAGGTTTATAGTTATCGCATTGAGAACTGTACAAAAGATGTTTCTATTTTAATAGATAATGTGAAAATAAAGCCTTTAACAAATAAAGAATCTGACGAACAACATTCTCTCACTACATTCTCAACTAAGGTTATTACAAGTAAAACCGTGATTATTTTGTGGTAGTACCAACTACTATTATTGTTTGATTATTAACTAATCTAAATTCATATTGTTTTACTTTTTATAGAGGTCTAAGATTACTACGGAAGATAAATTAAGAAGAAATCCAACTCAATATTACCCAAATTTAAATATTCTAGTTGATTTAGGAAAACTGCCAAATGTAACAAACCCATACAAATATTTTCTATCTCTAATAAATAATACGTCTTTAGAAGATGAGTTAAAACAAAGCAGAGAAGATTGTAAAAATAAGTGTGAGATTGGAAGCAACTTTACAATGTGTATGTATATTTTATAATTTATTATGTGTATTAACTTTTAAGTATAGAATGCGTGCTTTTGTTATTCCTGGAAGTAAAATTGGTCTTATCTTGATGAATAATACCTCATAAGATTGGCCTGAGCCGGTACCTTATTTAAAGTTTTGTTATGTTCAAAGTTTCCCATTTAAATAACATGTAGTTTTCCAATAATATGCAAAACATTTTATTATTAAATTTTTTTACTGATAACACATAAGTACATCAGGATAGTCTTTAATTCTTATTGATTTAAACCCTTCATTAAAAAGGAGAAATAAGAAATACTTGATAAATTAAAATAGTGTTACAAAAAAAAGTTCTTGGAAAATTTTGCTTCTGAATTTTTTAAATTCAACTATTTATACTTGAATTATTATGGATATTGCTGAGTATTTATACTTGTTTTTGTCATCAAAATAATATATCAACAGAATAAAGTTCAAGACGAAATGAACAAATCTTATTAATTTAATTAATCAAAAACTAATGCACTTTCACTTGGTCATCTGTTTGCAATACATTTTTTTTTTTTTTTTTTTTTGTAATATGTTTAGAAAAAACTAGGCATATTCATATTCATATGCTCAATGTCAGAAGTTTTAATTTTATTTGAAAAATTTGCAATAAATAGAAACAATTTTAAAAAATAAAAATAAAAAATATTTTTATTAAAAAAAATTAATTAAAAGTAATTACTATCAACTTAATTGTGCGTAATAATTTTTCTTCATAAGTTGTTTTCCCAAACAACCAATTAGGCCAGTGAAAAATTTTTTTAGAACAGTTTATACAATGTGAAAACAAAATTTGCAAATTATTAAAAAACTACATGTTATTTATGGGAAACTTTGAATGCTTACAGGCACAGGTTAGAATTGGTGTAAAAAGGTCATAGACCCCTCAAAATTTTTGTTTTGAAGAGTAGAATCCGATTTCTCCCAAGTTCCCTACTTGTGTAATTACTGAGTTCAAATTTGGTAAAAATTGGAATAGTAGATTAAAATGAATTATTTTCCCCATATTTACATCTCCCTTTGTAAATTTCTGGGCATGCCACTTTGCTTAATATTGGCATCTTAATTTTATTTTAACATTATATTATGTTTAGTTGTTCTTTTTTTTTTTATAAGGGGTTACGACTTTTAATACTTGCCCTCCAAGTATATACTCCTCCATTTATCCCTAACCTAACCCTATCCTTTACTGCTTCCCTCCATTGTAATACAGTTTTTACTCTCTACATCTATAACAACATAATCTTCCTATCTTAGGCAAGCTCTACTCAAAGGTTGTTTTCCTGCTGGGTTGTTGGCAATTGCAGTCCTTGTTATTGATCCCTGTTTCTTCCATGCATGCCCTGCCCCTCTCAGTCTCCTGATTGAGATTTCTTTTTGATTTGAAAAAGGTTCTGAAGTTCTTGGTTATGTTGTTTCCTCCACTCCCTGGTTTGATCATCTTTGCATGGTCCAAAAATCTTTCTCAGTATTTTTCTTTCAAAAATTTCTAATCGCATTTGTTCTGCTTTCCTACAAGAGGCCACATCTCTGAGATTTATAAAACCACTGGACATATTATGTCGTATATATTTGAATTTCTAGATTTTTTGAAACAGATTTAGCGTTCAGTAATTTTTAGTCTAGTATCAATTTCTACTTTTATATCATTGTCATTAGTTAATATTGATTCTAAATAATTATCTAAATAAAGTTATAACAATCAAAATTGTTATAACTTTTTAAATAACTGTCCATAATAATTGAAATTTCCATAAAAGATTTAAGGGTTATCCAAATGTGTATAATGCAAGCATAATATCTATAGTATCTTTAGGTTTCAATTAATATTTACCACTTGAGCTCTATACAAAACTTTGATAATTTTAAGCATTTGAAATTCTTTATTAATGTAGTGACCCAGTAAGATGGTTTAAAAAAATGTGAAAATGAAAATATTATTTTTCTATTGGAATTTAATGAAACTTGGCATACATACTCTATGATAAAAATAATGTAAATCAATAAAGACGTTTTCAAGTCCTAATTAGAAGATAGATATGGAACATGTTGTTTCTTGATATGGTTTTTTTGAAACTTGACAGCAAAAAGTATGAAATCTAGTCAGTATCTATTTATTTTTAATGATGTAAGGATGTAAAAATGTAGTTTTCCTAAATTCAATCAAGGTAATTAATTGGGGTAAAACAGTAAAAATGGATTAAAAAAAATTGAATGAATAAATAATGGCAAGTATAAAAAAGTAAATCACACGCGGGTTAATTGTGAAACATAGCAATGCCAGATGTAGAAACCCACTACACATAGCAATAAATTCATACATGGACAATGCCAAGTAGGATATCTAATATATATATATATATATATATATATGTATATATATCTGCAGATAAATTATAAACTTAAATAATACAATACAAATCCTGCATATCTCAACTTTGTCACATTTTGGTATTTTCAAGCATATATTTTTAGTGCATTAAGTCTCAAGCCATGTTAATTTATGATTTATAATTTTTTTTCCTGTATTTAACTTAATATTTAATTTATAGATAAAAAAACATATTTATGATACAAACAATTAATTTACCATTGTTGAAATAAGTTTGACAGTTCAAAATTTAAATGATTAAATTTTAAGAAATGTAAAAATAATAATAAATTTTTAAAATTTGATTCTTTAAAGTTTTTGTGTTGTAAAAATATGGTCTTACTTTTATTTTGTTCACAGCCAAAACTGGAGAAATATGCTCTGAATCTTCTGGTTTTCATGCCGAGCCTGATAAGACACCCAATATTACTGAAAACGAAGAGTATTTTAATCCAAAAAACAATCCATTGAACAATTGTACAATGAATTCAAATTTTCTAGAAACAAACACAGTTAATGACGATGAAGATGATGAAGATGAAGAATTAGGTAATTGATTTTGATGAATGACCAAACTGTCTATTTATAATTTATGAGTTGTCCCGACCCGGCGTTGCCCGGAATTTAGTCGGTCAAAGCTTAGTAAATTAATTCCAAATTAAATTTAAAATATAAATACACCAAGTTATACAAATTTGGAAACCCGGTTTTACCACCTTAAGGGAAGAATTTAAAAAAGCTTTAGAGGTTGAATTTTGAAAAACACTTTCTTAATGCTTGTCTTTGTCGTATAAGGAACCTCTGAGTGTGCAAAATATTTAAAGTCTCTAGACTCAGTGGTATGGGCTGTGCATTGATAAGTGTATACAATTTTGAACCCCATTTTCACCCCCTTAGAGGTGGAATTTTGAAAAAATCCTTCCTTAGAGCGCCCCTACATTGCTTATGGAACCTCTGTACAAAATTTCAAGTCTCTAGACCCAGTGGTTTGCTCTGGGCGTTGATGAGTGAATAGGGGGGTCTCCTATATGTATATAGATGAAAGTAATAAAATGTATAAATACTTATATACCCACCATATAAACATACAAGATTTACAATAATTACAATATTTTCTAAACATACCTATTTTGTCGTAAGAAGTATTTAGTTACAATCTCTTACATATAATTTGTCATGACAAATATTTCTTGATTCTATACCTAGTCTAAAAACAAAAATGGAAGTAAAATATTTTTATCTAAGAAATCATTATGAAAGACTAAAAAACTGTTTGTTATTTATGTTAATCTATTATATGTTTTTTTTTTTTTTTTATCTGTGACCGGTCTTCAAGATCTTGTCGTTCCACAGATTGCCTCCCACTTTCCGTATCTATTGTTAACTCTTTCCAATCCATCTTGGTCTCACTTTTTCTATGTCCTCTTTGACTATATCTTCCCAGCGAATCTATAATATATATGTTTAATATTTACCGTATATATTATATTGTATTATATAACCTAACCGTGACTGACTGATCTATCAACAGCTCAAACCATTGAATTGGGCAGACATTTTGCATACATATAGTTAAGATAGAATTTTTGAAAATTTAACTCATAAGGGGTAAAAATTAAATTTTTTTTTTTTGTCTAGAAATTTAAAATTTTGCACACATATTTTCCTTTTACAACTAGGTGAGCATTAAGAAAAAAATTTTCAAAATTCAACCCCTTAACCCGGCATCAGTGGCATCGTTAAAAATCACGCGAGAGGTGGCATCGGTCTTTTTGACCGAACAATACAAAATAATACATTTTGATCTATTATCCGTCAACTAAAATGATTAATATTGTTATTTTTCATGTAAACACAATATTTATTTAAGATGATATATATTTTACTAATAAAATATGAAGTAACCGTATAAAATTATTTATACACTTTTGATCTACATTCAAACACTTCGCGGATAAAGTTTTAGACGGTACTGAACAGTCAAATGTCAATATAATCTTGGAAAGCGTAAATGTGTGGTGACTGATAACACCTATTACCTACTATAATACAGATAGTATAATCTATCTATGGGTTTAGCCACATTGCTTATAAATAGACAAGTTATAACTGTGTAAACAATATGTTAACGTCGAAATTAAATATACTATAAATAAATAAAAATAATTATATAATCAAGAAAACAATGTCGAAATCATATGAACGAAAATAGTGGCATCGGTCATTTTGACTGTAATTTTATCAATAAACGGTATAAGTTTATGTTAACGATATAAACTTACATCAAACCACAAAACAACTACTCTTTATGGGTCGAAGAAAAGGTACTGAGTAGAAGAAAGACGGATATGGTCCCAATTATAAATTATTAAAGAAATTAAAAAACTGTCGGTCAAAAAGACCGAAGCCACTGATGCCGGGTTAAAGAAGCTATAAATGGAGAGGATAAGAGGGTATACAAATGGCAAACATAACTGACTAATCAATGTATAGTTCAAACTACTGGACTGAAATTTGGCTTACAGATAGCTATATGACCTTGGGAATAGAAAGGACGTAAAAATGAAAAACAATTTTTTTTGGTCTGATTTTTTTGAAACTGCATACATTTTTTGTCGTACTATTAAAGAAATTTTTCACCGCATCTTTACAAAATTTAACTATTAAAAGAGTTGAAGATGTAAAGTTGGGGTCGTAAAAATTAAAAACGGCAAATGTAAAACTAATAACAATAAATGTATAATTGATCAAAAATAACATGAGTTAATATGTAAGTAACACATAGTCAAATCAGGATATTGGGTAAAGACAGCTATAGTCTGATTAAAATGTATAAGTAAGTACTGTTTACCTAAAGACAAATAGTAATATGTAGATTTTTAGAAAAAGCATTATTTAATTTATATTTTTGAAAATGTATGTATATTGAATAGTAATTAATTAGACTGTTACTTTTTTTCAGGTTCAAATTCTGAAAAACGTATGTTTAAACAATTAATTGAGTGTGTTGATCCTGGAGCAAGTGATTATAGCTTTTTTAATCCTACACGCTTGGCTAATTGGAAAGGGCCAACAGCCTGGAAAACAGGTGCAATGGCAAAGTCTCATAAATATAGAAAACAAAGTAATGTAACATTTAAAAATACATATTCTACCAGTTTGTTTTGTAACAGTTGCAATGAGCATTTGATATTTGTTATAAAATGTTTTTGCAATATTATGGCTTGTAGAACAACAGCAAAAAAATGAAGGGAACAAAAATATTTCTGAAACACAAGTTTCTAAGATTAAAATGAATTGGACTAGTGTGGAAGAAATTAATGATTGTCAAAATGTAAAATGCAATGAAGAAGTTTCTAATAAAACAATAAAAAATTGGTTAGATAATAAAAGTAATTATCATAACGACTTGAATACAACTTATGAATACGAAACTAAGTAAGTTGAAATTATAATACAATAGTTTGAAATATTTATTTGGTTATAATTTGTAAGAAAAAAGTTCTTATTAAATTAAATTGAGCCAATCATGTATTTGATATCAACTGTGTGATTAGTAATATTACGTTTTCTAATTGACAATAATGTCTAGGTTTTCTACTTGTGAATGGTTAAAATTCAAAATAGGCAGGAAACCAGATGAAGAAAATTATACTGAAAATATGATAGTTGATGACTTCCAGGTACAGTTAACAAAATATTGTTTGTTACATTATACAATTATTATTTGACTTAATTGTTATTAAAAACATTCAATACTTATTTTGCTATTTATAATATTTAGTGTACTTTTTGAAGAAAATGGTAAACTTAAAAATCTTTTATAATCACTATTAAAAGAAGGGAGCAACAAGCCGAGAGTAGAGTATGTTACTGTTTTGGGTGGGTCACTAGTTTGGAAGGTATAATTTTATGTTTGACATAAAGGGGCATGGCATAAAATGGCTACCCCTTAAAATGCTACCCAAAAACCTGTTTTATAGGAAAAACTCACGGCTGTGGTTTCAATTTTTAATACTTTTTAAATTTATATTCTAATCATAAAAAGACATAATTTGTTTTTGGGCGTGACAAATTAACTTATTTTAACAAATATTATTACTTACCATTATATTGGATTTATGTTTGAACTTTTTAATTTTTATATATAATTGTTGCTTGATAGCCAGTAGGCGACGATAGCGTGTTCAAAAATAAACGGATGTAAAAATGGAAAAAATTGCTCATTTTAATGTACCTTCCTAATACTATACCAAATTTGGATTCAGTTATAACTGAGGTTAGGTTAACACAATTATATTCGAACTTGAGAGAGCTTAACTTCCCAAAACCATGAATATCCCACAAGTTTTTTTTTTATGATCACATTCTCCCCAAAAAAAATCTTTTCAACCTAAAATTCTTTAGCTATAGCCTCCTCTCGCCTATAGCCTAGTGGCCCACCCAAAGCGTAGTTGCTACCTTGTCAAACTACCCATGCAAACTAGATTTATCCTGGCGCTTTTTTTTTTATTTTATTTTGTATAATCTATATTTTTAATAAAAACATCAACTAGCTGGTGTAAATTTAGAGTCCTTTTGGAAAGTGGGTTAAGTGAGGAAATGTTAATCATATGATTTATGAATGAAAAGAAAAAAACAAAAAAGTTTTGAAATAATAAAAAGATTTGAACCCATAACTACAAGATTAATATATTATTGTGATTAATGTATTAATGCAGCGGTTCCCAAACTGTGTGGCGCGCCACCCAAAGGAGGCGCGAGCACTTAACAAGGGCGGCGCGGCGCGTGGTTGGAATTTTACACTTATTGTTATTTTTAGATTCATTTCACGTCCGATAAAAATTTTGTAGATTGAATATTCTTTGAGGGTGGCGTGAAAAAAATGTTTAATTATTAGGGAGCCTTGAATGAAAAAAGTTTGGGAACCGCTGTATTAATGTATTATTTATTTAATGATAATACAGATTATTATAGATTGATATAGATTAATGTATTATTCGCCTTATACCAAAATAATTCAGTTTTATTCATACTTATTTTAGAAACTACAGGTCGGATAATTTTGAAGTTTATTGCTGGTGTAAGCAAATTTTGTTTTACATAACACACTAAATTTTCAAGTTCAAAAAAAATAAAATTGAGTTAGTTACAAACTTTTTTTAAAGATAAAATCACAGATATTACCAATTTTTACTGATTTTTACTAACTTGAAAAAACACAAAAAAAATTCTCTTTTGCAATTTTCAAAATTTTCTAATCACATATTTAACTACATATTGCCAATTTTATATTGAAATATCTAAGCTTTTACTTTAAAATTAAACTTTTTATTGAAGAAATACCACAAAAAAAATGTAAATTTTCGAAATTTTCAAAGTTTTTATAGCTCAAAAATGATTGAAATATGTTTAAATTGGTATAAAATTTGTATTATATTATTCATAATAAATTTTGTGTAAAAGTTTCACCTCTTAGAAATCATTATTACGGAAAAAATGACTATAAAAGAAAATCGATTTTGTCAAAATTGAGTTTGTTGTACTTTTTACCTGTTTTTTGAATTTTTTTTGGTTTTTCGGGTATAACTTTTGGAATTGAAAATTTGCAAAACGTACAATGTACCAACGACATAAGTTGGGCTTTCAGAAAATACATAGACTGTTTAGATCCGAGCAATATACCCTAGGCGCTAGCATGTCACAGACACAAAAAAAAACATCTTTGAAAACCAATAGCTTCCCCGCTATTGATAATGGAGGGGGGATATAATTATCAACCTCCTCACTGCGTCTACTACTGGTAGGCGTTACCCGTATGTTAACTTGATTATCCTCTGTATAAAATATATTGCCAATAAAGAGCAGCATCTATATAAATTACAATAAAAACCATGATCTGGTCCCAACAATAGCAGCACTAAATGTACAATGCTTGAATTGAAGGGGAGTGTAAGGAGATGAAACTCCCTTACATTTTTCAAAATATTTTAGAGTATCTCTACTATATTATAGTTCTCTATGGTGTAAGGGTTTAGGGACGCTATATTTTATTTATATTAAGAGTGCCCTCCTACTAATATGTTTTTAATTTGAGCACTGGATTATGTACAAATCAAATTAATACATTCTACGCTAACGCATCGCTCAGAATCAACAAATTAAATAGAATTAAAATTCATCACTTTATTTATTATAATTATTTAATGAATAATTTGTTTTTAGAACAATGCTATTGCTAACAATGCTATTGCTAACAATGAAGAGATTTCTGAAGCTGTAAATGATGAAAATAATGATAATATTTTTCAAGAGGTAAATTGACAAATTTATATAACTTTTGTACGTAATATTAATTTTTAGCAAATTTTATATCTTTTAGCTAAAAGTAAATTTAATAATTTGACACATACAATTTTTACTAACTTAAGCTCCATAGTAAAAAGTGGCCCCATTCTCTTTACCAAAAATTATTTTGGACAATTTAAACTTAAGTTTATAGTTATTTTGCTGTCTTTATGATATCACTTGTTTGCATTAGCAAAATATTTTAGAGCAAAATTTTTATATATTCATTGTTTTTTTAATGCATTGTATTTCAAATTAGAAATTTGCTTGTATTTTACGTTCATTTAATGAGGTATGTTTAAATTGTTTTTGCTCTGACCATTTTATCTTTCTAGTTTGATGATGAAGATGGAAATAGCGATGAAAGTGAAAACAATTATGATACAAAGAAAAAGACAATTAATATGGATGTTTTGTCCAGCAAAATATTTGATATCATTGTTCAAGAATGTGTTGTAAGTACCTACCGACATTCTTTTTAAAACTAATCACTCAATCTGATACATCAACACAATGCAGTATAAAGTGTACCTATTATTATGAAAAAGTTTTTCTTAAGGCGTATTTCATAATTGCCATGTTTTCAGTGCATATTAATCAAAGCCCTAAATAATAGTGATTACTTTTTTTAAAGATTAATACAAGGAAATTTAAAGAAAAACAATTATTTTATCTAATAAGTTACTCGTCAAATCTGCACACATCTTTTAAAATGTTATAAGGTGTTAAAATGATTTTCAATGTGATATTTATTCATGGTTATTTGTTCTAGTTTATTTCTCCAGATGATGAATGGAGCAGTAGTTTAATGGGATGTGAGCTGTTGAAAAAATTAAAGTATTTTGAGTATGAAGGATTATCGATACAATTGATTTATTTAAGTCTTTTACACTTGTGTAATGACAAAGATTTGAGGTTGGACACAGTGGAATCATCTACTTTCACAATGTCAGAGCTGAAAATTACTAGACATAAAGTGTTATAATTGTTTTAAATGTTTTGAAGTAGTGTTACTCATGACAAACAAATAGGTATGATCACATAAAATCTGAAACCATGCAGTCTGCTCAGAAGAGAGTGGGAGACTTCCGCCTCTTTTCACTGGTTGTTAGTAATTTCATGATACAGTGGTCGCCGCTTATAGTGTTCACTGGTTGTATGAATCAGCCGCTTATAGTGATCAAAAATACCAGGAACGGAACAAACAACTGTTATTTGCTAGTCGCTGCTTATAGTGATCAAAATACTTTCGAACAAATGTGGTCACTATAAGCGGCGACCACTGTAATATTATATGGTTATTATTACGGTTTAAAAAAACCGTAGTTATTATCCATATCTGTGTGTTTATTAGATTGTTTTGTTGTTAAAATATATGATAATGGCGGTACAAATCAGCCAATTAAAAGCGGCAGAAGTCTCCCACTCTTTTCTGCGCAGACTGCGTGATTTCAGATTTTATGCGATCATACCTATTTGTTTTGTCGTGGTGTTACTGGACACCCCCTTCTATCACGTCCTGTCTTTGTATACATTTTTTTTCTCAAATTTACTTATTGTACCTAATATTACAGATTGTAAGTATATTTTTAATAAAAAAAAAAAAATGTTTTAAACATAGAGCACTGTTCGCTGTTCATTTTAAAATTTTAAGTTGTGCTATTATTATTATCAATGTCTATCATTCAAATTTGCTCTAGGAAGAAAGAAGTTAGTAAAAATAATCTGTACAAAAATGTCTGCAGATTCAGTAATTTCAAAGTTCTTAATTAGCCCAAAATGTGTCATAATCTATTTAGATTCACCCTTTCAATTGATGTGAACTTGTATGTGTGTGTGTAAAAAGTAAAAACCAAAAATAAATCAGAAATTGTAAAAAATTGATAAAACATTTTAAGTTATAAGTATATTTAGTACATTTTTCCCAACATTACCTTAATTTTTTTTTTTATTAAAAATATAAGTTACAATCTATACAACATTTCTGTACAATAAGTAATTATGACATAGAAATTTACATAGCGGGATTGACAGAAAAGGGAATGCACTCAGTAGTGCCACCAGACAGATTAAACTAGGCCAAGAACGTTTTAAGACATCAGGGATTATCAGGATCATCAAGATATCAGGGATTGTAAATAAAGATAGACGTTTTATTAATGGATTAACTTAGAATAAAAGAGATGTAGTAAGACTTAGTAAAAAGTGAGAGAGATGAACTATTTAGATTTTTGTGGAGATCATTATTTGTGATGTACCATGGATCGGAGGTAATTAACCGAAGACAGATTGACTGGAATGCCTGAATTGTTCAAATTGTTTTCATTATTAAGAGTTTAATTAAGGTTATATTTTGTGGAACCTTAAATTTTTATATATGGACTTTATTAAGTTTTAAGACTTACAATAATCATATTTCTATTAAAATTGTATATTTACTTATATGTTTATTTCTTAGTTTAAATATGAATTATTATGATGTATAAATAAGTATAATTATACTTTTACTTTACAGTGTCAATTTCTCGGTAATTTTTTTTATTTTGTAATATTAGCGCAGTGTGTATTGTTTGTATTCCACTGATTTGTATTATAAATTATAATTTGAATCTGCTTACACTCTTTCAATACTCACGCCACGCCACTGATTATAATTAAATTTTGCATTTGTTACAAAAACAATTATACAATACTTAAGTTTAGGAAATAAAGCAATGTACAAATACGTTACACGCTACTGTAATTTAAATATATTACATTTTACACTAATTAATGTCATTAGGTATATTTTAGTGAGTTAATGTGTAATGTCTAATTATTGTACCCAATTAATTATTTTTCAAAAATTATTTGCTCAAGAATTCTTTAACTGGTTATGTATTGTTATTTTATACCCCATTTTGTGTTTTATATTGATATCAATTAACTGTTTCTATTTTACTGCTGTTTAGATGTGCCATACAAATTATAGTTATTTTTAACTATCTGACATCAATGTAAATATTTTTTTTAACAAGAAAAAATACAATATCTTTATCCTAAGAGTTTGTATATTTTTTTAATTTTTTTTACCACTGTGAAATCATGAAAACTTCTTAAATAATAATTGAATCCAATCTTTACACTCAGTACCGGTCCTGGTAGCTTAACATGGTGTACGTTGAGGGGGTTATAGATTTTTGCGGAAAAATTAAAAAAGTTACAATAAAAAAAATATATTTTTGACATTAACAATGTAGTTTTTTGGCTGTAACTTTCACATGATATTAAAATATGTAAGATACAGGATTTCAAAAGATTCTGTATAATTTTGAGCTAATTATCAAATTTTCAATTTTTTGTTTGATAAAAAATTGAATTTTCCATAAAAATGTAACACTAGGTTTCCATCATTAAAATCTAAACTTTAAATTTGAAAAATCCAGTTATAATTTCTCTTTTTTAGTCGTTGGAAAATTGCTCATACCTGTAACTTATTATTTTGGGAAAAACATATGAACGTGAAAAGTAAAACAAAATGTTTTATCTGAATAGTAAATATTTAGAAAAAATCCGCTTTCTCAAAGATAAAATTGTGTGGGAGCTAAAACTGCATTTATGCAAATAATTTTTTTGAAAAATTACATTTTTGATGATTATTGTAACTTGTAAACTTTACACTGGGAGATAATCCTCCCCCAAAATTATGCAGCTGACTTAAATTTTCCGGGCCTAAAAAAATTTAACAATTTTCCCCTGATGAATAAAATTATTTACTAACTATTAATTAAATTTTTTAAAGTACTATCCATATTATTTAATTGTTGATTTTAATATTGTCATAATAAATGCTACATAAAGAAAAGTTCTAATGAAACGCAATGCAGCATAAAATTGGGTAGTTTTTATCATAAACCAATCTTTTCACTAGTTATTTTTCAACAAGCAAAATATAAACCACATACATAAGAGCATGCAAACAGCAAAACCATTAATCGCACAATTTCATGAGTCAAACTGAGTTTAAAATAAATGTAGTTATAAATTAGATTGGTACAAACAGTTGACCTAAAACTAGTCAATGTAAAATTATACTTGAAATGTTTGTTGGAAACATAAATTGTGCATTTAAAAATTAAATGTATTATGAATATGTTAAAATGATTTTGTTATACATGTTAAAAGGACAATTAGAATAGGTTTATACCATAAAAAATAAATAAATAAAGACTGTTTGAAAAAACAACATAATATAATGTATATTTTGAAGAATTGCATAGATAATTGTAGCAATTAATATATTAGTTCTTCTTTCCAGCTAAAATAATTCCATCATACTGTAAAGATAAAAAAAGAAAACAGGGAGTTAACTTCATAATAAAAAATGAATAGTTAATTAAATATTTACTTTAGTTTGGAACCATTTCATGGCGTCTTCCTTTCCGAGTCTATGTTGGTAACCAACTTTACCTTGCTTTCTCCTTCTGTGTGCAACATTGAAACCTGTCAACAAAATAAAACATCCATTAAAATGTTTCAATAAATTAATTATTTCTACATTTTTTAGGTTTATATTGAAGTATCATGTTAATAATGCTGTAACCATAATTAATAGTCTGCAACATAATTTTGTAAGTAATATAATATATAAAAAAAATAATATAGATACAATTTTTATTAAAAATAATTATTTATTATTAACAGAAAAAAAATTTGCCCAACCAGATTATAATCAAATAATTTATAAATACAACACATTTAGTGTATGTCTAAAATAAATTCATACATTAACATATAAAAATAAAAATACTTATAATTTGGTGACACAATAAACAAATGAAAAGTAATTTGATGAATGGCACTAATACATCAAAAACTATAGAATTAAAATTAAAAAAGTTAGTTTGGCCATTTTAAAGTATCAAAACGGTGATTTAAATTTTAAGCTTGTAATTACGCAGGGTAAATAATTCACCGCTAATTTATCAGTATTGGATAAAATTAAGTTTTTTCAATGTTAATATGTTTGAAATCAGTTTTTGAAGTGCGTATGTTAAACTAATTTGGCAATATTTTATTCCGCGCAACACAAGTGGTCTCCCTCCTTTAAATAATATAGACCTTCAAGGGAGGCAACAATTGAGGCTAGATAAAAATAGATATAAATAAGCATATAAAAATTTGGTACAGCCATAACACAAGTGTTGCCTGTCAATTTTGATAATAATAATTACTAGGTATGCAATGCATTCTGCTGTTGCAAATATTGAGCGAAGCTGCGTAACACAACTGCTCGAATAATCAGCTATTGAAATTTTATTTCGGTGATTATTCCTCCGTGGTACATGTGATTTTCAATTTTGTTTTTTGTAAACCTTGTCCTGACCAGTGTTGACTATCTTGCCAAATTTCATATTCATCGGTCAAGTAGTCTAGGAGGAGTTACTTAAGTGTCTAACGAAATACACGAGTCGCCTAAGAATGAGCTCTCCTTTCAGGCTTCGCTTAATAATTGGGGAGAAAAGAAGTGACAAAAATAACAAGTGTAAAACTTTCTGTTTAAGGAATACTTTATATTTCTTAACTACAGAATGTTGTTTCGGAACTTTTTATCTTAAAAATACACAAAAAAATGGGCCAAGAAAATTTCAATGATAAATCAGCAGTCTTAATAGATTAATAGATTATACAGTTTACTTGAAATAAATCGGATAACATAAAAAACCCATTTGAGGAATAATATGTGGTAATAAAGTAAATAAATAAAACGTTGTAATAACTGTTCATAAATTATTTTCCAGGTATTAATTCTATCTATACAATATTAAAGCATTTCAAAACTTAACACAGGTAAACCAAAAATAGAATACAAAAGAACAAAATTCATGTATATCAATTCTTACTTTGAATTCACTTTAACTAAACATACAGCCAAATGCCTACATAACTTATGTAAATTACAATATTAATCATTCAACCTGCTACTTTTTGAACTGTGAAAATAAATTAGATACCCAAAAGTAAAAATTTACCTTGGCGTCCCAAGACGACGAAGAAGTCTAAACCATAAATACCAATACTAGGATCGTATTTGATACCCAAATCAATGTGTTCTTGAATACCGAAACCAAAGTTGCCAGTGTCTGAGAAGTTTTCTCGCCTCAATTCGTATTCACGTACCTAAATACAATATACATACAAATTAAAATAACATCAATACAAAATACAAATGCGACTTACTTTTAAACCACGTTCCAAGATTTCTTCAGCCTTAGCACCACGAACTGTGCAGTGAACGGCAATCTTTTCGTTTCTTCTGATACTGAAAGACCTGACCGTGTAACGAGCTTTGGAGAACACTGGCTGTTGACCGGTTAATTGTTCCAATACCTGTAGACAAAACGATTATTTCAGCCGTCTTGCAAAGTCAACGGAACATAAAATATCCAGTGATTACGAACCTTCGCGGCACGGGTAAGTTTGTCACCAGACTCGCCGACACAAATGTTCAAACATAATTTGCGGATTCTCAATTCGCGCATACGATTCTTGGACTTTTCCGACGATTTGGCCTTGTCGCCTTTCTGCAATACAAACAAAACGGTATCACGCACACTTGCGGTATTCAACCCGGACGTCGATTTCTGCCGAATCGACAAAAATCCGCGCGCGGTGTTCGTGTATTCTTAAGGAGTATTACGCCTCAGTAAAGCGTGAGGGTATATTGCAAATAAGAATTTAGATGATTTAGCACCAAATTGAGCGGTTCAGAGCACTGTGGCCGCTAAACTTTGAAATAGTCAAAACTCGGTGCATAATATGCAATAATAATATTATTATAAAAAGGTGAAACAAAATTCAAGCGCCAGTTATTCGACGGGGACCTTTGGCAGCCGACGAAAAGCCGAATTCCGCTGGTGTGCGATCGAATGGCTGAGCGATCGAAACGGATGAAACTCACCATAGCGCCTTCGACGACCATGTTTGTTCCCGTAAATACAGCGTATCGGAGTCGCAACACGAAAGAAACGAACGCGGAACGAGACCAAGTTACTGACACGAAAAGGCGGATGATGGTAAGGACTGTTTTGATGTTTTGGTCAATGTAACCTCAAACCATCTCATGGAACAATCGGCGAATCGTCGTGGTATCTAATTTTTATCATTTTTGAATTTTTCTTACACATATTGTGGTGATAACAGATCTGTTTTTTTTCTTGGCGGGATAGTTTGAAATTCGGCAAACGATTATTCGCCACAAGCTTGTGCGTGGACTTAGCAACGTAAATTCACGATGGGGCATGGGCCGTCTATTATGTGACTGGACCAGTGTTGTTTATGTTTTTTTTTAGAAAAGAGTTAATTACTGGCTAAAAAAAAAGAAAGAATAAAATTTAAAAATGTTCAGTTTGACGTGAATTTGTTTTTTCGAGTTAAATGTAAAAGTTTCTAAAAATTTGAACATTTGTCGAAGGAGTGTCAAAAACATGTATTGACAAAAAAACCACGTAGAAACGTCTGTAAACCGGAATTTTGAGAACTAATTTTTAAAATATTTTGACACATATACGAAAATATGCTTACGAATAATTTATTGTGAAAATTAAAAAAAAAATCAGAATATTACGTTCCTATTCCCAAAAAAAAATTAATTCACATTTTTATTTTTTTTAAAAATAATAGAGTGCTTTTTCTTTTGAAAAAGTTATTAATTCCAGTGTATAAATTCCATGTGAACTTGTCTACTAAACAGTGCTAAACTGGGCTTGATTAGCACTTGTGGTCGTAGTTGTCATAATAAGAGCGTAATATCGTAATCAAGTAAGAGTGATTACATACATTATAGTATTTAGATAGAAATTTCCATACACAAGTTAGCAAAATGTAGTATCTGATAAAATGATGTTTTGAATTTTTCTACTCATAAAACATTGTGTGATTTAATATTACTTGTAAACAATTTACAACATTAATTATAAAGTTTAAATAATTAAAATAAAAACTTTTTACTATACAAATCCTATTGTTTTTGTGTATAGGTTTTTGTAGTTCCCTGTTCTGGCTTGAAATCCAAACGTCATTGTGCATATTAGAGATATACTATCGGAGAGTAAGAACATAAAATCGCTCATTTTTCTTACTTTAAATAATATGTTCTTCTTACTTACAGTTTTATTGTTGATGTATTTACTCAAGCTTTACACATATTTTGTATTGATGACTGGTTGTTGAAACATTTTAACCTTTTGGTAAGTAAATTTTTTTGTTTTTCAGTTTTACCATCCAGAGAGTAGAGTTTTTAAAGTTCTGAGAAAGTAAAGTCGTAAATCAGGTCCTAAATACTTCACTGAATGAGGAATAAATACATGTATATACACGTTAAATATTATTTTTTTGGAGGGATATAGATGTGTAAATAAATAGATATAGATGTGTCAACTAGGCTTTGCCTAGTTCAAACACTTGATAATGGATAGGCACTCATAATATAAAAATTATAAATGGAACTAAAACTATTCTAACGTACCAAGAAATAATCAAAAATGGTGTGCTTATGAAAATTTATACATAAATGTATGTATATATATGTCTTTATTCGAAAAAAACATATAAATACATTTTTACTCGTCAAACGATTAATTTTGTTACAAATTATGTTACATGATGACATATATTACATATTATCCATAGAAATTATGCACTCCAAAAAACACTCATCATACTCTCTAGACTGCTAAGATATAATATTGTTTAATGTTTTGTTCTACATTTTATGAAGTAGGTAGTAAAGAAATAATATAATATTGTTTTTTATTCGATAAACATTCTATGCATGATGAAGGATATAAATATAAATAGATTTTTTAAATTCAAAATGGAACTTTTTCCTCAGATTTTTTTTTTTACATCAAACCATTCAAATCAATAGTATTAAAGATTCTAAAAACACGAGTCTCACACTTGTATTGAATTTGTTAATTTTTTTTTTTTTTTATTAGAAAGGAAAGAACGTTTTGCAGCTTGGATATTCAAAATTCTAATTATCGAGGCTAAACTATTCATATTAATTATGCCAATAACTATTCATTTTTTAATGTATTTCATAGCATTTGGGCTTCAATATGATCTGCAAAGTGTGCATTGTTTTTTTTAAAAAAAAGGTAAAATCCAATAGTTTTATTAGGCTTGAGAGTTTATCGTGTAAAAGAATTTTTACAAATAGTAGTTTTACTTGTTTAGAATACAAATTTTAATTACAAACATTTATAATGTTAATCAACAATATGAAAGTAGTATGTATGTATAATAATCATATAATGTAAATCATTATAAATGTAAATATAATCAGTAAAAGGTGTAATTTAAGCTAAAACAATAACAGTATCATATTATACAACTTGACATTATAACTTATGAAATATTGACAGTAAAAACTTAATTTCATAAAGTATAGGTTACACAGAATATAATTTTTAAAGTGTATACACAAATTTTATGTATTTAAAGTCTGCTGATTATTTTTTTTAAATAATTCTTCTTTTACATGTTTGGGTATTTTGATTCTTTTACGCTTACGTTTTGTTTTATTATCTACTTTTGGTATACTGTCTTCATTACTTTTCTTTTGTTTCTGTTTACACGAAAGCGGATTTGGTCCTTTAGCTCTTTTAAATATTCCAGGGTAATCTTTCAATTCGTCACTGCTTATTAACTCTGTAGTTATGGAACTTTTCATACTTGTTAATACAGTGTTTTCATGCTCCGTCAAATTAAACCTACAAATCAGTAAGCAATTATTAATTAAAACTAAGAGAACATTCAACCACATACAAATTAATTTTAAAATGTAATTGTATACATTTCAAATCATACCTAGATTGTTTTCTTTGTTTGGCATACTCGATGGAAGATGGTGAAGGTGCTTTTAAAATGATACTCAGGCCATTGAAGTGTATTACTGGGACAGCAGGAATGTGAAATAAGATATTTTGGAGAGATTTGTCTTGAGTAGCAACAATATATCTGTAAAAATGGAAATTTTTCATTGATAACACGTGAATTTAATTTATGCACATAAATGTAAAACAAATGTGGCGTCCTAAAGTTTAGTAGAAGATGCTTTAATAATTAATTATTATAAGAGTATGAATCAAAAGTCAAAGTATTTTAGTTAAATTTACTATAAAATTGTAATATTTTTGTAGCAGCTAGAAAATCATGCAATGAATTACTATAACACCATAGTAATTAACTATAATATTATTTTAAACGCTTAAATGCGATATTACTATAAAATACTGATGTTTCACAAAACAAACAATTTTTTATAAAATCCATTATAAACAACATACAACAACCAATAAAAATTTCAATAAAATAATTTTTCAGATTCAACACGATAAAACTGAACTATACTCACAAATTAATCAGAGTTGTACCTAATTTAAATAAATGTCTAAAGCAGAAGTAAATATTCTAAGCATGTGTTACAAATTAAATTAGCAACAATTGTTTGGTATGATAAAATGTAACAACCAAAGGGATTGAAACTTATTAGTATTAAGGTAATAGTGACGTAATACTAAAATTAAAACATTGAGCCGCATCTATACATCAGATGCATCAGTTAGGAACAAATATTCCTAGTTTTTGACCAGAACGCAGAACACAATATTTAATATAGCTGGATAATGTTGGTTATAAATTGTTGACAACAATGTGATTGATCTGGACAGTTTTACCTTGTATTCATGTTGTCTTTTGTCATTGATGTTAGGCAGCTAGCACCGGACACGGGTTTCTTTTCATGTCCACATTTATGTATGCCAAAATTTTTAACAATGTGCATAGCTGGTCGAACAGCAGCACCTGGGAACCAAAAACATGATCATTACAAAATATGTCAGCCGTTGTGCAGCAAATACGTGGTGTAAGTTACCTAGAGCTTCGGTTTCGAGTACCACACACTGTGTGGTTAATAGCTTCACATCACCACCCAAATATTTTGGTATGTCTTCACGTAACTGCACCCTGTTCTGTAAGTGTAAGTGTTCATACAGTTAGAGTGAAACGCAGCAAGTATGCAACTATAGTACCTATAACTGTTAGGTAGGTAGAATTTAACGAACGCATAATTGTTGAGCTTACTTGTGCGGAAGCCATGCAAAACGTGCCGTCGACTAGTATTTGAAATGGCTTTCTGAAACCAAAATTGACACAGTAGAAACCGATGTTACGTTCCGCTTTTTGATGACGCTTCAGGCGCATTTTAAATTGTCTCTGGAGCAATCGGCACGCAAAACAAAAATCAAAATTATTTCAAAACGACAACACAAACGAAGCACATGGAGTTAAGCGGGATTGAATATTTATCATAACATTATTATTTCAAATAAAAAAGGTAATGTGTAACTGTGTAAGTTAGAAGGCCAATTAATGCAATGCTCATAAACATACACTATAATAATGCCATGCTGTAGATTTGGTTATCAGCCATTTTTTGATAAGCTGAAAAAGCGAGAGTGTTCTACAGTTTTGTCTATACAAGTTACATCCAGGCGTTATGTTTTAGTTGTGTGATTTCAAAAAAAGTTTTGAAACCAATTAGCTCGTATTTAGGGCAGGGATCGAGTGGGCAATATTCTCTATAAAGACCCTGCTGGAATTTTTAGAGGAATGGAATTATGGCATGCACGTGACTATTTCTAAGGGGCATAGTGTAGACAATTTCTAGCACTTTAATGCATTTAAATGGACAAATTTGACTTAGCAGGAAAAATTCTTCTGTCTAATAGGATCGTCGTAACGATAAGAAAGATGCCCGCGTCGTATAGATAATGTTCAATTCTGAAAACATGACGAAAAATGAACGGTATAATATACCAATTGTGTATCACTAATTCGTACAGATCTGTTCAACTAAAACAACTATATTGACTATTGTATCGCGTGCGTACTTATGATGTCAGTGCTCGAATTAAGCGAGGACATGGGGAGATGGAGTACTCCTTCAAAATATTTTAGCTTACCCCTTCACACCTACTGCCCCTTGTGGTCTGGTACAGGGAAATTGAAACGTTTGTTGCTCAACACCGTCTCCCATCTATTTTTTTTTTTTCAATTTGAGCACTGAGCCGAGTCCACTTATCATAGTTTAATTAGTCTTTAGAGTTTAGATTGAACAAAGTTGTTTTAGACTTTGAAGAAATCGGACAACACGTCGCTTTTACTCTCACAATTTATGTACAATGCTCTACCTATTACTTATTATTGGTACTACCTACTCTCTATACCATACTTTTAATTTGTGTTCCGATTATACGTATTTGAATATTGTAAAGAGATTGTATTCAGAATACGTGTTCAGATACTTTTGAGTTTCAACGAAAAGAATTAAAATAAAAATACTTTTAAAAAGTATTCCGAATACCTAAGAATACTCGGTAAAAAATAAAACTGAATCTGGAACTTCCTCTTGTACTAGGTTCGTACCTATTGATGAATATAGCATAAAGTGCAAAATTGTATACCTATACCTATATAATGTCTTACATACACAAATGACAGTTTTTCGGTTAGATCTATTTTATTGAAAGACAAATTTAGAACAGGAATGCCGACAAAGGTCAGTTGTACTTGATTAATTGACTTAAAAAAGTATTTTTGATGGTTTTTTAAGTGGTCTTCAATACAAACAAAAAGTCGTAAATATAGCGGGTAATAAAAATTTACTACTACACGTCGAAAAGGAATTCAAATTAATATTTTCTATTTAAAATGTCTTGTCACTATAAATAGGTAGTATACTATAAATAGAAATATAAATAGAAATAGAAAATGTTATATATTATGAAAAAAAAAAAAATGTTATAAACATTAAAGAAACACAAAAGAAACTTGTGTTACACCCGTATATTATACGGATATTAAAATACGTCTTAAAAATGTATTTTTAAGTTTAGATTACAAATAAGAACAGATAAAAGTATTTTAAATATTTGAATTCTAAACGTTTTCAAAATGCGAAAAATAAATACATAAAGCATTTGAATTCTTCTTTTACTCGACATAGCCGTGACGGATTTCGCGACGGAACATTCAGCGCCCACAGCGATAATAATAATTGTTGTCGATGTGACGACCTATACATAGTTTTAATTAAAGTTTTAATTTAAAACCGCAATTGCGCCGTGAAAACTCGCCCGTTATCCGTGACCCACTCGGCGGCGGCCGGCGATAACGGCGCGAGCGCGATCACGCAGGTCGCCCGTGCGCTGCAGGGACCTCGGTCTTGCAGCGTTCTGAATTTTGACCGTCAGCTGCTGCAGTGGAGCATCTCATCAACACCGACGGAGGCCAAGTGGTTACATCGTGAGAGGGAAAAGGGCATTTCTCCCTTGACCTTTTTTTAAATTTTTTTTGTTTACTCGTATTTTACACACAAGTAGGCACCTACATGTTTTTCGAACGCGGGATTGTGTCACTCACTGAATAATGTTCATACTTATTTATGTACGTATATAATACATTACGATATTTAACGTCTGAAAGCAACGGTATGGATCATTGCCTTCGAAAAAAGTGGTTCTGAGCGGGCTCAGTTGTAGCTTATAGTCCTGGTAAAGTTTTCGAGAATTTCAAAGAATCACTTGAAACTTTTATCAAACCTGTATCTTACCCATTTTAATGTTACGTACAAAAGTTTCGTCCGATCGTTATTTTGGATGCTGTGGCAAAAAAAGCTAAACCGATACGTCTGACGCCGGATTAGGCCATTTTTGTCGTTTTCGGCACGTAACTGAGAAAATAATCAAAAAATACTTGAAATAAAATACAATTTATGGGCGAAATTTTGCGCGATATTTAACGCATAACGGTCGGACCACTACTTTTACCCGAAAACGTCGTTACAAACCTGAAAAATTCGAATTTTTTCCCGTAAAATTCTCGTTTTTTTTATGGTTTTCGGATAAAACTCAAAAAGTAAGCAAAAAAAAAAAAACTTTAACCAGAGTACCACTGGAGTTCCTTTCATTAGAGATACTTACTGTGAAAATCGGAGTGTTCCTTCTGTACAAAAACATGATCTTAAAATTTCAAATTTTTCTCCGTAAAATGCTCCGAAATTCCCAATTTTTTTTTTTCGGTTTTAACTGATAGAGTAGTCAAAATAAAAAAAAGCTTCAACCAAAGTACCATCGGAGTCCATGTCCCTACATCAGTATTTAGAGGTACCGACTTTAAAAATCTTAGAACTCCTGTTGTTGATAGAAAAAAAAGAAAAACATCATTGTAAAAACAATATATATACAGGTAAATTCCTCGCTGACGCTCAGAGTCTATAAAAATGTCTTATAAAATTTCTCGTGTCACGAAAAAGTTTATGGTTTTAGGTTTGCTGCTATACATCGTTATAGGTATAGGTCCACGCGCATAGGTACGGAAAATTCTGCTAAAAATCGTTTTCCTGCTATTAAAAATCGCTATGTCCTATCGATCATCTCTCCCGGCTATCTGACTGGATGTTGTATTATATTCACGTAAAACGATTGCGGGAAACGTTTCTTCGATCGGCGTATTCGGCTCAGCGCCCTGTCGGTGAAATCCTAAAATATGTGAAAGCACAACAATAATAACGATATAGCAATGGTAATTATAGTAGGCTGAACATATCATAGCAACGGTGCATTTATTTATTTGAAAATTACATTATGCAACGAGCAAGCGCAAGCGCCACACCAACTGTACAAACAATCGGGTCGACGTTTCCCAACTCGACACACATACTGTAATATTATGATCGTGGACAAATAGCAATTATTACGCATACTACCGCGCGTGTTCACAACTTTTAGATGCCCACTTGATTTCTCAGCTATTTCACTCGATTCACGCGCATGTATATACCTACCAATTTGCAGTGCTTGATACCTCATTAATAAGCGCGAAAAATCAACACGCATTTGATTACCTATTCATGTTCGAAACGTTCAAGGCTGGGCGTTGTAATACCATCGTTAAAAATTAAAATCAAGTTGAATTAAGCTAATATCAATTAAGTTAAAACGGCTTTTATGCGGTCAATCATTTAAAAACTGCTGCAATACCTGGTCGATAGGAACAATATTTATTTTAAACATCAGTAGTGTAACTCGATATGTACTGCACAATCCATTATATGTATAAAAAAATCCATAGGCGTAAACACTAAAAACAAGTTCAGAATGAGATGAACCCAACAAGCCCTTTATTATATTTAAAAACCATGTTATGTGTTATTAGATTTTTTTTGTATTTCCGGGTACATACTTAATCTTTTAGATATTAATATGTTTAATACGAGGATTTTCGCGCTTGTAAATTGAAATGAAACCTATGAACTGAAAACCGTCGGGAAGTGTATGTTCTCGGCGATACAGTAGATTTTTTTACTGTGGTTGACACCAAAAAGCGAGAGCTGGGCAAAGGAACTGTTAGTACATTATACATTATAGATTAGCTACCTTGACCAAGCCGAACCTGCAGAATGCTAGAAAAGTGCACTCTCTATATACGTCTACAATTAATGACGTGTTGTTCTGATACAGACGGGTTCGGGGTTGGTGGTGAGGTCGGTGGGCGTGCGTTTAATGAAAACAAACAGGAAAGGACGTATTATTATTATTATTATTATTACATTTGTACGTTATTTTACAGTCCGTTGAAACTAAAAAACTACGGTCATTTCATTATCCCACATGACACGTAATTTATTCAATACGAAGAGAGAGAAGGAGCGGGCGATAACAACTTTGGTCTAACGTCACACACACACACACACACACCCCGCACACGTATAGTAATTGTGTTTAGGTAAATAAATTCTTGAGAAAACGCTATATTTTAAACTAAATTTTATAAACAAAATTGTTTTTCTCGTTCCGCTGAAATAATAATAATTATTCTCATGGTACCTACTTACTTCAACTTAAAATTAAAAAATGTTGTAATATGCGTAATATAGGCACAACAAGTAAAAAAAAAACGATTGGATTATTGGGTCGCAAAAATCAAAGTTACTGTTCTTAAGACTTAAATATTTATAACATCAAGTGCCCTCAATGATTTTAAACAACGTAGGCGCATTATTGTGTGAAAATTAAATTATTTTTGGAATAATGAGTACGTTTTTTTTAAAAATAACATCGAATTGAAGGTGTGAACATTGTATGTGCATCGTGCATTATGAAAAATTCGTTTTATATGCCTCATACATTTTTTTGTAGTTTTAAGTGTTAAAAAGAATTATTCGGAGTTCAAAACTGTTCATGAACACTGAACAGTTAAACTATAATCACACGTACTTAACGATTTTGCAAATTATTAAAGTAATCACTGCGGAAGCAACATTTTTTCGTGAAACTTCAAACTACAGAACAAATAATAGTGTTGAGGTAGCGAATTTCACAATACGGTACTTATACAACCAATAGATGATACCTCTATCTATAGGCTTTAGTTATAATAAAATAAAATAATTAAAGTTTCTATTCAACAATAGCTACAAAAAGACATAGATGAAGTAATTTTACAAATGTTCAAAGTTCAATACAAGCTTAAATTATTAAAAATGAGTAGATCTGTTTTATAATGATATAATTAATAATTTTAAGTGTCGTGTGTAGACGTTTTGAGTTTTTTTTTATTTAATCCGTAGAATCATGACAAAACATTTCAATGTGATTTGACAAAAATTCATGATCCGCACATATTTATCACAAATGTTTGACAATTTTCGGGTAGCTATCTATTATTTTACCATAATTTACAAAGTACTCATCTACCAACGATTTTAAAAAATATTTTGCCACTTTGAACATTTTAAATTCGAATTCAATTTTTTTTTAAGACTACCAAGATATAATATGATATAGGTAATAATAGTGAACAATAAAAGTAAACAAGGTTCGAAGCTATCGGTTTTAGTAACTTTGTAAAAAAAAATCGGTAACGTATTTTAGCAGGTTAGCAGGCCACAAAAGCGTGACACACCGAACGAGAGAATGCGTCGGTGACATATATAATTAAAAATTATTGTGACGTCGCAGTGTCGAAAAGAATCGCCGTCGGCGCGTATAAAAGCCGACGCAAACGGATCCGCGCGCGCATTCCGTCGCAGAACGTCACACGCGGTGCCGATCGGATCCGCGCGTCCACGGATACGGGCACCATTATATTGATAATTCCAGCGGCCGATCAGATCCTCCAGCTCCGCTGATCACTTTCCCGTGTCGTCGCGATGTCCACGTCTTCCACCGCCGTCGTCTTGATGTCCGCGCTCATCTCGGCCGTGGTCCGCGCGAGTCCACCGCGGCACGAAACCGCCGACCGGAACGCCACTTCTGCATCCGCCGCACGACAAAACGGTGTTTATTTACTACTTACTTTTTTATCAACTATCAATTCAGTGGCGCAAACCGTTCCAAGTTAAAGAGCTGGGGTGGGGGAAAAACATAAAATTCAATCTACCCACAAATACCTGTTAGTCAAAACTTTTTGGTGCCTATGCCACCTCAAAGTACATCGTATATCGTATATACCTAGTTCTAGTTTAAAATTTTTATTTTTTCCGTTATTCTCGTTGCGCATTTCGCTGAACTTTTAAAAAATCTCTTTTTCCATTTTAAAATTTGGTTTTCGTGCCATTTGGTCGGAGTCGGAAAAATACTATAATACATTGAGTATCGCATTGAAAATCATAAATTTTTTCATGTGTTCTGTTTTTGTTTTCGTGTTCTGTAGTCCTGTAATAATACCGTATATTATAAACGGTTATTGCTGAAATCTTTAGCGAAACAAACATCTTATTTTCCTAGTACTGAAACGTACGTCAATTGATCTCCTGTCTTTGGACAAACCACGTTTTTAATAATATTCGGAAATTAATAAAAAAAAAAAAAATAAAAATGTTTTTACGGTTACTTTTATACTTCGTTATCGAATTTTTTCCAGAAAAATCCGGGTTTACCTTGTATACCCATAACGTCTGGTAGGTTCACTTTACAGATGATTCTTTAATTCAAAACTTTTTTTTTTTTGATGTAAGAACTAAAAGTATTGCTGTTTTTCATTTGACTTGGTTAGTTTTGTTTGAAAATTAAACATTCATGAGCTTTATGGTTCAAAAGACATTTCAGGGTACGTGAAGTACAATATATAATACTAAAGAGGTAAAATCAATCATTATAGATTAATCATTAAACAGTCAAATATATACGGTATAAGTATTTACCTCGTACATATGATTTGTTTTTGTACTCTTATAGTTCTAAAATAATTATATAAAATTTTTACGATTTTTTAAAGGAAATGTATTCCACGTTTCGCCTGTGAGAGATTCTTTTCATCAAAGATTTGGCATCTGCGAACCCCTAAGTAGACGCATCGTTTTTGATGAAATAAACTCTCATAGGCGTGAAGTATCTAATCATATTTATGAAATATTTAATTAATTATTTGTTCGAAATTACTTACAGATAATAACTAAAATGTTCAAAATATTGTGTTTGTTTTTACAATTTTTGATATGAGAAAATGCGGAGTACGTGTATAGTGAAGAACTGGATACAACGTATTTAAACTCTAATGTATGATGTGTACCGATTTTGTTTATATTACACAAAATAAAAGTATTATTTTTTTATTTTTGTTTTAATTTTTTTTTCTTCTGTACCTGAGTACCTATTTTATATGATTTTGATGTTCAAAATTAGATGTTACAGCTATATCAAATTAGGTATCCCAGAAGGAAAAAAACATAAAAAAAAAGTTTATGAATGTATGAAAATGGTTTTATTTACATTATTTACTATAATTTAAAATTAAATAATTTCAGTACGTTATTTTGAAAAGTGTAATTAGTTCTGTTTTTTATTTCTTACTAAACAAAAAGAGTTCAGCCCGCAGTTCGTTTTTTGTTTGGTTTTTTTTTAAAGAAATCCGCTCTTTAGTAGTTCCTAATAATTAAATGAACTAGTTTCTTTTTTATATTCTTAATTAGCTATTAAAAATTGAAATTTACGCTGAACATTTTTATAATAAGCAACTGTTTTTTAATAGATTTGTTACGAATTATATTATAACTTTACTAAAAAACTAAAAAGAGTAAAATGTAAATTGATTTCGATTTTCGACTAATTTTGAGTGCAGAAATATAGAATTCAAAATTATTATAATTTGTTAATTTTTGCAGTTTTTGTGCCATAAAACTTTTAACTAAAAGACTCAAAACGTTAAAATTATAATACATGGTTAAAATTACACATTATTCATTCATTTTATTCAAAATGAAAAAACTATGACGTAAAAAAACCAATTAGTTTAAATCGGGTGAACTGATAATTTTTTAATCACATACTATAAAATACGAGTATATTGTTTCGATCATATTTAAGTGTCAAGACTTTAATCAGAAAACTTAAGATTTTCTGATACAATGACTGCAAAAGTAAACAAATTCCAAAATTACAGAGCACTGTTAAACTATTTAAAAATGTTCAAAATTGAATCCTATTTCACAAGAACATTCGTTTAACCCGTCTTAATGATGTGTTAACATTTTAAGTTATACCTACTTGGAAAAACTTAAATTTGTTTTGACTTATACGTGTTTATATCATAATACCTATATAGTCACCAATACAATGAGTGACTTCTTTTTTCAATGTATCACAAATTGTGCTTTAAATTGTACAGATTTTTTTACTCGATACAAATTATAAAATATCATTAAAAAAAAAGTTCTGATCCAAGAATAACATCTAAGACTGTCCATTATCTATTTTTGGCGAGTATAATAACTCGATCAACGCATGAATAGGTATATTATAATATTAATAATAACTATTTATAATTTTTTAGTTTGAAGATCTCATATTATAGCCTATAGGTGAAATACGTGTCAAGTGTGATGAAAATATACGTATTTTTGAGGTTTACGAAACAATTTCTGTCGCAACTCAAGTTTTATTATTTCTATACATAATATGTCATATAGATTCAAAATGCGTCATAATACAATATTGTGCCTTTTGTGTACAAAATGTATCGTGTATGGTAGCGTAGAAAGTTTCGGTGGTACGAATGCTTATGAAGAGTCTGTGTGGTGTGCTGAGTGATTTTTTCGATTAATATTGTCCTATTGTCCGGACGGTGGACGACGAAGACCATTTTTCAAGTTTGAAATTACATATTTTATAAGTTGCAGATTTTAAACACATCAATAAACGACAATCGGCTGGTAGGTATACGAGATGAAAGTAGGATAAATGAAAAAATAATTTTTTAAATAAATTGATTAAATCACAGAGTATTGACCAAACGCTGCGTCGCATAATATTTCTACTTTTTATACTGTTTTATACTCATTCTGAATCTTTTGACGAAATTCCCATCGGGTATTTCGTTTGTCAACTTCATTGACGCGTATCATTTATAATGTTATATGGGTTTTTGATATTTATTTAAACTGAATGATTCGCCTTTTGGCTATCCAAATACTAGATATAAGTACGTTCTTTAGATTTTACTCGAAACTATGTTTTCAAGTGTACAATGATTTCAATCATCACTTTTTAGATCGAAAGTAAATATGTAATCCGAGGAACCGTGTCGATCAACAATACGACAATTTTTTACCGACTATGGAAAACTGATCACTATAACACAAATGTACAAAAACATGTATTCTTCGCTTAGTTCGACATTGAAATGTGTACCTACTTGTAGAAAAATGAAAACAAGACGTCGTTATGTTATATTGAGCGTTGTTACACACGGAGTCCAAAATTTGAAGAAGTTAAGGCCAAAAAATTTAGTAAGAAACTATTGTGTTACAAACTTTATGGGTTTTCTGAGCTTAGTGCCTATTTTTTTTTTTTTTTTTGAGGAGGGTGGGTATGTTTTCTCATGACTTCTTCGAAGTTAAGTTCCATGTTAATGAAGGCAGAATAGGCGACCTGACACCACTCTGTATAATACGCACGTTGCAAATGTTGAGTGTATTGTCTACTACTATATTATTTATTTTGTTTTTTTCATTACGCATTATATCATACGCGTGGCATTAACCTCATTAGCTCTAATAATAATCGTTACATACGAACAACAGTATGTGTCGCAATGAATCGTCACAATATATATATATACGTCACAATTGCATTTTGTCATCTTTTGCGTACGTTGCTGAAAACGATTCTCGCAGATTTGTGTGTTCGATTGTCAATCGAAAAATCAACAGAATCTTCGATAGGTATGGCTGAACATTTTGAGCATTGGAAATTGGAATCGATCGTTTACGTTCAAACGCGTCATTTGGGGGGGGGGTAACTCGTACATTTGCCCCATTCAGACTTATTGAGTGTCGACATTTCTAGTTGATAGATTTTTACTTTTCAAGTTGGCAATAACGTGGCAATGTCTTTACGAGTCGGCGCATTTGTAAGTTTGCCCCAGACTAGAAAATACTGAAATGACGCCGCTGTTTACATCACCTTGAACCGATTATCATCCTCGGTTATTCATTGCCGATGGTGTTCACATATACGGGTCACATACACGCACGACGTGTACTATTGTGTACGATATTCAACGTCCATCGATATATTATATACAGTCAAAACACGTCCGCCAAAAAAAACTTGACCAGTAAAAATGTTTGTGAGTATAAAACAGCTGTAAAAAATTGATGAAAAAAAAATTCATAATAATTTAAAACTAATCACCCGATGTGTACCCCCGATATGTACGTATGTTTTTTACGGCTATAGTGTCCAAAAGCTGATTAATAACATAAATGTTAGATAGGTTAAATATTATGCGTTCAATGGTGTTTGTAAATGGAAACACGCTGAGATTCGTTCTACCTATTTACGCGGATAATGTGAAATCTGTATAGGTATATCCTATACTAAAAATAATATTGTCATCCAAACATATGAAACATATTGTTCATGGTTAATGTACAGAATGTAAATTTGTTTTATTTCTAAAAATTCTACTAGAAAAAGTGATCACAAAAATCGAAAAAAAAAAATCTAAGGACGTGTAAAAATCGCGTGTCCCGTAATTATTTGGGCCTCCCATAAGAAATACACGGCCGCCCAAAATAACGACATTTTCAAAATTCCATTACTTCCTCAAAAATGATCGAAGTTGATTGAAATTTCAGCGGAACACTCATAAGACCCTCCTAAATGACATATATACATTTCAAGTCAATCGGAGCAACTCGAAAAATTGGGCCGTTTTTTGTTTTCCTCAGAACTCCGAAAAATTTCAAAAAAAGCTTCAAATAAAGTACCATTTCGGATCCATTATCTTTCTTTTAAGGTATCATGCGTCAAAATCGGTGTAGGTTTACTATAAGAACTTTTGATCACAGAAAAAAAAAAAACATCATTGTAAAACCAATACGTTCTTCGATAACGCTCAGAATCTAATAGTTAGGTGGCTGAGAATCGACTGAACAAAATAAAATAAAGGTAGTATTTTCGTCTATTGTTTTAAAACTCATACACCAATATTATATTACGCAGTGGGCGTAAGCTATTTTAACATAATTTAAACCCATCCGCTTACCAAACAGTTAGGGTTTGTTAGATATTTGAAGTATGATTTTGGGTTAAATTTTTCAAGGGAAGGTGGCCTTTGCCTTCTTGTCTCTTGATCCCTGTGAGTCTTTTTATCTTGATTACATAGGTAACTACTCATAATGTGCGTACAATAATGGCCAACGGTCATAATTATATTATATATTTTATCAAAATTCTCTAAAAGTATTCTTACTTATATATCATGATCATTCGATTGCTGTAGGTGTAATAATTTAAGTGTTATACATCCTATATGTAAATTAGATTTGATATTTACCAGAATTTAATGTACCTATATAAAGTGCCTAAAACTAAATCGTCTGCATTCATATTTTTTTCTGTGCCTATAGGTGTACTAGTCTTATAAAGTGTAATTTTATTTTAAGCGTCAAAAATGTTGATAAACTTCGAATCCAAAATGTTTGTACTCCTCGTCATTGTCTGTACCATTTTGCACTATCGATGTTTCGCAATAGTTTGTTCATAATAATTGTACGAGTAAAGAAATAAATTCAAATGCCCACTAATTCAATTTAATTATTTATATTATGTATAAAAATTATTGTATTTAAACGTAAAGTTTAGAACTTACAAACAATATACACTTCAAAGTTCAATGTTTAGGCTGTACTATATTTTAGGTATCATATTGCACGAAATTGTTGGCAATAAACCTATATTCCTATATAAATACAATAATTAATTTAAGTACTCATGTAATATGTATACATACATATAATATTATATATATTAAATTTTTTTTTCATTTTATCCATGTATTTATGAATTAAATGTTCAAGTTTTGTCAGATTTTAATAAAACAATACTATTGTTTTTTTATTTCACTTTAGAAATGTATTTTCAAAATTTTTTTGATATTTCTCAGAATTTGTTTAAACCGCGTCGTTGTCGGATACAATTTAATTAGGTAATATGCGACGGGTGACTAAAAACAAAATAACGAAAAAGCACACATTTTTCATTCAATAATAATTTTGTTCATTATACAAAAAAAAAAAACTGCTGTTCACTTATTAATTAACACACCTATTATTTAATAACAATAAAGACAAATGTAAAAAAAAAAAAAAAAAATATATTTATACACAAAAATATGTATTATAAAATGACAAGAATTACAAAATATAAACAATACTTATTAGCCTACTAACAAATATTCGTATCAAGGTACTTACGATTTATAATTAAATATAGGGACGAAAGACGATTGAAAACGAGAACTTAAAACTTAAAAATACTTTCAAGTTCGTATGCAAGTACATAATATAATAATAGTTATTAAAAATACGAATTTAGGTTAATAATATAATATTACATGCATTGTGTAGAATAATTTGTTTTATAATTACTGTTTGTGGTTGGGAAAATGAAAGTATATACCCTTATTATATTTTACGAACAAAACAGCTAATTACTGATTACTTATTATTAATCTTATCCAATTGCACACAGGCCCAGCTAAGCTAATTGATATTAAGTACCTTTAACAAAACGTAATAACTATGGAATGATAATAATGGATAAAATAAAGATAAATGACTATAGTAATGATAATAATTGTACAATTCATAGCACAAAAATTGAATTATTTAATAACTATTTTATGTAATAATATTTTTTAAGTACACGCCGCAAAAAAAGGACACCGTTATCGGATTATCCCAGGGGGGGCAAAAACTAAACGACGACATTTTTCAACGTGGTCGACATGAAAAGCTAAAACATGAGATCATTTGAAGCTTGCCTCTTTTGTTTTTTGTTTTTAAAACAACAATATAAGATGAACCAAAGTAAAAATTACGTTCAACAGAAAAAAAAAAAAAAAAAAACAACACCAAAAACACAATAGTTTCAAACACCGGTGAAAAATGACTGTTCTAACTTAAGTTCGATTACTATTGTTTTTCATACATACCTACTATAATATTATATATTTTTTGAAGTTTGTGGGCCAATTGCGGTTCCTCGTCCTTAGAACAACCATTTTTCACCAAATCAATGAATAAAACCGTCCTAATGATTATAAAATATTATAAAAGTTACTATTATACGTGTATAATCGTTATTATTTACAAAAAAGTTACTTTACTGCGTATGCAGAGACATCCGTCGTTCACAATTATTAATGGTTTTATATACGTGTACACGCGACGGTTTATGAAAGTCAAACAGTGCGGTAACGGACAGGCTGCAGGAAAAGAGTTAACACTTTTTCGGTGTTTTTTATCAGTACTATCTATCTATTCACGTTAATATTAAATAATAATACGTTTTAAAATGTGTAGGCCGTGATGTTATACGGTATAGCGAAGTGTGGAAGAAAAGCGTTGTACCAAATAAGAGAAAAATGAGACACGAAGAACATCTTAAACAACTAGGTAAAATATATATATATATAACCTATACTATATTATAAACCTTACTCGGAAATAATTTTTTTTTTCTTTTTTAAATATTTAACACTTACGCGCTATATCTTAAAGACTAAATGTCGCGTCGGATAAGGACGGTTTCTCGGGTACGAGAAATTACGATCAAAATCGCGATCACGAGGACTAGTGACTCCACTCGGTTTTTTCGTCGGCGTGCGTTTAAACACGCTCGACCGTGTCTTAAGTTAACTAATTAAAACAACGATATGTTACACGAAAAGAAAAAGAAATTTAATTTTGAAATAATAAAAAAAAATTAAAAAAAAAAAATTCCTTATTAACTAGGTATGTGTTTTATCCTTGTCCCCCGAAGGCTTATAAACGGTAGGTATAATATAATATTGCAATCACCCCACCGTGATGTATATAAGGGCAGCCCCGCGGTTGTTCAAGAACAGAAAATTTCGTATATTATTTATATAGTGTTAAATGGCCACATTTGTCACGGTAACGATTTACTCATTATATAAGCTTAACAATATATTAAGTAAACGTTTTAAAGAAAACAGCATTAGGAAATAATAAAAATATAAAGGTACGTTTAATCGATACACACTATACACCAAATGTGTATTGGATAACAACAACATAATGCGATGTGTATGTGACATGTAACCTAGACGTAATAATTGCAACTTTCCCAGCCTTAAAAATAATAATAATATGCAATAATTTGTAATTGCATACGATTTAAAAATCATATCTTAAATAGATATAATAATATAATCTATTTGTTTAATAATATATTTTACTATAAAAATTATATTACAATAATTATTATGATTTATACAGTAAGAGTACGCCAAGTGATTAGTAATAATCGATAAAACGGGCCTTAAAAAAAGTATAGGAGTAAAAATATTTTATCAATGTGTCAGTCTTTCGAAGGGAAAATATTTCAATAATAATAAAATATCACGAAACGACGTGTGTTATAATAAATTATACGTAGGTACTTAATTTTTAATTATTACAAAAATTACGTAACAAACGTAATATCAATGGAATGTTTTTGTATGGAATACTGAAACTGTGCAGGAGATTCGTCTTATGCCTACCGGCAAAACCTAAAATTACTTCGCATATTTTACCTAATATTACAATAACCTATTTTAAACTCGTTTCAATAAAAATCAAACATGGCGTATTGCATTGTACAGCCTCTCAAATTTAATTCGACATTTTTAATATTATTAATTATCCTACTTAATGTTTGGTAATATTAAAAAAAAAAAAAAAGTATAAATAAAACCAAAAAAAAAAAAAACATTAGTTACCACATAAAGATGATAATAATTTTATATTTTTTCTTTTTTTTTAAATGGAGGAATATTAAACCCGTGCTTTACGGCAGTCCAAACGCAATAGACAAGTACGGACGAATGGCGCTGTCATGAATCCGAATGCGTTTAAACGTTTGGATTACCGCGTGAAAAAATCAAATAAAAACGCCTCAAAAACAATTAAATTTAAACGACAAAAAAAAAAAAAAAGGATTAACTATATTTTTTTATGATGCGTGCGTTTTAGGGTCACTATTTTTATGAGTAATATCTAGTATTTTCATAAATTATAGTTTCTAGGAGTGTTTTATACGAGTTGTCAAAATCTCGCACGTATATGTTATTAAAAGGTGCGCAAAAATGGCATAAAGTGTTACCATACAGTGTTTGGGGATTATGATTGACACGGTGGATGATGCGGCGAGGGATTCAAAAGATAATAATTAATATAACCGAAAACATCGAACAAACGTTAAAGCATACATAATTTTTTCCAATATAGCATTATTATAATTATATTCTAAAATGTTTTTACGGTATTTTTTTCAATAAATAAAATAGAAGAAAAACCATACGCGCCCACGACTCGGACGTATGATAGTGTTTAATATTATATTGTGTTTAAATAATTTAAAATACTAATATTTCGTTGCTCTTCGCTACGGTAACCGGCCGCGTCGGTCGATCAATCGGCGTGTTCGACCACTGCGGTTTTTCGATATTTTTTCATCACATTCGTGAGCGGTTTCGCGAAGAGAACAAACTTTTGTCTGTAGGTAATTATACTAACAACAAACAACATAAAACATCATTCGTGCCCGCGTGATCGACAGTGTTACCTTCAAACAATAAGAACTAAAAGTATGTTATATACATTCGTTGTAAACCCTGAGGAGCAAATATCCAGACCTTTTTTTTTTTTTTATACTATCTGCACAAGGTAGATCCAAACCGACCCCCGCATATTATAAGTATAGTAAACGGTTGATTACCCAACCTATACGGAATATACATATGAGGCGGGCGCGTGGAAAATGTTGTTACTGCGTTTCTTCGGTGCAGTAATGATAAAAGAAAAAGAAGAAAATTGAAAAAAAAAAAAAAGTACGTCGCTAATTCACCTAACCCATTATAATGTTGCAATAGTGTTATAAATGCGCGCGGCGAGAGGAAAACGGGAAATGTGCGCAGAGAGCAAACGAGGGAGAGAGGAGAAACGGGAAAACGAGAGATTTATCGATCCGAGAAACTCCTCGCGGAACGAGGCGGGGAACGGTCGCGAACAGGGGTGGTATGAACGCGAGTTCAGGGCTGCAGGAGAAGAAGTTTATTTTATCTGCTTACGACGCATTGTTGGCGTAGTACAGTTTAAAAAGATTTAAACGAATTTTATGCGACGGAGCGAACGAAATTCGTACAGTGTACCTATAGTAAGTATACATGAGTTGTGTTCACAACGTCTAAAAATTACAAATTGGATTTTAATTGATGTACATCATGATTAGGGCTAGGAAAATGAAGCACCAAAAACCTACGATAAAGCAATTGAAAAATTGCCAATAATGCTACAAAAAAAAAAAAAAAGAATTTTAAAATGCAACTAAAAAAGACATTTTTAAGTTAAGCTGAAAAATATTTTTAATATCGAAAAATAATTTATTAAACACATTTTTTTTTAATTGTTCACGCCATTTAATTCTTAGGACAATCAAGCACAATCTATATAAATGTTTAAAAAAATTAATTAAAAACTATTTTATTAAATTTTAGGTAGGTACCCGTTTATTATATAAATATTCAATAAGACGAAAAGATATTTTAGTTTTTTTTGATATTTTGTAATATTTTGAAAACAATTCTGTGTTCGACACCATCGTTCTACAACAAAAAACTTTAATTGAAAAAATTATTATAAAAACTTAAATTTTCAGAAATTTTATTTTACGTTAAGGCGATAAAATTTCACTACGAAATCATGAAATATATATATATATATAATAATACAATCACAATTAATTAATAAATAATAATTGAGATAGATATGTGCGTAAATGTTCTAAAAATGTTAAACATGCGTATAATTATTAAAAATTAGTTAAAAAGCTAATAAACTGACAAAAAAGTACCAAAATAAAAAAAAAGCATTTATTTACGAATATCGCAAGAAAATGCAAAAAAAGCAAAAACAAAATTGCATATTTGAACTCTGCGACGAATGAATCGAATTTTGTTTTTGATTAGTCCTGGAGTACTGTGAAAGAAAATGCGAATGCTACAAAATCCTAGCCCTAATCGCGATATCTTTTCGTATGCTGATATCGCGCACGGGATTTTTAAAGTTAATCATAGACGAGAAACGTGTCGGGTCACGATGTAGAAAATACTATAAAAAAAAATATAAATAAATAGTATTTTCTACGTCGTGTGTTGACAAACCAACGAATTGGACGCAATATACCGGATCGCGTCAAAATTTACTACACTATTTTGGGTCGATTGCGCTCGCGAACACTGGGGCGGCTCGTATAATCGACGGTTCAGCCTTTTATGTGAAGAGGAGAGGATAAAACCGTTTTCACTGCCAATCTCTCCGATTTCGCGTCGACGAAAAGAGTAAAAATTACCTATAATCAATAATAATTAAAACACCCGCAGAGTGCGAGCTTGTCACCTATATCGCGACTTGTTTTTGTGCAGCCGGTGCAGGTCTGACGTATCGCGCACGCACGAAATGTGCTCTCGTAAAAAGACGTGCGTCGACGAGCGCAAATGCAAATCGGTTTATCTAAAACTGTTGGTCGATTGACACCGAAAAAAAATCCCTCTAGAAACTATGGCGCGACCGGTCCAACGGTCTAAATACGACATTTAATACTTAATTTAATATTTAACACGTAGTCGATACCGACCAGAAAATAACCATTCGTGTTTGCCATTTTTAGCGTAGTCGCGTCGACAACCACGTGTGATGATGAGGTTGCGTATTTGTTTCGCGGAAGAGTACGTAAATATTATACTTTTTTGCCGTGTAGCCTGAGGCGCCCGTATGTTACATTATATTATAAAGTAGCAGGGGCGGGACACACGTTGGACTTTGATAATCAAAGCTATCGCGTTATACAATATCTCGATCATCAGGGGCGGTTTATCGAATACAAATCTTAAAAAAATCTACGTTTTTCCAACCGAAATGCGCTCTGTACGTGTGTGTGTAGCTCGAGCGACAGTGTAGCTCCGATCAGAGGCGCGTCCAAAGAGGAAGTGGATTTAGAGGTAATCAATTTCCCGAAACGCGAGGCCAGTTCTCACTACGAAACTCTCGTAAATTGTGTAATCAGAAACGCACCCGGAAGTATGTGCGCGAAGGGAATTCGGTGATTGTTGTGCGGCCCCCCCGAAGCGCGAGACCGGTTTTTCGTTACTGGACAATCCAAACTTTTCTCCGCCCTTAAAAACGAACAATGGTTGCTTCGCCGCGTCGGAGGTTCGCTTCGACGACGGCGTTCCCGGCGCGGCCACGGTCGCTGCCCGACCGCAGCCGGGGCTGGAAGACGCGCGCCGAACGCCCGCGGTTCACCGCCGCGGTACGACGATCGATGGCACCACAAGCGACGCCGCAGTGAACCGCGGCGGTGCCATCGCCGGCAGTCGCCGCGGCTGCTGGCGGCGGCGGCGGCGCCGCTCATCACGCCGTCTGCAACACCGCGTTGAGCGTGCCGCACGCCTTGAGCTCGGTGAAGATCTCGGTGAAGTACGCGGGCTCGGCGTTTATGCGCAACATCTTGGCCGACATGGTGCGCACGACGCCCAGACACCGGTCCCAGAACGCGTCCCGGCTGTCCTCCACCAGGAACGGCTTCAGCGGATACGAGATCTCGTTGCCCATGTACGAGTACGCCAGGTACAGGCACGTGAGCACCACCGCCTGCAGTTCCGGTTCCGTGGCCACCCGCTCGTCGACCAGTTCCCGGACCAGCATGTACACGAACACCACGTTCGCGGGGTTTATGAACGGCACGTCCTGCGCACGCAACAAAACACGCGTTAATCGTCGTATACAATAATCCTTTTTATCGTTTGTACGATTTAGTACGCATATGCGGTCGTTTTATACAGCGACACAATCCGAGGTTCGTTCCTACAACCGGATACGGGTTCGATCAAGTCACGCGTAAAGCGGACAGTGGCGCGTCGTTCGGAAATTTACAAATGGAGTGGATGTAACTGTGGGAATAATTGTATAATTAATTTTAACGTACCTTCTCAATGTATCCAGAGCAAATTTGGACCTGATCATACACAATTAGGGAGACTAAAAAAGAACTTACCTAACCTCCTAAAAACAATTATAATATAGCTACCCCGAGTTCATTGTAATACATGTTAACGTTCTTCCCAAACAAAGCTTTTCGTCATACAAGTTTTTCGGTCACTCTAAACGTCTGACTCGAGTTGTGCCAATGACCCACAGACGTGTTTTAGGGGAGTATCTGCAAGAACTAGAACTCGGGGCGGAGATAACATATACTAAAAATCCCGATTATTTGGGATACGATCTGTAACGCTAAAATTCTGCATACGAAATATAATTCGATCGTATATAAATATTTAAAAATACAAACAATTTAAAATCATGTATTGGAATTCGTATTATTCATTTTTGCTAAAAAAATCGACAATGGGTGGGATAAACTTCCGACCCCTGCGCACACCACTGGAAGCGGATAAGTTTGGATTAAAAAGGACGTACCTATGTTAGTATAGGAGCAAACGAGAGTTAAATTTTTTTTGGGGGGGGGGGCTAATTTTTTATGTTATTTCTCAAATACGCCAAAAATTCTGCATTCCCTGCACACACACACTAACAATAATCTTACGAATCACGAGTCAATAGTTCCAAACTGAACTTTAATAATTTTAGATACAATATTGATCAAAACGATTGTTTTTACAAGTAAAATCGATTTAGTTTGGCGAAACATATATTTTCCAACAATGAAAGGTCGAACTTCAGTATGTATACGTCGCATGCAATACTATTAGAATGTACAACAATTGATACGTATATTGGGGCGTTTGAATTCTGTGTCCAAAAGAAATATCAGCAAAAAAAAATGTCACTACAGAAATTTTGATACAGTGAATGGCGGCGGCGCGTATTTTAATTGAGAAATTATGAATTATATCGTTATGAAGAAATAGGCATGCTAAAAATTCAACTAACTTATTATTATTATTATTGACGTGTTTCGATGAATTTCGGCAGTTTAAAATTTAAATACACCGTTTGATTTATTAAAAACCAATTTTTTCGTCACTTTTACTGATTGTTTTCCATAATATTAGTATGGGCGCTTTGGATTCTCCAGTCATATAATACAATAGATTGCCAAAAAAATGTAAAAAGTAAAACGGATACTTCGAGTTTGTAAATAAAAGTTATGTGTTTATTAATTTTCGTAATAAAATAGCATTTTTATGTAAATAACAATTTTTTTTTTTTTACCATTATGTAAGTTATACGTTATAATCATGACGTTATTCTATATACGATTAATCGAATCGTATGTTTGCGGTTCTAGTTATTCGATACCACGGGTAAGGGTTGAGTAAGCATTTGAGCTAAATATTTGTATATTAATATGATATTCTGTAGGTGTGCACCAAGGCACTTCAAGTAGAAAAGTAAACAAAATCGTTGACGTCATATACCAATCATTTTTAACGTGTAGACACTTTTATATATTTAACTATGTTTGCAACGTACACAATATTATAATATTGTGGTTTGATAACTTCAACTAAAGTAATATAATATTAAATAAGTATTTTTAATAAAAAACTTATACCTATACTAACAAGTACGTACAAATTCAAAGTAGGTAGGTTGTTTAATATCATGCCATAAACCAAAAAAAAATCATACAAACAATTTCTTTTTTGTTCTATTACATTTCTGGTTATTTACGAACGTTACAGTGATAATATTAGCTATCATAGGTTTTTTTTTTTTTTTTGAAGGGAATGTAATTTCGTCAGATCTTTTGTAAAGTAGGTAATTCGAACTACCAAACTGCCTTTTGGTTCTAAAGAGCAATCTAATTTTGTTGGCGATTTGTCAAACATCATACGTCTAATGATACAGGTACCCTTAATAAGTATAATATGTATATTTTTTCTTTTTCATCTCACATTGATTTTTTGTATACATTACAACCCTCGCACCATCATCCACGGTTTATTGCAGTAGAAATACACCAATTTACGATTTCATTTCGTGTATAACTTTTGGTTTTTAAGTACTTATTTTTTTATACTGCGAGTCAATTAAAATATTTGTCTTGTACACAGTGATACGCACGAATATAATAAAATAAACATTGTCTAGATTCTAGAATATTTAAACACTTGCGGTTGGTTAACTGATTTTGAATTTGTGAACGTGTTGAGTGTTTATCATCCCTTATTCGTTTATCACTTATTTTGTCACAGGGTGCGAACAAATTGTAATTTGCAGGTAAAGTTTCAGATACTTGAATCAATTTATTCGATGCGTGAAACGATTTATTCATAAAACATGGTTTACACTTTGTTTAGAAACAGTTGTGATTTGTGCACAATGTCATCCAGAGGAAACCAAATCGAATTCAAAGTAAATGTGTCGAGGAAGGACGGTGAGTTTCGAAGTATCGAGTCAATGATCAAATACATATTTTGCAAATAATTTAATAGTTATTAATTTACCGAATACGATTAAGAACTGGATTCCACTTTGTGGGTGACGGAAAATGTAAACAACGATCCAGTAGTGTTTGGTCTAAAATTAAGCTACATATTTTGTTTGATAAAAAAATGTTTGCAAAAACATTTACTAAACCCGATAATGTTGTGTAAATTATATCAGTTAGACTCTGAGCAAAAAAATATCTAGGCCACTATTGCTTTTGGTGAAACAATTTTGCATCAATATAATAGTTTTGTAGGCAGAGAGAAAGAGAGAGGAATTCGTTGATAGCTATACACATTTCCATAAACATTGAAACCGTTTAAAGGAACAATAGTGGTTCACTTTTTTTTTATTGAATTTAAACGTTCTATATATTTAAAATGAATATAAAATACATTAGTGTATAAAATTAGTTAAAAAATGTAAAACAATAGTGCTGTCACAAAATAAACAGCGAATTTAAAAGTTCTTTCACTATTGTTCATTTGATTCGCAGCACCGTGAGAATGATTAAGAGAATTCGCTTTGTGTTGATGTGATTTTGGTTAACACCAATATTGGAATGGTTTTCTGAAACAATCGATCTTCGACCTTTGTTCTATTTTAAGTAGAAAAGGAAATTCAGTGTACACAATTGATAGTAATATACTAAAATCTCAAGTGGGACCAAATTATATCGGAAATTATAATAACTTTACGCGGTGTTTGAAAAATTTCATTGACATTGTATTATTGAAAATATCGAATACTTCGAGTATTCCGATTCCCGGTATTCTCCACCAATCAATCTTCCCAAATGTACTTTTTCCCGAAAGTCCATAAACCCGAATATCGGCATGTTAAATCGACACATTTTTAACGAAATAGTCCCTACAAATAGAAAAGAGACACGAGTAGGCCATTTTTGTGTACCACGTTTCTGGGGACTTTAGATTGTTAACGTATACATGTCATATATGGCTCCTAAAAAGCCGTAGCGTATAATATTACAACTTTAAACCTAACTAGCTATAGTATAATTTATAGCTCCTCGTAATCATTTCGCTGACAAAATTTCAAAAAATTTCTTTTTTGTTTTGTGAACAATAACCATCGGGAAAAAGGCATTCGAGAAAAAGGGTTTCGGGTTTACGGACTTATGAGAAAAAGACATTCGGAAAAAACGGCGGGTACCGAATACCGACACCACTGTATTTTTTGAAATATTTTTTATCTACATTAGCCTATTGGGTGTATATATTTTACATTACCAAACTTCTTAAATAAATATTGGACACTGTAGTCTGTATGCGCATCTTAATATGGATTCAAGAAATGCACAAGATACGTATTGTCAAATGTTACTGTTCAAATACAATATTAACCCCGAAATCTCTGGTCACGAACGAGTTTAAACAGAATCAAAAGGGTTTTGGTAACTTGAGCCACTGCAAATCTCTAATAACGTTCAGTTTCATCCCCGCAGTTGCATTGAGAGTAGGATATTAAATCTATTATAGACGGGGTTAAGGGTCTTTGGCTTGGGTCTTTTATACTTTGGCCAATGTTTAGTTCTCTTCGACTCTGGACATTATATTGTATTGTTGCGATTAAATCTCCCGAACCCTCCCAACTGCAACCACTGACTACCGATGTTTTGAATTAAATCGGTATTAGACGATCTGTTCAACAGGAAAATCTACGAAACAAACTTAAATGCAATTCCCCTGTATGACTGAACAGAATTTGCACTCGTCATTACACGCTGATGCCTTGTCGAATTGTGTAGAAAAATTAGTTAACAGTAAACATACAATGAATTTTGTATACGATTTGCGATACTATCAATAATTATAAACTACGCGAAACTTCCGTATTGTCTAAAATAAAAAAACAATTTATTTCAACTCAAAGTTTTTCAAAAACATTATTTGTATCAAATGGATTATTTATTTATTTATTATAGTTACATAACAAATACATGATTTTTAAAAGTCACAGTACCTACCTATATTTGACGAGCTTATTAAATTACAAACTTCAAATTAAATTTGGTCAGACTACGTTAAGTTTAGAAATCATAAAGTTTTTAAGTAACAATATAAGTGTTGTGTACAATAATTAATAGGTAGGTAAAATTGTCGTTGGAACTGCGCGAATGACACTAACCTACATTTCAAGTTTACTTTTTGTATTTTTACTAAATTTATATACTTAAGCCGAACATCAGTTTGAACCAAACAGTTTCTTATTTTTACACACGATTTGTCTGTTTACACGCCTTTTTAAATCGTTACGTTGTTTTTAAAATCCATAACATTTTCCCACGCATATTGTATCTAATAATTTGTAACTCGTACCTCGATCAATCAATATCCAATCGATTTTAGCAAAATACTTTTCAACTATTTTAAACTATAGTTGAAAAACATCATAACAGTTAATTGAACAAACTTTTTTTTTTATAAAGTTAAATATATTTTTATAAATCACCCTTCGTTGTAAGTCAAACCCGCATAGAGCTTTCAAATAGGTTCAAATAGCTTATGCAGAGTTTTAAAACTCCGAAAATTGTACAGTAACATTATGATTTTATTATTCGTATACTATTTAGGGGCTTGGATAAAATGTAAAAGCAGCAGTATTCTAGTATATAGTATACATCAGTGGTGTAATGCAATATACTCACATTAATGTTTCTTTTGGATTGCTCGGATGCACGCGAATTGATCAATATACATGACACAGTTCGTTCAACTTGACTGCAACTAACTAAACTGTTCTCTAAAATATTATAATGTTACGCGAATACGTAAGAAACTGAAATTAGCTTACTTAACTTATTTTATTTTGTTTCTCGTCTTTTTTTATTTTTTTATTATTTTAATGTCTTGCTGAACTTTATTACGAACATGCGAGTTTTAAAACGATTCTGGCGTAATTACCGTACTTGAAGTATGTTCCCTTCGTTCTGATTTTTACTGTTCATTTTATTTTTGTTTGACAGAAATACGGACTTGGAAGTTTATGTACATTTTTCTCTAACATTATACAGTGTAATAAAACGTTCGACGGAAAAGTTTGTTTGTTTATGAAAAAAAAGGAGGATACTCTTTAATAGCTGTGCGCAGTTAAAGCGTTCAAGTAGTTGGCGATTCATTTTATTTGGAACTTTTAGAGTCGAGACTCGAGATTCGATGAAAACAAATCCAGTTGAAACGCAATTACTATTTTATACGAAAAAAGTGCTCATTGGAAAAAAATTCTAAGAATCGCTACTCACAACAATAGACTTTGAGTTTTGTTCACAATATTAATGTATAAATGTGATTTTGATCGCTTGAAGTGAAATAAAAGCTTGTTATAAATTATGTAAAGTAAATCATTTTAGTAGGATTTAAAATAGCTTAAACTAGCCAAAAGTTCTCATTTTACAACTTCGCATTTAAGATATTATCACCCATAATTTAAAACCATCAGTTTTCATAACAGCACAGTTGCATCTCCAATATTGCAGTTTATGACTGTAAGTTAAATTTTAGATTTTGTTTATGAAAAACTTTTTGATGTCTCTATTAGTTTTAATTGAACACAATGATCTTGAAGTTTAAACTACGCAGTACCTACAGTTTGTGACTCGTGTTCAAAAAGTAACAAATACGTTGTTTGTTTATCGATTTGATTATAAATCAATGGTCATTGTGAATTCGCGTGTAAATAAATGATAGAAATGATAAGTTTTAAAAAAAGAGGTCAGATTTGTTTTTTTACGCGATAAAATTTCACATTTTTTTGTTGAACTCGGTTTTTACCAGGACGTATTATACAATAGACAACTGAGCTCGCTTAGAGACGTTTTTTTGAAATTTTCAGATTCATTCAATAATGAGTTTGAACCACAACTTCCGAAACGTTGGCCCGCCCAAAGAAGTGACCCACTCCAAAGCGTGTTCTTCTCACCCGACTTCAAATTTACCCCCTTTCTTTTTATTTATCAATGAAAATGTGCGTTACTACTACACGAGTTTTGATTTTTATCGTAATCAAATGCGTTTGAACGACTAACGACTGTAACGAGTCACAACCAAGCTACTTTACACGCAATTAATCGTATTTAGTCGTTACAGACACGATCGCGCGGTGTCTGCTCCTTGTAGTTTGCAGGGATATTGTTGTTGGGACGGTTGTAAATCAAACGGTTCTTAGGGTGCAGAACTTGAGAGGAAAAATCCCGAACACATCACGTCAGCTGGCGTGTTTATGTCGTTTTTTACGATCGACGCCCTCGCGTATATAAATATTGATTAAACCGCGTACGCCCGACGCCACCCCGGTCACCGCCGTCGCCGCGCCGTTCCCGAGCAAACGGCGACGACACAACGTTGGGTTCGCTCTATTTACGTAAGCGGATCCATCGCGATTACCGCAATAACGGCTGTGCAAGGGTATCAGAAGCGAATTTCAACGGCGAAAAGAAAAAAAATTCAAAAAATATAGTTCTAAAAACAAAATTAGTTAAGCTAGCGAAACATTTTCGTGTCCTTGTGCGGCGCGCAACGTAACATTTGCACAACGTTGGTAAACTTTTTATTTCAAGTTCATCCGTCTATTAAAATCTCTAAGTTTAAGCATTTTCACGTTTTGTTTACGCGTCACGTTTACTGTCACGTAGTCCGTTAAGTTTTCAATTTTTCATGACGATTTTAAAATGTCGTTTGTTCATTCAATTTTTTTTTCGAACGACAATTTTTCGATAAATTCGCTCCAATCCTTGCAGACAACGTCACCCCGAAGATGGTGCATTAGCCGAAACGTTTTTGAAAATCGTTCTTATTACTCTGATTTTAATACAACTCGAATGTTTTGCGCGTCGTTAGAAAAGAGTAAAACGTAACGAAAATTTCGATTGATTTTGACAGTTGTCAAGCGGAACTTCGGTACATTGAAATTTTTTTTTTTGCCGGTTTCGTTTCAAAATCGTTAGTTTTCAGTTTATAAAGGGCGTGTTTGAGGGCGATTTTACCCCTCCCCAAAAACCATAAGACTTACGTCAAAACGTGTAGGTATTTTGAAAGTTGAATTTGAAAAAAATCAATTTTTTTCATATACGCCACCCTTCATAATTTGGGTCTAAAACACGCCCACCCGCAAGCCACGTTTTTTTTTTCACCTACGGCTTAAAAATGTTTTTTTTTGTTTTTTGCGTATACACCAACGCGTTTTCACTTCGTTATTTTCACCGTTTTTTTTTTTCTGCCGGCACAAGAATTTTTCTTCAAACGACTTTTATCGTTTTTGTGTAAAACATAAAGAACGCGCGCGAAAGTATGAAAGTCGTTTCGGACGGGCCGAATGATGTGCCCCTCGACATTACGACGACGACGTTGTAAAAACAACCGTTGTGCGACGGACATCGTAATGTTATTCGCGCGGGGACGACACCGTAAGGTAATGAGTGCAGTTCGCTGTTGCGCGCGGCCCTTCGGAATTTCGCCCTTTTCTGCGTGTTTTCGCGGCTTATACACGCGGCGATGGATGTTGCAGTTTGCTCTCCGCAGGCGATCGAATCCCGCGAGTAATTTATTGCCGTACGTACGGTGAGCAAAACGGCGGCTTGCGGGCTTCACCACCCGCGCGGGGACGTATATTTATATATACGAAGGGGAAAATTGCGTTTTCACTCTTAAGTTATAGTACACGTCATCGTCGATACGGCAAAGAATACTACTATACACGGGGCGCGACAAGAGGGAGACCGAGAGCTGGGTATTATGCGTTTTCTGGAACGGTTTCCCTCGCGCCCCGCACGGGGACAGCGACGACGGCGCGGGTGGAACCGACGGCAGTGAGCAGGGGTGGCGAACCCGGCGTATAAATCACGCGACGCGCGCGGCCTGGCACTCGGGGCTGGGTGGGTCCGAGGGATCGTGCGGCGGAGAGACAGGGTGGAAACGCGAGAGGGTCGTTTGCGAAACGGCGGCGGCGGCGGCGCTACGATATCGGAATATCAATGGGGGCCGCGTAATAATATTGTTATGCGAACCTGTCGTTGCTCGTAATGCGCGACACGCGCGTTACAAAACCGTTTTTCGAAAACTCCACAACATTATACAACGACACGGCTACGAATGTCGCGCGTGTAAATGCGAAACAAACTATATTGTACAATATAGACATTCATATCGGATAAATAGCTCAACGGCTTTTATGATTTTACACAACGTTATACGTTACATACACGCGGTATACACGTTACCTGCCATCCCTGTATGAGCAGACTCCGGTCTACGGTCCTCAACCACATGACCGCGTCGCCTGCCTGGAAGTCGTTGAGCTTGTAACACTTGTGGTGCAAGTAGACGCCCAGGCATTTGAGCAGCTCCGACGTGCTGGCCTGTATGACGGTCTTCCTGGGCACGAGGTTGTGGCACGTGTGCGACGGCACCAGCGCGGCCCTGGGCGCCGGCAGTCTGTCGGTGCGCCCGCCGACGGTCTTGCCGTTGTTGTTGTTGGCGACGTCGAGCCCGGTGGTGGTAGCCGATCGGCGGACACCGACGTACTGCGGCTGCGGCTTGCCGCTGCAGTCCACGTTAGCGTTGGTGTCCACCAGCGGCTGTCGGCACGGCAAGACCGTCGGCTTGGACTTGATTCCGCCCTGCAGCAGGTGGTTGTCCTGCAGCTTCTTCTTGTTCTGCGACGTGCTGAACCGCTTCCAGCTCAGCGCGTTTATCAGAGCCGTGTGTTTCTTCAAGCTCTTCTCCAGCGTGCAACCCCGGCTCTGCAGCTGCTGCTGGTCGCCGTTCGTCATCTTGCAGTTGTTGTTCTCCGAGTTGTTGTTGTTGTTGATTGTATTATTGTTGATCGCGTTGATGTTGATGTTGGCCGGCAGCATCATGGACACGCTACGGCCGGCCATGACGTCGGCGTGCCGGCGCTTGGTCAGCTGCTCGTACGTGAAGCTGCTGAGCGTGAACTCGGCCGCGCTGGCGCTGCTGGCCATGGCCGGGTACACGGACTTGCGGTCTTTCGGGCTGATGCTGAGCACGGTGCCCATGACGGCGGGCGAGCGCGGCCACCGTCTCGCGCCCCGAGCGGCCGTCTACTCGGTGCCGGCGGTGCGGGAGCCGGCCGCGGCGGTGCCGTCGTCGCGGCGCATTCGGGGCGGCACGATTGGGGGTGGGAGGGGGGAAGGGGCTCTTTGACGACGAGAAGCCGCCCCGTGGGGAGATCTCGCGAAAACGGGACAACAACCGGTGGCTGCAGGTAGTAGAGAAAAAAAATAAAAAATCGTAAAAAGATCTCACGAAATCGGGCGGCGGCCGAGACCCTGGCGGCACACTCCGGGTACCCGGAGCACACACAACAGCGCGTTCGACGTCGCGGGGTTGACGAGCGCTAATTCCGGGGCATCCCCTGCAGCACACTGACGCGCGTACAGGCGGCGGCCGCGGCTCCGACCTCGTCGTGATGCGATCCGACGGGCCGAAGAGCGCGCGCGCGCGCGCGCGCGTGGACAGAATGTGCCAGCGTGTGGGTGCAGAGTGTAAATGGCAGCGACCACCGCCGACGGTGGCGGTGGTTGTCGGTGTACGGCGGGCGCGTGCGAGGGTGGGCCCGGGGAGCTTTTTTTTTTACGACCGTGCCACCGCGACGCCGACGAAGAGAGGCCGCCGGTCGATATGCGCCGCAACCGGACGGCGCGCACGCGTCCCCCTCGCCTGCGTCCCCTGCGCCTAACCGTCTCGTCACACAGTAACAACAATAAATAGTTATGATTATAATAACTATTATAACCGCGCGAGGCCGAATTTCGGAGGATCTAGTGTCGATGGATGCTCGATTTGAAGAAAAAAAAAAATCATAGAAAACGCTTTCGGGTAAACTTCGGTTATACCAGGCCCAAATGGGTGTACCTACGCTAAAATATTTTGTAAAAATGAAGGGGGTACTTGCATTCCGTTCCCCCTCAACTCTATACTACAGCGTGCGCACTGGTCGAGGGAGCTGCGACAACCGCAACGTCGTTTTCGAAATATTATATTCGCATTTTTACGAAAAACTTCCCCTTTCTAAGATTTCACCCTTCAAATTTACATACAAAAAAAAAACCCCGAACGGATAAATGTACGCTTTGGAATACTACTAAATACATGATAATATTCGCGTGTTTAACCGTTTAGTCCTGACAAAAAAAGTAGGTAAAACACTAATATTTAGTAGCACGTATTCGGCGATTTTTAGGAGTATTGATTATTAACAATGTTAAATAATATGTTTGTAGAGTTGTAAGTGTCATACCGTTGTTCAGTGGATAGGTATCGTCATACGACAAGCACTGAATGTAGGCACTCGCGAATATCTCCTCGAAAAACGTACATTAAACACTAACTGCAAGTAGGTAATTTCTCAAATTTCAAGCTGCACCTCCAATCTCAATAAACTTAGTTTTAAATGACCTTATGTAACATGTACAAAAAAAGTACAATAATAATAATAGTAAGTACCTATTGGTCTTAAAGTTTTTAAAAGACATTGCAGTATTTTTCTGCAAAAATTATGCTGACATTTCGTTTGAGACACGTCCTAATTTCTCTATAAGTAGACAATATATACGAGTATTAAGTACAATGTATTTCAAACGTTTATTAAAATGTAATTTAAAGTGTTCAAAATTAGAAAACTAACAAAAAATATGTTACTGAAACGCCCAAAGTATATATATATAATATCTACTTGACAAAAGTTGTAACATACGACCGTTTATATATGTATTTGCTTCTTATAGTTATTTTTCCCCCGTATAAATACAATACGCTCATGACAATATTTGTTGGTGTTACTCGTGTTCGGAAACATATTATTGTCCTCGTCGAATTTGTTGTGCTCTCGTTATAACAACAGAAAAAAAAAAAAGAATTGTATTAATCTGTCATTCGGAACAATCTGTATTTGTGGATCTTGCCACAAACCCACCCTTGGACATGGATTTATACGGATATTACACAATTTATTATGTTTTATGTTCTGTATATTCGTGATGTTGTAACTGTATGCTGTTACTTGCTGGGGGTTTTTAAAACGTCTAGTCGATATTAACAATTCGTGATGTTTCATTCGAGTAAAAAAAAATTCCGGAAAAATTTGAATTTTTGGCTGAGGGTGCAGTCTGGACGTACGGCGATATCGTTTTCATGTTTTTCATGTATATTTTTCAATTTAGAAAAAAGTAAACGATAGTGAGTTATTCTCTTATTGATCAAGGCAATAAGTCAGAAGCATGCCACTTGTAAAATGTTCCGCATGTTCCATTGGCGACAAAGGGGACGCACTATAGTAACACTGCATGTTTGACGGGTGAATAAATTGAGTTTGTGTCAACGGCTGACAATCGTATTATAGTAACGGAACAAACTCGTATGAAAGATAGTAAAGCTGCACTTGTAGTCAAGTAGCGTAAGTCCAATAATAATATGAACATTTGATGTTTTGTGTAAGAAAATGTCAGTTTCTTCTGCAGCGGTGCAACACGATTTTATTTTCACGCAATAAACAATTTTAGTCTCAGACAAAGAAAAAATACGCTCTCCTAAAAATCTTCTACTTTTTATTTATGATTTTTCTTTCAAGAGTAAATTTTTTTTAACAATAAAAAACTATTTTTTTCAAAAAGATTTTTGTTTTTACATAATTTTATTGTACTGTTGTTTCGTCGATGATGATTCATAACAACATGGGGTATTTTCTGCTCCCTGTTAGAAAATGTAAATGGGGTGATTCCGACCCTGTGTGTCCTACAGGCTATACAACAACACACTGCATTGCAGCCCTTCGTATTCCAATGTACATATATAAACATTAGCCATTATTATGCTAGGAGTCAATGAACTTTATTTTGTACAGTTTTCCGGAATTCGACATCAGTATATCGTAATTGATGTTTAAGGGTAACTGTAGTATAGTATACTTACTATAAATTAATGTACCGTTTACGAAGAATGAAAAATGTAAGGATTCTGTGTAGGTACCTACTAGACTGCTGTGATGATTGTGATGTTGGTTTACGTGTTAGTTCTATTGTTTTAAAATTTACCAGACACAAAAAAAAATTTAAAAATAAATAGAACCAAAGGGAGTAAATCCGAGGTCGGGTGAGAAGTTGTAGGGCGTAACGATTACGCTTTGGAGTGGGTCACTTTTTAGGGCAGGTTTTAGAATTTGTTGTTCAAACTCATTATTAATAATTCAAATCAATGATAAATCATCGCATTCGAAAAAACGATTCTGAGCTAGGTCAGTTATCTATCCTGGGAAAAAACAAATTTCACAAAGAATATCAGCAATACGAATGTACTTAACAATACTACTTACCTGAAATACAATTTTTTAAATTTCGAATAAAAAAATGAAAATAACATGTACCTATCTGTGAAACGAACCAAGCAAAAACTATCAATTGTTTGATACTTCAACATATGAAAATAAGGTCTTAGTAATATTTATGTTTGAATTTAAATTGATGCGAACAATGATATATGAGCAGCTACTATAGTTGTTGTTTGATGCTATAAAAACAAAGCGTAATCGCTACTCCAAACACAACTTCTCACACGACCTCAAACTTACTCCCTTTCCTTCCTTCCTTCATTTTTTTTTATTACATAATACTACGTTTACTACCTATATTGTAATATGCTACACCATTCAAAATAGTTAGGTACTCGCACTGAGATGTGACCTATACTGCTTTGCGGCATCATGTTGTCATTGTCGCGATCATCTTAAGGTTGTTAGATTAGAAACGAAAAAGGCTTGTGGATATCGATACAGACGGACGGCAGAGTTTGCACGGATGTTAAGAAACCTCAGAAACGAACTACGATGGCGGAAAACACGATGGAGGCTGGAAATTTTAAATAGCTGCATGTACGGCCACGTGATCACGTGGTTGTAGCTCTTGTTTATTTCCGAATTTTATTTTTGTGTGCACGTGCACCCTTTGATCTGCATATAGGTACGAAACGATGAATATAATTAATATTGCTATAGGTGCCTCGGGGTTTCGTCTGAAAACAAAACACTGTTAAAATTGCTTCGCATAAAACGTTATGTAAAGTTATCCCTAAATTTCGAAATCGAATACAATTAGCGGCATTCCATAATAAGAAATCAAGCGTGAACGTGGTTTGAATAAGAGTAAAGGCATCTAAATTCGAAAAAAAAAAAATGGAACGTATAATAAAATAAATAAAGAAAATCGCAAACGCAGGCGTCCGAGTGCGCGTAATGCAAATACGTCGTCAAAACGGCGAGAGACCGAATGACAAACTTAAATTGGTTGATTAATTCTAAATACCTTTCAGAGAAAATATAATCATAACTAGTGAAAAATAATTCATAAATACTGAAGAGATTATAAAATGGTAAGAGGTCATGAGAATTTTAAATTTTTGTACGATAAATTAAGGATTCCGACAATATTGTATCAGAACGGTAGTGCGCATCTTTTATAATTTATAATATATATACTCGTATATATACAAAAGAATACAAGTAAATTATAAATTATCTTATACATATATTAATAAATTTAATTATGATTTATAGCTGATTTAATAGAGAATTACGTTTTTGCATCGTTATTTTTTAGTTTCAGTTAGTATGGATCCTCCTAACGTTTTTCTAGTTTTCACACAATATTGAGTTTTGACAGCTTTAAATTTCAAACCATTTAAATCGTTTTTGAGCTGAATGTATAAGATTATGGTAATTTTGTAGTTTTTGTTTTACATGTAGATTTTATATTGAAGAGTCTTGAAGTCAATGAAGACTCAAAACTTCAAAGATTTAAAAACAGATTTGTCTTATGGCGTTAAACACGGTTTTAAATTAATTGGGTGATACATTTTTCAAAATAAATAAATTAGGTTTTTGTTAGATATTCAACATTGATTGCTCGTTACCAAGGCTATCATTACATTTTTTTTTTTTTTTTGCGGTAACTGAACATTTATAAAAATTATTCATTAGTGTTAACTAATTGTTGTATTTTCAAAAAAATGTAAATTATTCTAAGGCAATTTTGATCGCTTTTGAGCTAAATACAGCATATAATGTTTACATTTTGCTTAGTAGTTACGGTAGGCAATAACAGATTTTTCATGATTTTAGTTACCAAATTTGTAATGGCGTTACGTTATCGCCCAAGACTGTTATTACGCGCATACAACGGATTTGATAGTTAAACGCAGGGTAGAAAAAACAATACAGCACCACGTGTTATAAAACAACAGAATGGGTTTAATTTAATGTTCCAGCATTCAGCAGACAACATTATTATCATTATTGTTAACACCGGGGATAGGATTTTCGTAAAAAAAAAAAAAAAAAATACAGGTAATTTATATTAAGGATTTAAATCGGATGATCTCATGAAAAAACAAAATAATGTTACACACACGGGAAGAATCCGATTATTTTACAGTGCCGTGTTTTCGGCACGAGCCGTCTTCGGCTATTTCGCCCCGCCAAAGGTCACCACGACCTTACCCCTGAGATGGCCCCCGTCGACCCTTCCGAACGCGTCCTTCGCGTCGGCAAACTCGTAGACGCTGTCGACGGGGACGGCCAGCTTCCTCTCGTCGGCCAGTCGCGCCAGCTCCTCGATACCGGCCGGCGAGGCCGTGAAGAATCCCCATCGGATCGTGGAACACTTGAACACCGCGCCGGACCATATGTTCGGCACGATCAGGTCGTAGGCGTTCTTCATCATGCCGGCGAACACGCCGTACGAGTCGGTGTTGACCAGGACGGGGCTGCGAAGGGCGATGAACGTCGAGAACGACCATCCCTTCAACAGGGGCGTGTACTTGCGGACATCGCCGTAGGGTACGCCAGCCGCGTCCAGGATCACGTCGTACCTGCTCGACAAAACAAACAACAGGTAATGTATTGTGTACAGGTACAGTTGTTACAGCAGTAGTAGTGTTTTAGATTTTCAGCGTCGTCGGCAAAGAACGTATTGTTTTTCAATGACGTTTTACATTCCGAGAGAAACGATTTGATTTTACAAAAATGTGCAATTTTTTTTTTTATTTTTGTGTCTGTGGCACGTGTCCCTAACCTAGGGAATTGTTCCGATCTTCAATTTCACAAAATAGTTAATTTTTTTAAATTTCAAGACGTAAAAGTACTAACTAACTGTCGATAAAAAAACTTTGCGTGATGAATTTTCAGTCAATTAAACTCTGATTATTGTAAAGACAATTTAATTTATATTGCATCTGTTTTCAATGACGTAAAATGTTTATTACTTACTTTCCGTGTTGTTCCAACTGTTTAGGTGCGTCTTCAGAAGTGTAATCTACGATGTTGTCGGGCCCCAGACTTTTCACTAGATTTATGGCATCGGTACTGCATGTAGTGGTGACCTAAACAAAATAACAAACGTTACGTAATAATATATTTTATCAATCATTATTTATGCAGGCAATATTTTAAGCAAACCGACGATATAAATGGTAGTAGAGTAAAACTACTATACTAAAATAGTATCTAGTTTTAAAGTTGGATAGAACACTTGTAAGAAGTTTAAAATATAAGCGCCAAAATGGTGTTGTTTTCATTAAACAGTTTGAAGTCTGCAACGGTCTGCAATGTAGGTACGTACGCAGGGCGATATTAAGTTGTACGTTGTTTGAAAGATGAGAATTTTTAATATTATGTTTTGATAGAATTCGATTTTGCAAATCGCATTTTAATTTTAAGAAAAAATATGTTTTTGAATAATTAAAAACGTGCGTTGTACCTACTTGTTTACGAAACACGGCAGTCTATAGATAAACATTTATGTGCAATAACTTTGATACATATAATATTATGAGTTAACTTAATATCAACCAATAAAATATTACGGCGGCATAGTATATAGGAATTTATATTATGAGTTTAAAAAACAATATTAACAATAATAAACGAATTAAACAATTGAGCAAAACCATAGTCGAATTTGAATCGAAATAGAACATTTGTACCTACTTAAAGATTATTCTTAAGTACCTATATAAATGATTTTTACCAATTTACTGTAATTAACGCAGAACAAGAAGTTATATTATCTGTGCTATATATTAAAGTACCTACATGGTAACATAATAAACATTTTATAGTAAACTTTTAAATTAACGCAATCAAAATTAGTATTTATAAGTATCATAAAGTTTCTAATGAAGAGTATTTCATTAATTACCTATATGCTATAAAATTGTGATGGAGATGATGCCTATTATACTGAAGTCATAAGTTTCATTATTAAAATACGTATTACCCACACACAAATCGAAATCAATGTACAACAATAAATTCGCATTATATATTACAAAATATTGTTACTCGTAGGTATTTTGTACGAGATAGAGAAATATACTATATGTTTTTTAAATTTCATTTCCGCATTTTCTTTTAGCCAATTGTACAGAACGTAATATTTTTTGTCGTGCCATTTTACGGCCTGATAAAAGTTAAAACAATGTTTTAAACCTTTAGAGACGTTCGGAATAGGTACAATATAAAAATAAATTTAAATAAACTTAATAGAACTGATACTTTTCGCTAAATTCGGTTTTTACCAGCTCGCTCTGCGGAATCGGTTTTTCGTATGCCATATCGTTGCTTTCAGATAGTAAACAATATGTTTAAACCACAACTTCCGAAACGTTCGTCTACCGGCAGAAGTGACCCGCTCCACAGCGTAATCGCTTCGCCAAACAACTTGTCACTCGAACTTACTCCTTTTCTTCCTTTTTTTAAAATATTTTAGCGTACCCCTCCTTCTCAATTGGTGGTACGCTTCATTTTTTTTAATGTATCTCTATACTATTTTTTAACCAGGTCGAGCACGCCGTTTCTACGAGCGTACACTGTTGTGATGATAATAAATCCAGTACCTTTGCGCCCCAAGACTTGAGTAACTGAACGGCGCAGTTTCCGACACCGCCGGACCCGCCGAGGACCAACACGTTTTTGTTGGCCGCGTTCGAGGCGCACAGTCCACCGGCGGATTTCAGCGAGTTCCACGCGGTCAAGCCCGCGTACAGTAAGCCGGCCGCTTCCTCGACGGACAGGTGTTCGGGTTTCTTGGCCACCTGAAAAACATTTCGATCACGAAGCGCACAAAAACCACCTATCGAAATATAGTGCTATTATAAGAGTTTGAAGAGTGATAAAATATCTCGAGGGCTTTTAATATAATGTTTGGGGGCGGCTAACGGTGACGTACACGTGATTTTGTGAGTGGCTAAACAAAAAATTTTACCTATTCAACTTACAATATCATTACGCAGTTGTAGTGTCAAAATTAAGCCCTATACAACGCGTTAAGCCTATTTACAGTGTCCAACGTTTTATGAGAGCGACGAGCGTGATGACCCACTAACCCCAAAATTTTTTATTCAACTATTGTCTTGCCCCAAAAAAAGCAGAAAAAAAAAAATAATGGGACATTAAACCCGCCGCCACTGCAGTAAGTACTTGAGTCTCGGGAACGGCGACGTACTCGGCGTGACAGCCCTGTTCAAAAGGAGCCACGACCCCGATGACGACGTCTCCGACTTTCAAGTCTTTGTCCGCGACCTTGGCTCCGACGGCGACGATTTCCCCGACGAAATCCCGTCCGAGTGTCAACGGGAACTCGACGGGCTTGAACAGCGATTTCTTTCTCGCTTGGCGCATCCTGCCAATCAGCACTTTTCCGTAACCCTCTGCAAATCATCAAACGCGCGCACTTGTTGACGACGGCGGAGAACTTTACACGAAAACGTTATACGCTGTTCTGTATATTTTTCAAAATATTGGGGGAGAGGAGTGCTATTAAGACGAGCCCCCCCTGGTTTGTCTTAATAGCCCCCCCCTCCGGCTGTAATAGGCCTCCTAAATCGCGCCCGACCGATTGAAAAATTTTCCGGTTTTACGATCGTGTGTTGGTTAAACTGTCGGTTCGTCGTTTGATTCCTCGCAAAAGCCCCCTTTTTTTTTTTTTTTGACAGCGAGTATAAGTAGTACTTCTCCGCGTTTTAGAGCAGCCATATTCGCGCCGTGCAATAACATTACGATAGCGGAAACCGTTAGATCTCTATTCTTTCTTTTAAACGACGGCATTGCGAACGAGGGGGAAATCGGCGTGTATTAGCCGCCGGGTTCTCGTCCCTGATCCCCGGTATCGGTACGCGCGATCCACCACCATCGGACGCTTACCGGCCATGAGCACGTCGATCGGGTTCACGGACGACGCCGTCGGCCGCACCACCAGCTCGCCGGGCCCGACCGCGGCCGGCGACGTGGCCTCGTCGTTCAGCTTCAGGTCTCGGAACGTGCCGTAAGTGTCGGCCAGCTGCCACGCGGCCATCCGGGACGGCCACGCGCGTCCGTCGTCGTCAGCCGCCGTCCCCGGTTGCGGGGACGTTGCCGATGCGTTCTCCGTCATCCGGTATAGAAAAAAAAAATAAAAAATCTTTCCGCCGTTATTCGGGTAGGCGAAACGGCGTGCTGTGCGGTCGGTCGGACGCGTCTAACTGTTCCCGCCGTCCCGCGGCGACGGGAACAGCGGCCGCGTGCGATTGTATTATCCGAAGGCCAAAGTACGGTTGTCCCCGCTCCGCTCCGCTCACAATATTATGATGTTTCTTGTCTCGTCGACGTAAATACGTTATTATTCGGCCATACTCTGTCTGCGCGTCGACCCGTTATCGGACACAGCAGCTGATACGATGCATTTGCATCAGGGGTGCATCATCTTTTTTTTTTTTTTTTGAGATTAGTTATGCCGCAGATCATAGAGGCGTGTCGAAAATAACAATTTTTTTTTTTATACCATATAGACAACCATAATACCAGCTATAACCCAAAAAAAAAAAAAAACAGAAGGATCGATATAGTGTTAAAAGTGTTTTTTAAGCCGTTAGATTTTTCTTAAAACTCTAGGGATCCCATACGTCCTGTTTTCGAACAAAGCGCCCCTGCGTTCCGACAGAATGTTCAAAACAACACTTTTCTCCCGTACTGTATGTTTCTTTAATTTTTAAATTGTTTTTTTAATAAATTTCAAATTGGAACGCTAGGCGAGCCAAATAATATTTTTACTAGTTAGGTACACCTACCCTAGTTATACTTGTCTACCTAAAATTGTTCTATAAAACTAAAATTTATTGCACCCAATTTGTTCTCATTCGAATTACCTACATCAAAAATGTACGACGTTCACAATTTTACCATGGTGAGAATATTAATTTTTAGTGCTAGGAAAATAAAATGTCACCTCGAGGCCAAAAATAATTTTCACAAAGAATTTGTATAAGACATATTTTCAGTTTAGGTATCTACATCATTTACACAACACGAGTCCAATTGGTTTCACAATTTGTTTAAGTACAAAAATCTACCTAAAATTTAAAAATATTTCGCCCGATGTGGTTATAACATAGATGATGACTTTTGATTTGAGATCTTTTGATCTCGGTTTTGACCAACTAGTGCTGGGTTTTGTGTGAAGGTTCAGTTAACTTAACCAACTAATCATAGACACAGATTTTTCTCTGTAAACTGTATACCGGCTTGTTAATTACAATATTTTTTTCACTCATACAACCCAGCCATTTTACCTCTTTCCTCTAATTGTTGCTGTCCTTATAGATTATGACTTTATGATTTAAAATGTCCCAAATTTATATAAAACATACATCTAAAGATAGGTACATTGTTTGAAGATTTGTTTTACTTTATTGAAAATCACGATTTAAAAACAAAAGTCTAAATTGTTTTGGAGTGCTTTAAATCACTAGAAAAATACAAAATGTATCAATACTTCATAGAATAATATCTTACGAATTTCTAGTGCATGATCCGGCACGTAGAGATGGGCAGGAACAAAGATTGGTGCTTTTTAATGCTATTATATACTTGTTGTTATGAAATTGTTTAACGAATAATGCAATTTCAACGTTTGTAAAATCCAATACAATAATAAGGTTCAAAATTGTGTTAGTAATAATATCATAAGTCGTTTCTTTTAAATTTAACATAATAATAAAACATTTTGTTAGGCCAAACTATAGGCACAACTATCATATTAAAATGTTATTAAATTTTTTACACATTATTCTAATTATTGGTAAAGTAAGAAACACAATTTAAAATAAATTTCAACCATTTTTGAGCTAAATATACAATTTAGACATTTTAAATTTGTTGAGCGTCGACACGCAAAGCTCATTCAAGATTGTTATTAATAATAAGATAGATATCAATAATTTATAATTGCATACCGATTTAATTAAAATAACCCTCCCAAAATAGTGATCAACTTCACTCGAGGCTTGTTATTCTTTTTAGTTCCATGTCCATTCTGATTTTGGCTTCTTGTTACATAATATCATTAATGTGTTATGCAATTAGTTAATCTATGTTGATGTTTATAGAACCAGTAAAGATGAAAGGTTAAACATTGTGAGATAAACACTATAATTTATGAATTTAAATTATAAAATATCAACATATTTCAAATGAAAATAGTAGCATTAATATTAAAACTTATTAAAAACAATTTTATTTCAATAGTACATATTATGTTTATTTTCTACAAGAATTAATCTTAGAAAATACTATATAAAAAAAACAATTAATGTGTATATAACTATGAAAACATAGCTCAAATAAACTTTCTGAGTAAACAAAGTACCTACATCAAGAAAAAATTACAAACAGTCATTTAAATAATATAAATATTAAAAACAAATTAACAAGTTCACACACACACACTGTGTTTAATTTGCCAATCTAGCCTCATCTAAACTTGGTTTATCATAAGTCACTACAATTTTGCCTCTGAGGTGTCCTTCTTGTACTCTTTTGTAGGCATCTTTAATGTCTATGAATTTAAACGTTTTTTCCAGAGGAACTAAAACTTTTTTTTCTTCAGCTAACTGTGCCAACTCTTTGACACCACACTCTATTGGCAAAAAAGTACCCCATCTTATTGAAGAACCTTTTAATACTGCTCCAGATAAAACATTTGGGACTGCAAGATCAATTGCATTTTTAACCATGCCCCCAAACAGTCCAAATGAATCTGTATTCAGTAAAAGGGGACTGCGAAGTGTGATGAACGAAGAACCCGACCAGCCTTTTAATAAAGGTGTGTAGGTACCAATTTTGCTGTACGATATTCCTGCTGCATCTAGAATTAAATCATACCTAAAGAAAAAATGATAAAAAATTAATTCATGTTATTTGAATAGAAAATTTAGCGGTACAACTCATTCAGAAATTAAATTTATGAGCTTAAAAGAACGCAAAAAAAAAAAATTGTTATTTCTTAGACTGTGAACCAATCATGACATTTTAATTACCTTTTACATTGTGTACAACAATTATTTTTTGTTAGTTACTAACAACTATTATTCATTAAAACTTATAATACTACATACTTTCCAAATTGTTCTAGCTGATCTTTTGCATTTTTAGATGTGTAGTCTACAATATTATCCGGCCCAAGAGTTTTCACTAAATGTATGGCATTTGAACTACATGTGGTTGTTACCTAATACATAAAAGAGTGAATTATTTTAATTTTATGTAGTTTAGTTGTCTTTTAAACGTTTTTACATTTCTAAAAAGTAAAAACTATTAATTTAAAAAATGTATTTTAAAAATAAAATTTTAAAATTAGATGTCTAATATTATTTTTAATTATACTGAAAGAGTTTTGTACAGCGTGTTATACACAATTCATTGTAACTTTGATAGTTAAATGATACTGCTTCAAATACAATACTTTAGAATTTATTTATTTGGCAGTTTAACCCATAGTGCACACATGGCATACCTGACAATAACCACAAGTGTATGCAATATTGTTAAGAAAATATATTACAAAAGTCAAGTACTCCTCAATCATTTACATACAGAATTAACTGATTTTATACACTGTTGATGGATTATTTATTAAATAAGCATATTAATAATTGATATTTTATTAAAATAAACTACTTAAAGAAAATTACAATTAAATTTTCATTTTTATTACAACTATAGAGAGAATAACTTTAAGGTAAAAGCATTTACTTTATTTAATACAAATAGAACATTCTATTTTTTGAGTAGCAAAACATTTTTCTTTTGGAATAGTGATGGTCGTGAATTTAAGGCTGAACATGCCATTTTTAAATGAAGTAAAAATGACAATTTTCTTCTTCAAAATGTATGTTAAATGGTTTCAAAAAAATTATCTTGAATAAAATGTTCAATAAAAAATTTAAAAATTCAAATACTATACAATAGTTAATCCAATAAAATCAAATGGCCTAAAGCTGCTGAATCATTCAATACTTTCAATTCAAAACAAGAAAAAATTGCTCTTAAGCCCTACTTTAAGTAAATTAAGTTACTGTTTTAAATTACCTTAGCACCCCATTGCTTCAATAGCTGTATAGCACAATTACCAACACCACCAGATCCACCAATGACAAGTACATTTTTATTGGCAGCTTCCAACATAAGTAAACCACCAGCCACTTTTAATGCAGACCATGCAGTTAATCCTGTATACAATAAACCTGCAGCTTCTTCGTTAGTAAGATGAACAGGCTTTTTGGCTACCTACAAAAAAATATTTTAAATCATGTACAAAGCGTTATCTACTTTGGTAACTATTATGAATTATAATGAACATTGAATGTAATTTACTCCTAGATTTATTGAGACAATTTTTAACTAGTAAGTAATCAACTGTTTTTAAAACTCCCGGTACATTACATACCGTATAATATTTTATAATCCCTAAAAAAAAAACCTACCAAAATTGACCATTTTTAAGATACATTTATGAATTTCTTAAAAAGTGACCAAAAAAAAAAAAAGTGATGGTTTTTATAAACTATTTAATAAGTTAATAGATTAGAAGTAATTACAATATTTTATCAATTTATTTCTTACTGGGTCACATTAGTAAAACCCTATAAAAAACCTAATAACAATTACAAATTTCACACAAAACCAACAAAAATTCAACAATAAAAAAAAAAAAAAATTTAACATAATATGTATTTTGTTGTATTCTAGAGCCAAAAATAAGAACACTTGTTGAACACTTACAAGTTACAACTAAATAATTTGCAAATAAAATGTGAACAGTGAAGTAAACGTCTTAATACCATTTAAACAGTCGTCAGATTTCAGAGTGCGTGAATCAATTTATTTTCACTTTGGTACCTACCTGTTTTGTTTCTTAAATCTTCAGTTGAAACACAAAAATGTAATTTTCTAAACAAAATTCTCCAGATAAAGAGAGTTGTTTATTATAACGTTTGTCGTAGACTTTTTACCCAACAACAATTGCAAAAATAATCTTTGATAAACATCTCATCTTACCAAGGTTTCGGGGACTGAGACAAACTCGGCGTGACAACCTTGTTGGAAAGGAGGCACTACTCCCATGACCGTGTCACCGACATTCAAATTGCTTTGGACGTTCACTCCTTTAGCAACCACCACACCGCAAAAGTCCCGTCCCAACGTCAAGGGAAACTCCACGGGTCTGTGCAGCGACGACTGGCGCGCTTGACGCACAGCGCCCAACAGGACCCGACCGAAGCCCTCTGCAAATGGAACGGTTCGCGATTATTATTATAACGATACGGCGAGTACCGTATCTATGTATTTAAGGGCAGGGGTGCATCTGATAATGTATGGGGCCTCTAATCATAGATACACGGACAACACGCAATAAAACAAATTTTTGAAGACCTTTAGATAAGCTTTTGCTGAAAAAAGACCTATAAAAATATTTTTCAAAACTAAACGCGTGGCACAATATTGAGACAAAAGAGTGAAGTGTAGTAAATCGCACTCAACGATTTCAATTAATATTAAATCCTACACATATATACTTTTTTTTTAAAGCATTTTCGCCCGATGGAGATCTTTCGACTAGAGTAAACCATTTAGACAGTATTTAATGATGTCTACCAATTCACGATTACAACGTGCCGATGGTGGTCGACCGCGCGCGGTACTCGCCTGCCATGAGAGCGTCGAGCGGATTGACGGACGACGCTCTGACGCGCACCAGCACGTCCCCGGACCCGGTCACGACGGGCGACCTGGCGTTGCTGGTCAGGACCAGGTCGTCGACGGGGCCGTAGGAGTGGACCTGCCAGGCGATCATCTTGGACGACCACGTCGCGGCGGTTAGGTGATGGTCGTCGTCGGTCGTGACGGCGTCCGCTGCGGCGGAGGCGGCGAACTCACGCGCCGGCGGACGGCCGCGGCCGCAGACGGAGGGCGCGTTCTCCGGCGATACCGCGAGCGACCGCCTCCGCCGCAGGGCCGACCGGAGGATCGATTTGGACATTTCGTTCGAAATCGCGGGGTTTAGTCACACGCGATGTGGAGTATAGATACGGGCACTACTTGCCGTCGGGCCAGTTTCTCGGCTGGTAATTAACGACACGGTGATCGCAGAGTAGAGATTTCTTGATGTTTGAACTCGTACTCCTCCTATATAAGATGAAAACTTTTCGTCTATCCGTTTGGTTTCAAAGTGTTCTCAGCTTAGTGTTGCTACCGTTGTTTGTATAATAACACTATACGATCGCGGTATATTAACAGCTGGTACTTGTTATCACGACTACAATATGACGGTGTAGTACACGCACGATTGTATAGGCAACTTGTCGTACTTTTGGTTTTTTGTGTTTAGAAACAACGAACAGGCAGTCTTCACACACGTATAGTGTTGTGTAATGTACTCTTCGGATCAAACTTAAAACGTCGTACCGCCCCCTCGAAGCACATCTCGTGACTTTGGAGAACGTAATGTACGCAAGCGCGTGCACAAATAAATCGCGATAAAAATTTCGGCCATTCTGTAGAAACGAATGAAGTACACAAAAATTTGGGCACTTGATTTATTTGGAATTGTTTGGCCTTTTTAATAAAATATTACAAACGTTAACTTTACAATAATAGCTATATTTTCATTCTACATTTTAAATTCACAATAAAATTAAACACATTAAAAATATCATATTCTTTGAGGATAACTTCTCAACAAAACGACTTTAACAATATACAACATCAACAACTATCTAAGTATTGTTAGTGCCAAAATCGCCAAGATTAAGAACCATTATAGTTATGCACAAAACAATTCAATGTGTAAAAATAATAAAATATTAATAATAAGGAACTATTATGTTATAATGTATGTACAGATAATAAAGAATTCATTGAAAAGAAAAAAAAAATACAGGCCGATGCAACGGAATTATTTTTTTTAGCACATTTGTATTCGGCATAACTAAAACCGGTGATCGAATTGAGGGGGGGGAAGAGTACCACTATATTTTCACAAAACATTTCAGAGTATCCCCAACAATTTTACTTCCCCTTGAAATTTGGTATAGGTACATCATAAATGTCTACTCAACAGTTTCCTCATTTAGTTATAAAAGCGCTAACTAAAACACACATTAAGAAAAAAAAAAAAATTGATACGTGCAGCCAAGTTTTTCGATTACGAGATTTCAATGTCCAATTTATGATAAGCAAAAACTAAAAATACAGAATGTATGTTAGCAAATAATGGCTCGTCTTGTTTTAAATCGATTCATATGAAATAAAAAGTTGTTACAATGTAACAAATATGCATTTGATAGTTCATTACTTTTCACAATTATCGAATATCAAAGCTACTCTAAAGATTATCTTCTTAGTCGCTAATTACAGTGAAAAAATTATCACTATACCACGAGTAAATTTATTCTTAGTTTTCCAGTAAAATTTCATATTTTGATTTATTTATAGAAAATGATCATGCTGTGTACGTCACAGGTACATGCATTTTCTTATGGTAGGTTATCGTCATTGCCAGATCCAATGATTGGTTCATCTGTTGGATAGTGTACAACAGTTCTCCACCTTCTGGGCACAGCTCTCAGCAAATTGTTGTATATGCACATGCCGATGAGCAGCAACAGAAAACCAACAGGCTGTAAAATTGTAATTTAACGTCAATAAAACGACAGTTATTTTTTCTTAAGTCACAAACTAATGCATTGAATTAATTCTATCTTGAATACACAACGTTCCTCAATCCATAATAATAATATGAACAGTATACTTGTATCCTATGCTACTCTGCGTATACTATGGTGTAAAACGTACAGTACACAATAGTCAGTAAAACATAATATTATCGTCATTAGCCAGAAGAGTATAAAATAAAAATAAATAAATTACAGCAAAGGGTACTAAAATTGTTATGATTTTGATTAAGCGTACATGGTAGTATGTAATACAAACATATAAAGCAACGGTACGGAATCCTAATGGCGCGATCAAATCGCACTTGACTAGTGATTTGGAAAAACGGCGCTATAAAAGTCAATGCGTACAGCATGTCTGGCTTAGACAAATAAACACTGTACGCGCAAAGAGGATCGTCCCACGTGTACCAATCACAGATTTGTTTTATTAGTACAATAGATCCCGTGCGCCACGCACCAAAGAATCCGTTCTCAATAAATGTGTGACAATTATCTTAGCACACGCGCAGTTTCTCCATCTAATCCAGAGACTCGTTGCTAAGGTTTGCTTTACAAATTATTGACATCTTTAGTACATTATGATCTAAGATTGTATTATATATTTTAATTGAACACAAAACATATGATTGTAATTATTATTATTTTGATAGTAGATAATGATTTTCTCCCAGTGAAAAAATGGCCAACCAAAAAACTTAATGGTTAATGGCAGTTTGGGGAAAAAAAAAAATTGATTGTTACCTGAAGTGGGTGGAATCCTTGCCAGCCAATAGCTAACGAAAAAGTCCAAATAAAGAAAGTTCTGACAGAATCCAAAACCATTCTAGTCGTTGCAGAAATTTCTTTAGCAACACTTACACCAGAAAAGTTGAAATAGGCAATACTTATTATGTTACCTATGAGAACAAAAGTTAAAATATAATAGAAACGAGTTTTTTTTTTTTTTTTGTTCATATTAATACTTACCAATCAGCGCAATCATAATCAATTTGTTGTTCATAATTTGAGTAATGGCATCAGGGAAATCTTCAATGACACCGCGAGGGTTATGATCTCCCAAAACACTAGTTTTAATATAATAAAATGGAACTAAAAGTGAACCCATCATCAGGAATCCAAACACACCTTTTAAAAAACATGTACAAGTTATTAATATTATAATTTTGTATTATTTTTAAGTAAAGTACTAAATACTAAATGTACAGTAACAATATATACATAATACATCTCAATATTGTTGATCAGTGGTTCATCAGAATACCACTTTAAAAAGAATATCATGTTATACATCAAGTTTAACGTAATCATAGAAAATGTCATGCAATTAAGTTAAGTTAAATTAAAATTAAGTTATAACAGGCCCTAATGTTTTGTGATTGGAACAGAGTACACGCTATAGTGCAAAGTTTGCCATAACATTAAACTACAACTAATATTGTTAAAAATAAGTTCAAACTAAAAAGTTAAATTAATAATTTGTTATAAACTATTTGTTAGATTGGATGGTATTTCATTAATCAGTAATGAAGAATGAATAAGTGAGTTTGATTGAGATTTAAAAGAAAAAAATCACAATAAATTTTTTTTCTCGATCCATGGCACTATTTTTTTTATAGCGAGTTCAGGTTTTTACAAAAGTGATTAACGACTACCGATTGAGTGGGTAGTAGCTTGCAGTGTATAAATATAAAACTTTTAAGGTTGCTGGATACCCAACGATTCTAAAGAGCTATTATATAGACAACTCACAGTACATTTTGTTTAGTTTTTGTGTTTAGAAGCGATAAACACATGCCAGAACCATTCAGGTCCAACTAAAAATAACCTATCAACCTCCCCAAAGTATCCGTGTCCACTATTTCGTTCACCTCAGAGTATATAATGTACGCACATCGCACTCCCATGTACAAATAACATTTCAGGCATACTGTAGATCAATATCGAAAATCATGTAGTTTTTATATTGAAGACTTATAACTTTCACACAAGCTTCAAAACATAGTTTTTTTTTATAGGCTGTGAAACAATTTTGATGATCGTTTTATAATCGTTTTTTTCCTTACTCAATATTCATCATATTATTTTGTTTTTTTGCTGTTGAAATTTTTCTAAAAAACTTAACTTAAAGTAACTTTTCTAAAAAATATTGAAACTAATTGGAATGTTTAGACGTTATTTAAATGATTAGATTAAAAACGTTAAAAACAATTTTTAAGCCAAACACAGAATTTTCAAATTTCCAACTAGTTGAGTATTTACTAAGCTCGCTCAGTCAATTGCTTAAAAATTTAAAATAAACATAAATCTACAACTTCCGAACCAGTAATCCAACCAAATCTGTGATCTACTCTACAACAAAGTTGCTGCTCCAATAAGCTACCCACCCAATCATTAGTAATTTTATATTTTTGTGTTTTAATTTTACTTGCGAAATCGACAAGAAGTATTAGGAAAACAATCGTTCAAAAAATAATTATTTCAAAATACAGTACCTTCCCAACCAACAGCTTGCAATGGTGGAATATCATTAGTGACAACATATTTTTCTTCATAAACCATTTGAGCAGCTGTAATGACTTGAGCAATTAGGATCAATAAGTCACCTGAAAGAAATACACATCAATAAATTTCTAAGTAAACCTAATTCATTAGGCTTAAAAATTGTTGACATAGATTAAAACATGTAAAATGCATTCTAATCATTTAAACATTTACACAAATATCAATCATTTTTGAGCTAACTGCAGAAATTTGAAGTTTTAAATATTAAGTATGTTTTTGACACACGCAGTTCTTATTCTCAAGACTAAGCTTTTACACAAACTTTCAAACATATTTTTCTATACGCTGTTAAAAAATGTTGTCAATTAGTTGTTTTTTTGGACATTTATCTCTACTTTGATAATTTCATTCTTTTATTTTTTAGTCACTCCTACATAAGTCATTCAAATTTAATTAAAATGATCACACATTGGCGAGGGTACAGTACAAACAATGTCAACAATTTATGAGTTTAACACAGAATTCTAACACTTTTTAAATCACAAGTTTGCTTATAACTATAACTTTAGAAAATAATGATTTTAAATAAAAAAATTTATCATTATTATTCCAGAGAAGTGTACAAACACAAAGTTGTGACCTACTCCACCAGAGCAAAATTATTTACAATTTAAAATTTTATTTGCTTTTGTTTTTTTATAATATTCAGATTCGCAAACAATAGGTAGAAACTAACCACCAATATTCAACGTAGAAATTAAACAAATAAATGTTTACCAAGAATGACTGATTTGTGTCCACCGTCATCATTTGATTCAGTAGACAAAAAATCTGAAGCGCCGACAGTTGCCAAACCAAACATAATTGTGAATATACCTAACCAATGGCGCAGAGATACCTCACGTTGAACAAACACTCTTGAAAAAATAGCGGTAAAGATTATTACGGCACCTGAAAGCAACGTCAATAAAATATTTATTATTAGCGATGAAATTTTATTAGTTGCTTAAATAAATAGGTCCATTCAAATTTTACCTCTTAACATTTGAAAGCTAGATGCATAGGTCATTGTTAGACCAATGTACATAAGTGTTGTAGCTATCATGTCGAATATTGCTGGGATAAGAAATAAAAATGGACTGAAGTCTTGGTTGCCTTTAACTATTGGACTATCATCGATGGAATACTACAAAAACATAAAACAACAGTGTTGGACAGATACACATTTTATGTTTTAATTTTTAATATTAGAATAAATAACTAACTTGTCTTTTAATATGGTATCTATAGGCCAATTTAAAGAACAACAAGCATAAAAACTCGCCAAGAAACATTGCTAATGACTGAACAAAAGGATGATTAAAGGGTCGAGCTTTTCCGCCGTCCGAACCAACGGATTCCAGATTGTCAGCCCACCTAAAAAAAAAAAAAATACACACCGTACATAGAGAGGTAGGTAATATTTTAATTAAACCTAATCCACTAAAACATGGTATAGGCTGCTTTATGAGAAAAATTCATCGAGTACAATAATAACACGGTTTTTAGTTTAAACACCAATCGTATTTTAAGTGCTTACTGATTAAGCATTAGAACTATTTAGATTTTTCGTTTTGTTATACATTGAATGCAAATGCTGAACATCGCAAACGTGGTGAGTAGACATTCGAACAGTACATTTTAATCAAACAACAATTAAGCATTTTTTTTTTTAATATTTAAACGGCTATTTAGTTGAGCTGAATCTGATTAATAGGCTTGCAGATGATTGCTGACATAAGTTAAAATATCATGACGACATACTATTAATTTCATAAAATGTGAATACAATATAAGTGCCGGGGGTGCAAGGAACCTCCGGGCTTCTGTTAAATTTAAACGACGGTTTTTTTAAGGGCCTATTATTGGAACACGAGTGTCGTAACGTTGGCTTGCACACCCACCGATACACACCGAGTTGTGAGCCACTTTACAACACAAACTATCAATATTTAAGACAAATTAGAGATGAAAAGGTTATGCCTATGGAATTATTAACTGTTGATAGGACTGTGAAGTAGCGTTTACACAAAGAATGACATTGATACAACAAAGCTTTAGTATCATAATACTAAGAGAAAAGTGAATTTTTTCAATTTTTTTTTTTCTTCTCGTGTCGCACAAAATATAGTGAAAGCTCATTACCATCGGTATAGATAGCCTAAATATAACACTGTATAAAACATAGCGTTGCAGAGTACGTATTCTGGCCCAACTAGCAAAAGATGTGGTAGGTAACGAATAACAGGTAATGCCTATGAAATATACTTGAAAAGGAAACTGGACTTTACTAGTAGACATTACTATAATATTCATATTGTCAGGCACATTTTAGGAGGGGCATTTAATCTCAGATGCTTGAAATTAATCATAGCTTCAAGGTTGGTCGATAAAACACAAACCACGGAAAATTGAAAGTTTTACAGACGTACACCTAGCGTAAATCATGTAATCACAATTGTTAAGGCACGCCGAGTAAAGTGTTGACTTTAAACTCAACTGAGAGTCACTCGGGTAGTAGAGGTAACCACTATGGCTAAAATCGACAAGCCTCAACGCTCTTTAGGGCCGAACAAATGCCTGAAAGTAGAGGACCGTACTTACTTGACGCTGAGCGTGTTGATGGAGCCGGTGATGACCATCCCGACGGCCAACATTAATTGGTAGGACGAGTACATGGCTGTGGACTTAACTCGGCGGCAGCTGGGACGTACGCTTCAGCCGCGCGGGAGTCACCAAGTGGTACAGATCTGAAAATTCGCACACAACTTAATAGCACAAAGTATCCGACAAAATTCCGTCGTCGCATCCATCTTTCTACCTGCCTGATATTATAAGGTCGCGATAATTTTTTGCACGCGCAAGCTCGAATTGAATAAACAAAATTGAAGGCGGCCAGTTTGAAGGAGGCAGGCTGAAAAAATATCTTGTAAAAATTTGAGGGGTCTCTCCAATCACTCCCTTCGATTCAAGCGCACGGTCTCGGGAGCGATCGAGCACAGCACAAATGGATCAAACATTCAATATATTTTGTTATCGACTGTTGTCGTATTACGGGGCGTATTGGAAACAAACGAAAAATTATTACTACTATTACGAATCCCGACGACGAGGCCTTTGAGCACTTACGCGTAATCTATACTATATGTATACTCTACTGCGGGTGGGCAAATGACGTGTGTGTGTGTGTTCAAAACGAAACAGAGTGAAAAAAAAATTTATTAAAAAACAAACCGCTTCGGTACGAATGGTGGCGGCGACGACGGGTGAAACGAAGAACGGAATCGAACAGTACCGCCGGAACGTTGCAGCGAGAGATAATATTGTGATTTTTTTTTCCTTTCGTATAATTCGATTTAACGAGGTTTTAACTACTTTTTTTGTATAGACACATTTTGCATTAGGCACATTGATTTCAATAACGTCTGATCGACATGTAACATAATTGCTAGGCGTACTTACCGAAAACAAGTAAACCGCGACAAAACTGTATTGTGTGAGACAAAAACAAAAAAATTTGTTGTAAACAAGAGAAAACTATAATAGCAGCAAAATACAAACGAGTTTGATAACGTCATTGTCAGCTGCGGGGCAAGACGTGCGGAGTGCGCATGCGTGTTTTGTGCGTTCCTGTGTTTAGAGACTATATAGGGATGGAAAATAATAATAATAATGTGAAGTTTCAGTTGAGAGAATCGATTCTCCCGTATCGGAAGAACTGAAGTAAAATATTATAAAAAACGAGTGATTCGTTCGAATCAATTCCAACGAATTTTTAATAGTATAGGTATTACCGGACCCGACAATCTCCGCAATGACGACTCGCCGCGGTTCAGTTTTGATGTTTGAAGCGAACTTGCCGCCGAATCAATTATTTTTTTTGCCGATTCTTTCTGTTCGTCTTCTAAAAGGATCGCGATTCGTTCGTCCCTCGGCGACACGCAAGGTGTGCAAGGACGCGTTTTGGGACGGTCGAGGATACGTGGTGTGCCCTTCTGCAGGGTTTTAAAAAACCAAGTTCATTTATGCCAGACGAAGAACTTTTTTATCCGCGTTGCTCACACAAATCTCCGGATTTCCTGCCGTTTATCGAAAATCCTCGGATTTCCTGCCACTCGGTCGAAAAATCCGCGGATTTCCTGCACATTTTTTTTTCTTGCGACGTCCGAAACGTGGCTGTTGATTACACCACGAAATAAATGAAGTATAATAAGATTTATTTATTCTTTAAAATTTCATTAATCGTTCTGTGAACGTACCGTATTTATTAAACTTGGTTTGCACACTTGGTCGCACCACCGTAACAGATGAGACCATACAGACTGCGGTTTATACAGACGGACGTCATGAAAAATCCTCAAATTTCCCTGAAATAGCGAACATCATCCTGCCGATCTTCAGAATCTCCGGACAGAGGAAAAAATCCTCGAATCCGGCAGCTCTATCGGGCCGGTCAAAACTAGCGTTAGTATAATCGGCTTTAATCGCTGTGTGGCGAACGCAGGGACGTGTTAAAAACCCCGCCCGAAACACAAAAGAAAGTACGAATTTCGAATAGTCCAAAATAATGTTTGTGTCCGGAAATTTATACGTGGAATTGTTTTATGTACAAAACGAATACGAATAGAGCGTGTGGGGTACCCGTAACGAATTGAAATTCACAAAAATTCGTATCGTTATTATCCGTACTTTCAATATGGAAAACAATGAAAAAAAATAAAAATAATAGCAATAGACATAGGTAACGCCCACCAACATCATCCCTTATATAGGAACACTGAAAAGTAAAAAATTGGGTTCACAATTAATCATTCAAAGAGATGGAAATTTACTGTTCAGCTGATGAATACTAGAATTGATCAATTCACATAGCTCAAAACAAACACGGGGGGAAAGCAAAAAAATCGCCCAACGGAGATTTCAGATGGTGTGTGTTCAAAAATGCATTCTGTTCTGCTCTTGTCTAACATCCTGCAGTGGCGTGAACAGAATTTTTTCAAAAAGATGTAAACACGACTCGTTTTATAACGTACACCCTGTCCTTCCCCGATATTACACCGAATTGGCCTTGTACCGCGTTCATACCTGTTCCGCGTCTGCGGGTCACTACTATTCATAGGGAGACGACTTGAGGGAGAGCCTGACCGAATCAAGCAGGTACCATAGAAAATAAAACATTTCTAATAAGACACGTTACATACATCTATTTCGTGTTAATATTTATAGTACCTAAGTTGTTACAGGTGGGTATATATCCTCTACGTGTCAAGATTGAGTACTTAAATAAATAGGATGAAGTCGTATGAAATGGAGAGAACGCGTCGGGCGGTCGACAGGAACAGCTAGTACGAGTGTGGTGGAGATGAGAATGCTTAGATGGAATAGTAACGAGACAGTAAGAAACGAATGTGTAAGAACAGTTTTGAACATTGAAGAGGTAATGTGTGTTTGGGGACGACGCGAATGATCGTGGCGAGTGCGGACATTAAAGGCGTCCAAAAAATGATGAACAAAACGTGGCAAGAACGAAAAAAAAACAGTCAACAAAGGCGGCAGCGGTCAGGTAAACTAAAAAAATACAATCGAGTCTATTTATTTTTGCAAACACAATAATTTACAAAACAGCGTGTACACGTTATATTATAATATATATCAGGTATTTTGTACACAACATATGTAATATGGTCTTAATATATAACATTTTCACTGTGGCATATTAGGTATAATATATTGAGCAAAGATGTACCTACTACTTACACAGACGAACAAGTTTAAACAAAATTACACATTATAATTTTCATTTTGTGTTTGAACACTTACCAACGAACGTTGGAAGACATCACGTTTGTTTTTTACACGATAATAAAACATTCAGTATAAAAAATGTTTAGTAAAAACCGATGAAAATATGTATAAAAAAAAAATTAATAAACACTTACAAAACTTAACGTTTTTTTAACATAATACGACGTGATAATACGTCATAATAATTGTTATAAGTTAAAAATTGATTGCCGTCGAATGATCGCGCGATAATTTGGCAAGAAAAAAATCAATAAGATCATTCCTCGTCTTCCTCGCGGACGCACGATCTCGGTAAATATTACATTACAATACGGGTACGTAATTAAACCCGAGGAATCTTAAGTAAAACAATTAAAAATATATAAATTATTGCTCCGGTATGGCGTGGGGGGGACAGGAAACGTTTTTTTTTTTCTCTCGTTTTAGTGCGACGAAACGAGTAAATACGTACTGTACGTACGATCGCATTTTAATCAACTTAAAAAACCAGTGTGGATGGAAAAAAAAAAAAATATACCTAAATCGGTATAAATATCATGTATCCACGTCGGCGATTTGTAAAATTTTTTTCTCGGTTATTTAGGTACTCGCGCGAATCTTAACAATAACACGATATTATAAATACACTATACTCTTTTCAATACATTTATCATGTACGTTTGATCGTTTCAATGTACATTTCGCTAATTGGTATTTCGAAATAAAACGATTCAAATATATTAGATACACTTGTCTCGACGACGTACAAAAAAAAAATTTGTTTTTTTTTTTTCACGTACAAAAAACATGCAGGCTTAATACAAATCAGATATGTACACTGATCAGGAACATTATAGTTGTAAAAAAAAAAAAAATTAAAAAAAATTGCCGCAGCAGCAGCAGCAGCGTCCTATAGTAAGCCCGTCTCTCGGGTTTTCTTATTCGTACAATAATAATTATAATAATAAAAGTCGACAGGGTAACTATTAAGTAGTTTTGATACTTTTTTTACTGTCAATCCTACGCGTAACCTGAGCGCTTAGCCGAGTAGTAGTAGAATTTTTGTTCGTTAAAATAATATCGATTACGAAACACGTCGTAAACAACAACAACAACGATGATATTATCACCATTTATTTGTACGAGAGCGACCACGACGGTCATCAGACGTAAGACTCTTCGTCCGCGTACGTTCTGGTGACGACGAACCGCTGCTGCTGCGCCTGGCTGCACTCGCCCAGATAGTACGAGGTGATGGGCGCGCGGCGGCGGTGATTGGCGGCGGCCGCGGCGGCTGTGGCTGTGGCTGTGGCGGCTGCGGCCGTCGGCGGCGGCGGCGCGCGGTACGGCGGCGGCGGCGGAAGCGACCGGGACCGGGACGACGCGGCCGCCGACTTTTCCTCCTTGCGCCTCAGCCGGCCGCGCAGCCGCACGGTGCCGTCCGCGTGCTGCTGCACCGGCGTCTGCTGCTGCACCGGCGTCTGCTGCAGCTGGTGCTGCTGTTGCTGTCTCAGCTTCAGCGTGTCCGCGGCCACTTCGGTGCCGCGCGAGTTGCTCCGGGACACGTGCGGCGTACAGTCTTCGTCGGACACCGTGCTGGAGTCCTCGTCGTCCTCGTCCCGTTCCGCCTTCTTGTCGTCGTCGCCGTCGCGGTCGTCGCGGTCGTCGTCGGCCGCAGCCGCGGCCGCGCAGTACCTCCTGCAGTCGACCACCTCGGCCACACGCCGCACGGGCTCCTCCTTTCTGCCGTTGCCGCCGCAGTACGCGACGACGGGGCTTCGCCGCGCCGCCGACACCGGCTTGATGGTCAGCTCCGTGTTGTAGTTGTTCGGGTGCAACGAGTCGACCACCACTTCGGACTTGACGTTGTTGTTGTTGTAATAGTTATTATACCCGTTGGTCGTCATCGTTTTCCGGTACTGCTGCTGCTGCTGCTGCGTGTCCTGGTGCAGCGGTAGAGACGATAATATCCTGGACGACGACGGTTTGGCGCGACGTGGCGGCGTCGGCGGCGCGTTGCCGTCCAGCACGGACTCTTCGGACGCGGTGCGGCGCACGGCCTCCTTGCTGGCGGCCGCGGTCAGCCGCTTGGACCTCTGCCGGAACCACGCCTGTCGCTGGAAGTTCGCGTTCTTCCGCTCCTCCCAGCCCGGGTACACGCGCACGTACTCGCCCCGGTGCAGCAGGGCGGGTGGCGACGCCGCCGCCGCCGCCGCCGTCTTGCACGGGAGCAGTTGCTGTCGCTGTCGCAGATGCAGGTCGAACGCCGGGTCGTAGCCGCTGGAGCTGGTCGACCCGCTCTCCTCTTCGTCGGGCGTGTACAGCTGCGAGTCGGACAGCGTCAGTCCCGAGTCCCGGCTCAGCGATATCTGGTCCTTCCTGGGCGGCGGGCTCACTTCCAGGCTGTCGATGGAACTGTCGTCCCGTCTCATCGCTGTGAATCGTTAGAGAATTCATTAGTTACACTACAGTGTCTCCGATAGTAAGGGAAAAAATCGAGCGGTGCCTCCACAAAACAAAAAAAAATAAATACTTTTGCCTGCTTCTATGTAAATGCGCGCGCATCATCTATATTTTTTTTAAGTCCGCAAAGTACAGTAGAGATTTCGCTATAACACGACGTGCATAGTATGAAACACATTTTTTTGTAACGTCGTCGGCATACTTTGTTTTTTTATTACGGATCTCTCCGCCGCGCACATACAGCGTCGTCGTGCTGAAGTCAAACGGTGGTGAAACACTTATTAGTTGTTTATACGATATCGTTTTGGCCGACGTATCCAAAAAAAAACACTACAGATTTCAAAAGAAAAATCGTAATTAATCTGATATTCTCTAGACAGTCGGTATATAGTACGAAAACGATATAGTTTTGCACGAGTGTAATTGTGTCGAAATTCTTTCGACAAAAATTTAACAAACGCCGCAGAAACGCCTCGTAGGTCGCGCAGGGATTTCATACATACAGCTGTGGCCTACCGCGGAATTCGAAGGGACCGAACACGTTTTGGTCTCTCTGGGAACGATACAATATTGTATACAAAAATTGCACTTACAGTCGGATTCCTCGGTGCCGGAGTCCCGTGGGTCGCCCAGCAGAATCGGCACTTGCGGCCCGCACAGCACCTCGCAGTGGGTGATGAGGATCTCGACGAGCGCCGGCACGGTGCGCAGGTCCTCGGCGGGACACGAGGCCGGCGAGTCGGCCCACAGCAGGGACGGTCCCACGCACACGCCCAGGTTGGCGGCCGACATCAGGTTGTGCGCGGACCTTTGGGATATGTTGTACAGCACGCACAGGAAGTGGCACAGCAGATGATAGTTCGGCTTGGGCAACTGTCCGACGATCCTGCGACGTGGGAAAGAAAACGATATTTTTTTACAAACACGACCGTTGTACAAGAACGCGTTAACAGAACGAAATGAATTAGCGAAGTGAAGGCGAGAATTCGAGCGGCTGGGGCTAATAAACGCTACCATCGGGCTGAACAAGTGCGATCCAGAACACTTCCGACACATTTGAAGATTCGAACGTACCGGACGTTAGTAAAACCACGCGGTGACTTACGGGTAGGAAACACGTGGAGACGGACTACAAGCTCATTACGGTCATTTTCGAAAGCTCGGAAAAAAAAAGAGTACGGTCCGTGTAAAGTACTGCTGGAGAATCCGGAAGAATAGAGAACTGTATCGAAGCCCGAGCGTTGCGGGAGACATTACTAATAGATACGACTAATCTGGGCGGCTGGAAAGGATCGGTGCGGAGAACAGCAGTGCTGGAAAGTGTGCATCGCGAGGATAAGATGAATTCGCGAAGAAGAAAAGAAGACATCCGAGGTCAAGACAGGAGGACGGGGTGGTAAAAGGGAACGCGGAGCCGCCGATTGAGAGCTGGAAGGAAATATCGTCAGAAAGGGAAAACTGGTGGCAAACGTGTTGAACGCCCGGCACGGTAGTGTCTGGTCGTAAAGACCGAAAAACCGCGAAGAACATTATTAGAATATACCTATACGAGTGCAGTAGTACAAAAAAAAAAAAAATTCGTCAGATTTTTTTCACTAACTTGCACTTTACATGATGAGATTCCCTTACACCGCGAAAGTTTTTCCTCCTAAACGGCGACGTTTATACGTGAATCGTTTAAAATTTTCCACGGTACGAGTAAAACACAAAATACACAGTAATCAACCGCATAGTCGTATAAATAAGCATATTAAAAATAATTTTGGGAGAAGAACGTGTTTGGAAATCGAAATGAAATTCGCGAGACTAAGCTTTCTCCCCCCGGGCATAATAGGCGCGATTCGGAGGGACGTCTTGTGGCCGCCCAACTTTAAAAAAAAAAAAATGCACCCTCATCTTAACGCGAATCGCCCTCCACTAATGTGATTTCGGCTCTTCAAAAAAAAATTACTGTGCCCACTCACGTTTTGATTCTAAACAGCTTTGTGGACAGGTCGGAACAGTTCAGCGCGGCTCTCCATTTCGGGAACAGGCCGGTGCACAGCAACGGGTCGGGCAACGAGCGCAGCATGTCTTTGAACAGGGCCGCGATGACCAGCACCGGCACGTTCTCCAGGCACACGTCCTCGCAAACGTCCATTTTCTCGCGCAACTCGCGCACCAGCCGGGCGTTCGCGGACTTTCTGAATATTCCCTGGGTGAACGGTCCTTTGGTGAACATCTGGTGTAACATGGCCTGCAGCAATCGATAAAAAAGTTCTCTCGTCAATAATGTACTCGTGTATCAAAACTTGTGCCGACTTTATCGCGGCAGTATCGGAAGATAGTAACGAAATGGGTAATATCATGTTTAAGATTGAAAAAAAAAAAAAGCTACAGTACAAAATGTGAAAAACAAATTAGGAGCCGTCAAAATGAAATAAAAAATAATGCCCGAGTTTGTAATACTCACGCATCGTATAAACGATCGTATTGTGGACAATATTCTTCAAGCTTTATGCCATAACGGCGTTTGTATTTCCCGTGGATTAATATCGAAAATGTTGTAAAACGTTTAGTGAATCAACACTACATGTCGTACAGGCGCCCGACGCATCGGCACTCATTGGTTATGGTTTGAATTATAACGCGTTATAAAAAGATAGGTACGAAAATGTCCCGAATTTTTTTCATTTTCAACATCTTCATCGTGCATCGAAATTCGAAAATCGAGCGCCCTAGAAGAGAGCAGAACACTTTTCCTATTTCTATAGTGGTGCGAAAAAAATCGTTAAAAAATCCGTCCATCGGCGTCATCCAGCACCGATTTACGTACCAACGAATCATTATTCAAAAACGGCAAACGGAGCGGGCGCGTTTTGAAACACTCGAAGCGTTTTCGAAATAACAACATTTAACAAAACACGTTTTGAATCTAAATTCGCGATAAATATTACCACGCCAGCCAAAAAACGGTTATAATTTAGGAAACGGTTTACGGACGTGCATAATAATAATTAATCGACGCGTGTTCAGACACACAACTGCCCGGGTACGATACATACGCGAGTAGTGTTGGTTTTGTATTTAAAAAACACCGCCATTACCTATTATTAGCTATAGATTCAAACACGCCGAACGCAATTATTTCAAAAACAACAAAGATATAGTCAATATTTTATGCGTCGCACGCGTTTTTCTTCACTTACCATAACCGGCTTCGGTAGGTTTACGCCGTCGCAGATTCGGTTCAGAGGCACGCCGAACAAGTTTCCGCCGTTTTCTTTCGTAGGAGTCTTCTTGAACACTTGACCGATCTTTATGCGGCCGGACGACTTTTTCGGCGTCTTTTTGCTGTTCGTTTCGCTCTCTTGAACTTTAACGCTCCTGTGCGAAACACCGACGATCAAAAATTAAACACGACATTCGATTATATACATCATCGGCTAGGCAATAGGTACACCACAACCGTATTGTTTTCGGCAGAAAAAAAAAAAAACCTATCGCCCGTAATACAAAAACGCATTCGTTAATGACGTCGTTTATTTTATAGCGTTATTTTTTTATTATACAGTTTATTTTTCTATAGCATTGTTATTATCTTTGTCACTGCGTTATCTCTTGCGGTCCCACGACGTTGTTTTGTCGCGCGCCGTGAGAAATCAAACAGCGCACCGGCAGCATTCACGTGTGATTTTTTTTCGTCGTCTAATCGCCAATTACTATTTTAGTAGAGAGACTTTAACCGTGTTACAAAAATTTATATAAAAAAACAATCACCTGGCACAGATCGTCAGCATCGCGCGTCGTTATCACCGCAAACAATTTACCTATATTATAAGTACCTACTAATATCGTAAAAAAAATACCGTCATTAAAATTTTTATAATACCGCGCCCGGGGATTACGGAACAAAACACGAGAAAATTAACGAAACCGACGGCGTTTTTCGCGAATCGAAAAAAAAACAAAACGCACCGTTTTATTTCTTTATTTCGGATTGCCTAGATATCCATAATAATAACCTAGAGCGAACTACTAAACGCGAAGACGAAATGTTATGATGCGATATTAGTCGCCGATTCGCCGCGTCCCAAGTTATTACATAATATTATACAGGTCTGATTAGATATACGTGCCTGCAGTGCTCGGGTGTAAAATGCAGTTTATTTTTAAAATCCAGAAAATTCTCGGGTTTTATAATACGATTAATTAAAAATTGTTACAACGACAACGTAAAATGCAAATAACAACAATTTATTCCATAAAAACAGCTGTAGGAAATCGCTGTTTGGTTTTACGAGACGATAATATTACGATGTTCAATTTTAATTTTCGTCGATTAGTATAATAATAGTTATCGATGACCAAAGAAAAACGAAAAAGCGTGCTTAATATATATAACTGATTCATTAGGTAGGTAGCTTTTTTTTGAAGTTGTTTTGTTAGTCGAATACATCGCAGGCCGGGCGTTTTGTGAATTTTTTATCAAACAAAGTTTTTTTCAACCGAGTTCGGTTTCCTATCTAATCTAGTTATTTATTTTTTTACATTCTGATCGTTAGCGAATTTTAATATTGTTTTTACAAAGATGTTTTTGTTCTAAAGTCCTAGCAGAAAGACTGCTCCGATTTTAACGTACGTAAAGATAGCTGACAATTGATCCGAGATGGTACGTTATCTAATGCGTTTTTTTTTTTTTAAATTTTGATTGTTTTTGGAGTTACGTGGAAAAAACGAAAACGTCCCGATTTTCGAAACCGCTCCGTCCGACTCGAAGTTCATACATGCCGTTCAGAAGGGTTAAACACTGCTGAAATTTCAATCGATTTCGATCGTTTTTAAGGGAGTTATGGAATTTCACGCAGTCATATCATTCCATTCGACCTCTAGTTTTTATGTTTTTAGTCTCGAAACACTAATACAATCTGAACAACATAGTTTTACATAGTATAGTATGGTCGAAAAATTAAAAAAAAATGGTTCGCGCGATTTTGGTTTATGGCCGATTTCACGTTGTTATTCCGTCGTAACACTCGTCGTTCCGGGCGGCCGTGTACGTTTGCGCTACGGGAGGAACAAGCGATTACGGGAAAAGTGTTTTTTTTACACGTCGATTCAGGATTTTTTTTTGATCATAACATCCGGAATAAGGATCGGGGACATTTTACGCGAAGTAGGAAAGATGCGGATTTCATAAACGTTTGTACCACGGCGTATACATTATATATAGACGACGACTGAGTTCGCTCAGAATCGTTTTCTCGATGGCAACATCCATGGCTTGTCGTCGCTATCGGATAGTAATACAATCGTTTGGAACCAGAACTTCTCTAAACCGGCGAAGCGCGTAGTCGCTGTCCACCTATGGACGACACTCTATCCCCCAGCTTTTTCGCCGTCGACTTTCTCAGACCGCCGAAGAAGTCGACCGAATCGAACCGAACGACTTACGACGGCGATTACTTATCGGTTTTTTATCGGTCGTGCGAAATACCTCAGTATGAAATGGCACCGGGCCAACGGGTCGTGCACGTTGTTGCAGTGGTCCAGGTCGAATCCCTCCTCGGCGCTCAGCCCGACGTCCCGCAGACAACTCAGCTTGATCGAGAACGGTTTCTCGTGGCCGAACAGCGGATACGGCACGTCCTCCCGCTGCGTCTTGGCCCACAGCCGATACTGGCTCGGGTCCGCGTCCCTCATCTCCAAGTGGTCCAGAGCGATTTTCACGCAGTCCCCGGCGCTCTCGTCCGGCCCGATCGCGAACGTCTTGCACTGCGAAAAAAAAAAAATCGTAACATTATATGTTGTCCCGATCATGCGCGAAGGGACAAAGAACGGATCGGGGGCGCACGACGCGCGAGACGAGAGGAAACGAATGGAGTTAGAGCGGCGGCAGTAGAATACGCACCAAAAGGCGGACTCGAAAAGCGATGGACGGAACAACAAGATCTAGAGAGGTCAGGAGGAGGTCAACAGATCGGGAGGAAACAATACAGGATCGTGATTCTTTGAGATCAGTGCGACGGTGGCTGCCAAAACTCTTACAGAGCTGTGAAGGCACATACGAAGAAGAATACGTGCAATCGTCGCCCTGATAGACGAGACGAACGAAACGTTTTTCCAAAAAAATACGTTTTGCAGTATTCGACCGTGTAGGTAGTAAAAATCGTTTTAAAAAAAAAGTATGTACACTCTATCGAAATTGTAGTGGTTTTGTGCAGAAGACACATTCTTTCGACTATTTTTTTTTTTTTAACGAAACGATAAATAACTGTTCACGCGATTCTGATAGCGAGCTATTTTTAAAGGGCTTTGTTCTACAAGGGCGTCATTTCAGTATATATTTTCAGGGCAAATAAATGCGTGGAATCATCGCTCTAATCTTTTCTATAGAGAGGAGTGTGTGCATTTGCCCGTCCCTAGCCTTTAAAAAAAGCTTTGGCTTGTCCTTATATTTATTGGCTAAATTCGACCGAATCCGTTCGAAACGGGTCGGCTCGAGGACCGATTAAAATTTCAACTATTGGTCATTTTTTCGCCCGGAAAATACAGAAACGACGCCCTTGTAGAATAAAGCCCTTTAAAAATAGTTAATTACGGTCCCAAACGGTACATTATATACTATATTTGGTATTAATATTTTGTCTTTTTTTTTTTTTCCTGAGCTGGTAAGGTAGAATATCCATTATACGGGCTGCACGATTTTGTAATTGTCATTTTTTCTTATAAACATTTTGAAAAACGTTAATGTAACGTACGGAACGAACATGCGTCAGAAAAAGTTTAAACGATTTTAATGGTTTACGAGTTAAAAAATTACAACAGTATCGTCGAGGACTCACCGCGAGCTCGCTATATCAGAATCGCGTAAACGTAGCTGTTATTTATTGTTTCGTCGTGTAAAATAGTCGAAAGAATGTCATCTGCCCAAAATCACTTAAATTTCGATATGGTATACCTACTTTTTTTCTTCTTTTTTTTTTAAAGTTTTAAGCGTTTTTACTACCATTATATACACGCGGTCGAATATAAGTGCCCGGGGAAGGTTTAGGGGGCATAATATCTATAAAAAAAATTAACGGAGGTACATCATTCATTTACGCACTCACGTGCTGTATATATGAATTTGTAGATTTGTAACTGTACGTGGTAATTTACCTCCTCTGCAGCTCAAGGCATACATCATACATCGAGTAAAGTAGATACCGCGATAATGTATTCACGCTCTGAAGTCGGAAATCGGAGAACGACACATTTCAGTAATAAAAAGCAGCAGGTACCATTGTTATATACTCGCGAAAATTCAAAGTTTTTTTAATTCAGGGCTTGAAATTCAGGGAGAAAAAAAAAAACGTGGTATATGTACATCGAACGTTATATAAAATATTTAAAAATGTCGATTTTTACACGCAATAGGGGGCTGTAATAGTTGACACGCAGAAATATAATACGATGTTTATAAAGCGGTATAGCGCTCGGGTGCAGTCAGGAGAAATGCTATTCTGTTGTCATTGCATTTTATAAAATATACAATTGCGCGTACTACGAGTATATAATATACGCATTGAATGTTAAAACCAACTCGTCGTAAGCCGCATTTACACTATCAACGGTATAAATATAAATTTGAGAAATGTTTAAAAAAATACAATTGTCCACAGTGTATGATTAAAAACATTTAGTATTCGTATCGTAATAATATCATCGAATCTTATATTATACTTACGTATTCTATGCTGGCGTTGAGATCTTGGTAAAACACTTGGACGTTGGTGGTCGGAGGTTCTTTTTGTATTTCTTGCTGCGATTCTTGCGTCAGTTTCGACCACCACAAGTCTCTGGTGGCTTGGGTGCTGTAAACAAAAACACGGGAACAAAGTTAGCGATATCATCATCATTGTGAGATCGAATATAATGTTGCCAGTATGGCTGCTATCCTAAAAACTACAAAAACCGCGTCTATGCCTAAAAAAAGCCGGAATCAGTAAAGGTCGCGTGAGAATAGTTTCACGGAGCAGCGACTAAGTTTTGGGTTTCCGATTTGGAAGTTGCGTTTTAAGCGTATAAAAATCATTGTCTTCGAAAAAACGATTCTGAGCTTCTCGGTTGTCTGTAGTACGTGCCCTGGTTAACTTTTCAAGAAATTCAAAGTTTTATACTTGATTCAACAATGTTCGAAATCACTTGAAACTCTTATCAAACCCGTACCTCGCCTATTTTAATAGTGTGTTCCAGCTCGTTTCGATTATTATTTTGGATGTCCAAAACACGTTCGCCGTAATATTAATGTTTTTTCCTTAGTTTCTCGATTGTAACTATTTCACATTCGAACATTCAAATTTGAGACCCCTAAAAGTACTAGCACAGTCCAAATATTGTATCGAATCGCGTTGATACAATTTTTTTCTCCAAAACGGTTATGATCGGTTTTTGCCGATTTTCCGATTTTTGAACGACTGAAAAAAATTGTTTTGTATTGTAATTTTTCGGTCACATACGAGACGCGTATATTACGTCGGTCACTAATCGGTACAAAAATCTCAAAGCTTTTAGTTAACAATCGAAACTTTTATTGAACAAAAACCGCAAAAAAAGGGAAATTTTCAAAAATTTCTAAAGTTTAGCTCAAAAACGATTGCAATATTTTGAAACCGAACCTGCGTCATACCCAAACGAATAAAGCGTAAAATTTTCAGGAATCATTATTGCGGAAGTCGCGACCAAACCGATTTTGTCCAAATCACGTTTACCGGGCAATGTTTTTTTCTCGGTTTCTCGCGTACTAATGTTTTTGAATTGAAAATTTTTTTATAAAACGTTTTTCATAATGCGCGTTGGGCTTTCGGAAAAATGTATTCCGACCGTTGTGCATCGGTGCAATGCTCTGTCGCAGACGGAAAAAAAACACGTGTTTGGTAAAATCAATAGCTAACGCTCAGAATCCAAAACGGCCCCGCGCACATAAATTACGTATTTGTATAATAATTGCGGGTATAAGGCCATACCGGGGCTTCACTTCCCAGCTATATATAGTCCTCACCCACACCTATGACCGACCCAAAAAAAAAAAAAAGCTAAAGGTATCGTCGTTACACTATACAATATATATATATGCGATAATTATTAATGTTTGAGAATAGGGCGCAAAAAACGCGGATTATACATTATTAGGTACCTACACCTGCCGCCAGCCACGATTTAGAGGCATTTGAGTTTTGTAATTCTATACACCGATGGAATTTTGAATTTATCGTATCGGTTAGACTGCAAACATTTTTTTCTGTTATCCTCACTCGACGACATATATCGTTGAAAAGCGGTAATAGCTGGCGGCGCCACGGCGCTCGAGCTCGCGTATTTTATACCATCAGACCTAATAATAATTACCTATATGCATCGCGATATTCAAAACAATGTTATATACACACGTCGGATAATTAATGTAAAAAAAATGTGCGAGATAATCATTTAACACCGCGGAATTTAATCCGTATTGATATAATCCGCGAGCAAACATTTTCTTCTTCGTATATAAAACCGTTTCTTCCGTTTATTTCCGTTTATTATTATTTTTACGCGTAAATTATACAAACGCGACTCGGTATCGAAGAACATCGACATTTTACACCTCGTCGCGCTCCCGGATGTATAGTATCGACTGACTGACTAATTAACGCGTCCGTTTAACAAGTGTGCGAAAAACGTTTTTTTTTTCAACTCGTATTACACCTATGTGCGTTATTTATTGTTACACGCGTGTTACCGTACGAAATTCTTTCGGCAACTAATTCACAACCAACTGACCAGTACAATAATATTATATCATAAATATTACGAACACGTGGACGTATTACATATATTTGATCGAAATATTTCGTTTTTTTTTTCGCGCATTCTTTAAACTCCGTAACATAATTATTGTACATGGCTCGCTCCGACCAGTGTGTGTACGGTCGTCAGATGTAAAACGTATTCAAAACTCAAAACTGACTCAACTAGACACATACCGCAAAACAATTATCTAAATAATAATAATACGAGACGCGCGACGGTGATTCATAATGATACCTGTGCGGTTATATTTCGATTTTTGAAAAACTTGTATTTTTTGCGTGTTTGATATTTTTTTTTTATAGTTGAATACCGTAGAGCCAGAGAAGAAGATTATAGACGCGAATTTTAGTTTTGAGACTTAATTTTGAGAATTTACCGAGAACAGGTCCGAGGGAGTAAAGTCGTTGGTTTAATTTTGTGAACGTGTTTAGCCCGTGTTAGTCAAAGGTTAGATATTTGACTAATATTTCACAATATTTTAATAAAAGAAAAATGTGATACGACGTTTATTTGATGTTTTTGACGTTTATTTATTTTATTACTTACGGGCCATCTTCTCCGCCACCGCCGCGGTGTTTGTACTTGAAACTACCGTTCAAGCCGTTTTCCACGCCGGGCGTCGAATACTTGGCTTTAATTTTTTCCGCACCGTGACCGAAATCCAGACCGAAGTATAGCAAACATTTTTTTATGCGCCCAAAAAGCATTCTACGGTACGTTCGGTTAAAAAATGATCATCGTTAGAAAATCGTTTTATCATTTTTTTTATTTATTTTACGCGAACTATCGTAATATCATCGACATTGTGTATTCGCGCGCGTTGTGCTACTCGCTTACGCCGCGCGCTGCACAAGACTGTGTTGTTGAACGTTCGAACTATTTACAGTGGTTAAATATACAGTAACTGGGTGGGCACTTATCGTCGTCGTTTGTTTGTGCTGCGAATCGCGACTAGAGAATAAATAACACGAATAAAGACGGATAAAATGGTGGAAGTGGTTATACGCACGTTTTTTTTTTTTGACGATTATGGTGGTAAAAAACAAATTTTAAAGTACGAAACACTGGCCCGATAATAATACGTTTTTAATGTAAGCTATCTTAATGATTACTATCGCGAACGGACAGATAACGTATCAATAATGGAGGTACACCGCGCGGTGTATGAAAAACATTTAAATGAAGCGATAAACACTAGTTTTATTTGTAAGTCGAGCGATTGTGTACGTAGATCACGACTGTTTTAAGTGCGTACCTCGCGTACATTACTTCTACTATTTGATGGGCGATTTATGGAGTCGTTAGTTTATTCGGTAACTGTCGGTTCGACATTTATCTATAACATGACTTTCGTAAAAAAAAAAAACGTGTATAATTTTGAGATAAAATTTCAGATTTCGCCGTATTTGCAGCAAGAATCGTACGTACGACGTTATAACACATACGACGTCCGCGAGACTTGAGTATCCTTAGAAATTAGTAGTGTTCTAAAAAAATCCGTTTAAACATACATTATTATTTGCGTAAGTTTACAACATCCAGACTGTGGTATAGTATTAAATAATACGCGGCAAAATACGTCCTAGGTATTATACAATTATAATAAACATTTAAGTATATATATTATCAACAGATCCTGTTAAGGTACTCGGATGCGCGCTATATATACTTTTAGGTTTTTTTAATCTTTCGTTGTACTTTAACTAATAATTTTGCATCTAATTCTTGTTCCAATGTGTGTGTATCGCGTCTGTTTTTATAAAACAGGTATAACATTATAATCTCGATTCTTGATAAACCGTAATGAGAGCCGAACGACAGCCGATCCTGTATATTATACCGACAACTGGACGCGGTTGAACCGTACGGCGACTTCAACTTTGGACATTTTCGCCTAGAAATAGTCCATGTTGTTTGTTCAATGAATATTTAAATCGTATAAACATCATTTGTTTGTATTCCAAACAACAACGCGTAACAAACGTGACGTGTTAGGAATGTTCTAGATCTTTTTAACGTTTTAACAGTCTTAGAAAATTTACGACTGAAACTAACATTTGACGAACGATTGCTTTTATTGTTTTATGCTTTATACTTGTACCAAATATACATCTGTATAAATGATAATCAACGTTAAATTTAAAAGACGTATTTTAAATAAATTCGAAAAGTATTCCTAACAACGTAACATACAATATAGTGTGCCAACACGAAGTTACTCGTGAGATTTTATGCCACTTATTGTAGACTATATTGTCCAATTTACCCGAAAGTGTATTAAATTTCTCACTCGAAGCTTATAATTGTCGTGAAATTCACCAGACGTACGTGACGGTTTTCGAAATACATCGAGCCGTAACGATGCAAATGATAATTCAATAAAAATTTTACCGTTTTCGTAAAACACTGCAGTGTATGAAATAAACGCGACGTTTCGCTATACACAAACTGTAACGTTATTTAGAACTATAAGGGGTCTGTCACATACAGAAGTCGCTTGATTTCTCTAACGATTTACAAATCACAATAATATAGTAAAAAAAAAAAAAAAATCCTTGTCCGTCCACATATTATTGTATAATATTAACGTGTTAAATTATTGGTTCTCGTTAAACTGGTACACCGTGGAACCACCACGCGTTTGTCATAAAATATTATATTTTTTTACTTAACAAACTGGCAAACAGTGTAATTGGTTAAGCCAACTCGTAGTATAATTATAAGCGCAATAATAATCGAAATTAAAAACACGTGTAGTAAGTACACTAATTAGGTATTATTATACATTATTACTATGCGGCTGCGCACGTAATAATGCATAAATATTGAAAAATACTTCATATTGTTGTAGTTGAAATCAATTATTCTAGAAAACTATCTGATTTGGATGCGATATTCCTGTTAAGTGGGTACCACTTTAAGTTTATTTTACTAGTACGGCGTATGCAGTGAACTGCAATTAGTAATTAAGTATTGTAATTTACCGAAAATTAAAAAACTTAAATGGAAACACGAAACGTAAGAAAAAGCTGACTGTACACGCTATTAGTTTTATTTACGTTATGAGCGTTTATGAGTGTAATAATGATAATAAGAATAACAGCACGGAGGAAGTGAAAACAGTCGCTGACGATTATTTTCAGAGGTGCATAATAATTCTGTAACTATACGGAAAAAAAAAAAACAACGACATTGTAAAGCATAATTCACAATAAAATATCGAATACGCGTAGGTACATGGAGTAGGTAAAATTTTTCGTAAAATATCGAACAGCAAAATAGTATAGCTATGAGCCAATGAGGATTTAAATAAACGACGAGAAAATATAGCTGTATAAAATCCAATCGAAGTTCATTTCAATAAAAACGTTTTATTGTTATGTTTTTAGTAGCGAAAAATCTCGTCAAAAAATTATAATCATTATTAATTTTTCATAAGCGAAAAAACGTTATTTAGTCCCTCGCGTCTAACCTAACCGATTTTAACTCGTTTGTTATATTTTTAAATTTTTATAAGCATAATATTTTGATTTTACGGCTACTTTATTTTAGATAGTTTTTAAACATTTTTAAGCTTTTCCCTCCCCCGTTTAACACCATCCACAGAACAATAAAATATCTGCAACACTTAATACGAGGAGAACCGTTTAAGTATTAAAACATTTTTAAAGCTATTAGGCTGTTAAGGGGCAAAATTTAGGCTTTTCCTACGAAAATGATCAATATTTTAAAACGGACAGAATTCAATTGACGTGAAAAGGTCTCGTAGAACAATAATTAATGTAATATATTAAACGACTTTTATTTTTCTAAACACAATATTCTACAGCTTCCAATAAACTCTCCGCGGCTGTGTTTAACTTTAAATTTTGGTAAAAACACGAAGCTAGCGGGTAGAATCCATGAATATACTTTTTTTTTTTAAAGACTTATTTTAAAATTTGAGATGAAAAGTGTATTGGAAAAAAATCGAAGTAAAATATGGTATTCTATCTGTTAAAAAAAAAAATATTAATTCGTAAGAGACAACGGCAGGGAGATCTTTTACCGCTTGTAATGAAAATTTTATCGCGATTTTTTTTTTTGAATAATATAATATTATTCGTATTTAAAGAATTCTTATAAATCACACGGGGAGTTTCACGCAGACACTAAAACGCACGCGCGTTCGAAACATTGTCTACACGAAACCCCTTAAAACGGTCAACTACTATAACAATATACATATAACCATACATTACTATATTTTAGCGATGTCAGTCATTTGTATCGCCCATTGTTTTGTTTTCTCCATCAACGCTTCAAAAATGTGTCTTTTTGTACTTAATGCAAACGTTCGATATTACTCTCGTTAAATTTTACAATTTTTTTCGAGGAAATTTCAATAAGACGAATTCCGCAATGTTTATTCCATTCCGGGGGATATTTTTTTCCTACAATGAAACGGGGTGTGTTTAGTGTGTTTCTACATGGACACGAGCCCCCGGTCATCCCCCCTGAAATTAACACTGCACGAGCCGTGATTATAATACGCACCCCTCACTACGAAAAAAAAACAGTTCTTACCGTTTTAAAAATGTTTAACATTATTTGGGTATTGGATTTTCGAATACGCCACGCATTGAGCGCGTTTTTTTAAAAGATTTATAATCACAAAAAAAAATTATAACACAACTTTTCTAGATCCGAGTGCCGCGAATTGATCAACAATACCTCTGGCGACTTCATTCAATTCCTATTGACAAAACGGCTGATTTCAAACAAACTTTTAGTACGAGTCTGAGTTTACTACAGCAACGTTCACACGCGCAGCTAATGAAATCACAGTGAAAATATTCTAAAATACGAATCCCGCGTTTCGATTCGTTTCGATTAACCGTTTGAATCAGCTGAACAACAACTGATGCTATAGACTATAGAATTGTTGTTGATTTAACACCGCGTCCGGGTATATATATATACGAGCCAACAAACTACGTGCCGAAAATCTCGTCGATAAATTCTGCCCCCGTCGATACACGTCTTTTTCATCGTTAAATCCATCTTACGAATTCTGCAGTGGGTACTACTCAACAACGTACTGTGCAGCAGCAGATGATTCACCGGACGAAAATCCGTAAACCTCCGCAACTTCCATTAATTGTTTCGCCGGCCGAGTTATGAAAACTATCGATATTGTCAATACATCGACGCAAAGTGTTCTAAAATATTATGGCCCGTCGCGCGTCTTCGCTTAGCTCCTTCGCGGCAACTCCGATTTTCGTTTGTTTTCGATCGTTCGATACGTAAAAAAAGTCGGTGTCAGTATTTTTTCTCGAATTCTGTATAGAACTCGTAGTTTCCCAGCAGAGAATCTCACTAAACGCGGCCGGACGTGCGCGCACAGTCGTTGTGTCCAAAGGCGCGGCTACTCTGTGTGAATCGGACACGTAGGTTTCACGGAAATGAGCCGATCAATTTCGAGATCTCGCCGAACGATTGTGATATAATACGTACAACATACCGATTGCTTACAAAAAAATATTATACGCATATTGTAACACACGACGAACAAGACGCGTTTTACCCGCAGCTATATACAATGTATAATAACGTGGAAGGATACGCTGCGCCTATATTTTTGTTTCGCCAACTATTATTATAACTCGCCTTCGTTAACCGGTCTTGCTACACATATATAATACTATTTGTATACACACGATCAGATCGCCGTATCGATACGCAGCAGCAGCAGCGGCAGCAGCGGCAGCGGCTATATACGCGAGTTATTTAATAGTGACAAACGATCGTGTTTTTTTCTCTGTAACTATACGTACTATTACAACAGCTCTGGCGGGCAAACGTCGTTTTGCGACGGCGGTACGTACGTATATTTTAATAATACGTCGATTTCTCACGGTCGATAAATGAAAATTTTGTTTCGTTAAATTTACAACACTACTTGAGCCGTTATTTCAACGCGGTGTTGTCGACGATAGTCCCCCGCGAGTCTTCGCGTTCTTCGCGTCTCTCTCTCAGCTTACCACCGGTCGTCCGTTAAGGACCGCTGCCTAAAAGGTCTCGCCATTCATCTTCATTGCAAGTCGACTCAAAGGTAGATCGATCTCCTTCGAGTCTCAGGGCTATTACATCAATCCACCCGGTTCCTCGCGTTTCGTTTCTCTGACTTTCCGCGTTCCGTAGTTGTCCATCTCGAATCACTCCAGTCGTGTTTGTTCCCGACAAACGCTATTCGGTCCACATACTGACGAGATATGTTACGATAACATCATACGTGTCTGCAGTGTGTCACTCGGCGGGGCCTACGTCGACGGTGGTTTCGGGGTCTTTCGTAATCCCGGAGTCTTAAGAACAGGTTTAGAAAGGTCTTTTTTAAATTGCCGAGAACGTATGTAGAATAAAGCGTAGGTATTCGGGTGCGAGCAAGCACTTTCAAACGGGCATCTGTTTCGGCTGCAGAAACATAAAAGGTCATAAAAGTTCCGGGGTAAAAACACGGTTCTGTTTTGATACACCCGCCGCAGACCGATGTCGCGAAAAAACAACAGCTATCGTCGTGTGACCCCTGCATATTACGTGTTCTTCTTTAACACTCTTTAACGTTTTTCGCCGCCATCACGATCAGCCTCCACTATGACTCTTACTTTCCTGTCCACCGTGTCCATCCGTCCGTCTCTCTCTCTCTATTTACAGTCCGTCCGCGAGGTCTACTCCCGGCACCGCTCTATCTAACCGTCTCTTTCACATTTTCTCGCACTTATGAAACGATTTACGTTTGAAAAATTTGAATTTTAGCGTTGCCAGGAAAAAAAATGTCAAAACACACGTGTGGACGGGCTTTTTTTTTTTTCGTGTGTGTTGTACAACGGAATTCAATACGATTCGAAAACTGCTCGTTATTTTATCGCAATTACAAAATATTGTTGTACACGCGTCGCGAGACGTCAACAATAGGCCGTCATTTTTTCGTCTAGTTATTAAGAGTCGCGCGTTTACGTCGGCGGCAGCTTGTGTGCGTGTCTTTACCGTTAGCAAACCTCCTTTTCCCGTACACAATCTACCGTTCGTCCCCGGTGATCGTGCGTATTACAATATATATATATATTACCACATAATACATAATTATTCGTATTATCGTTGTTGTTGTTGTTGTGATTGGGCATTATAATAACGTTACGTACACACACTGCGATGGGGGGCAGAAGAGAAGATACCTATTATGAACATTATGCTCTCTTGGACCGTATAATTTGCCAGAGACCCCCCCGATCCTTTCACACGCGTGTCTAATTAACGCGATAACATTCATGCCGAGCGCGTACCCCGCTGAGGGACCCCACAAAATATCAGTGTAAATAATAGCCGGGATCACCGTGGGTCCCGGAGTACCGGCCACGCTTTGGGTGGGTCACTATAAGTAGTTTACAAGTTGTGATTACACGCGTGTTATTCGATGTCTGAAAGCGACGATGAATCGTCGCCTTTGAAAAAATACGATTCTGAGCCGGTTCAGATGTCCAGTATGCGTCCCGGTGAAAACCAACAATAAAAACGGTCCGAAAATCCGCGTATTTGGATTATTAAATTCTCAAATAACGCGTGACAATTTCAAACCGTTTGGTCCGTTATTTATTAATACGATTTTAGCAATAGCGCGCCGTAATTTCATTGTAAAATACCGAATCGTTTTTCAACGCTTTTTTTTCTTTTTTTTACGCGTTCGGAATCTATTGGGCGGGTTTATTTACGAAATTTCTTTTATCCGATGATATTTTATAAAAACGAGAGCGTACAGTAAGTCCCCATGACCGTTTACGGTATCGACGTCGTCATAATACACGATATGCCAATATATTATTATTTAAGTCCGTCGTCCTGCAGACACCCGGAAATTGAAATCTCAATTTAAGCACTTGGTGATTTTTCGTAGCCACAGTTATGGAATTCGAGAACCGTGAAATCGATTTTGATTTCGGGTGCTGGAGCGACGTGTATCGTCCTGGCACCCGGAAGTTCGGGAAAATGACGGTCCCTATTTGTACATAAACTTTGGAACGGTTTCAACCCTCTACCGGTAACTATAACTTGTTTGACGACCAGTGGCGAACGCAGGGGTTTTTACTTAAAACGTACTCTCAAATCTGTACGTATAAATGTCAAATAAACTAAAATAAACCTTTTGTTTTTTTATTCGATTTTTTCAAAGCCCCCAGCATTTTTTTCTGCGTTCGCCCCCGTTTACGACGGACCTATAATATAATATAACGTTATGCGGCCGTTTTTTATGTACATTAATAAATAATAATTATCGTTGTTGTTATTATGTTCACCGACCTGAATACGGCGACGTAGTTGGTGATCGGCCATCCGATGACGAAAGACGTGTCCGAAGATCTGGCGGTTTCGGCCACTTCGTCGATCACCGCCGGCGACTCGTTGAGCCAGATCTCCGACATTCTGACTTTGTCCTTGAGCTTGAAATTATTGCCGGATTTCGCTTTGGCGACCAGCAGCAGATCGTTGAACAGAAACAAATGACGTTCTTGGCAGTGCACCCCCTGCACAGCACGAGGACGAGACGATTACATCGAATTAGCGAACAAACAAATTAACAAAAACGCACAATGTCAAACGTTATTACTCGTACATTATTGACGAGTTCTTGACAGGGGGGGAAATATCCGATAAAGTCACTGTCGAATTCCGCCGTTCTACTTTTTATTTCTATAGCTGCAGGCTATCTTAGTAGTAGGGAATGTCTTTTAGTTCCTTCACAAATTAAACAGTAACTAACTAACTATAATTTATGTTGTGGAATGTAATCATACGATTCAGAAAATTCAAACCCTATAATGACTTTGCAAAATAAGCACCCAGCAAGATATCTTTCCCCGTCTAACAAAAAAAAACAATCGAAATACACGTATTGCTCAAAACGGGAATTCTTCATAATCGGTGCGTAATAAAAAATCTAGGTAATGTTTGTTTTTCTCGATAAATAGCAGAGTATTAGCTACTTGCTCGTGAAAATAATCGTTATATTTGATTCTAATAATGTACACACAAGTATTTTACCAAAAAACTATAGTGTTTTTTCTATATAGACAGGACATATACGAGTATCTATATAAAAAAAAAAAAATCTCTTCTGGTATATTATTGTGTATAGGTACATACATTATGGTTGTATAAGAATCAAAATATATGTAATACTAATTTGTTTGTTTGATCGCGGCTTTCTAAATCATACCGGAATCTTACGAATCGATTACCAGTTATACGATATATATATATTTACATTGAAGAATTGGACGGGCGATTCCATGATGAATTTCCGCGGGCTCTCATTTCGGACAGCTTTGTCAGGAGTGGAAGGAGGCGATTCCGATCGCAGTGATTTCGATGACAGAGCCCTTTTTAGAGCCGCCGTGCCTCCTCTCTTTCGGATCAATCCTTTCATCTTCTAAACGATGCGCAGAAAAAAACAAAAAAAATGTAAAATATCAACAACGAAAACAAAATAAAAAAACAATCATGACGAATGCAGTTTATTGACTGTGCACTACTACTACACTGAACGAAATCTCAAGTGCACGAATTGTACAAAGCGAATTGTACCAACATAATCGCGTATCGAGCATGTTCGGTAGATGAATAACCTTTAAAATGTAAATTATTACGTTATAATCACGCACAGAAATTTTGTACGTAAAACACAGAAATAAGAACGCGTACGTAAGTTTAGATAATTTGTCGGTCTGATAAAATAATTACGACACAATTATTATAATTGTTATTGCAGATAGTCTGTCTGAGACATACTGAGTCTACAATATTTAACAACATATCAAACCGTAAAAAGTTGTCGAAACACAAGACGCTGTTCTAAGTAGTACACATCAACATAATTTTTATGCGCCATAATAATCTATTGTATTTTTACTGTGACACACAGTATGTGCGTAATAAATCGTCCGAATTACCATTGTGTGGGCTTCCTTGTCGTACAATCTGAGGAAATCGTTCGGAAACACATCTTGAATTCGTTCTAAGTCACTCTGCTCTTGAATTCTTTTTATTGACTGAAAACAAAAAAAAAACAAGAGAAAAAGTATAAGTATTTTTTGTTATAATGTTATTATTATTGTTATTTCCAAGACACGCGCGCGGTATACCGACGATAATACGTATTATCAATATTGATCCCGTGCAAACGGGATATTTGATTAACGAATGTGTACGAAAACAATGTCGATTGTTTTTCTCTATTCATTACACGAATTTAATTAGAATTAATAAAACACGCAGTTTAATCGCCGCGACTGTTAATACAGTACACGGTTATATTAATCGTTTCGGTCGCGTCTAATTTAAAGAACACATTTAAAGAGCCGAGAGCTAACTTTCATATTATTATTATTATTGTATTCATTCGACGACAAGTCGTTGAAAATGCCATCAAAGCCGGTCAAAAGCGCGTTCGGAGGACCACTCAAGTGCAAACCGCAAATAATATATATGTATAATGAAAACCGGGCGCGTTTTAATTTAACAGTTAATTGAATCAATTAGAAAAAAGTCGATCTGCTATTACTATAGGTGCATTAATCGGATTGATTAACTTTTAAAATTGTTAATCTTTCAATGCTTATGTGAACATTCAGAGCGACTATATCCGGAAATCAGAAAGTGTGCAACTTTTGACGTGCACTATTCGCAGTGGGTCTCGTTTGGGACAAAGATTGAACTTTAGAAACTAACGTGCGACGAGTTATCTCATTATAATTTATAACGCTCGTGCGCGCGCAGTTTCGAAAGAAGCCGAGTAGTAAACAAAATGTTATGTTTCGTTTTTTTTTAAATATTTGATTTACTGTTATCAAATTATCGAGATTGAGCACAACTTTATGAAAAATATTTACTAAACTCTGCGATGTTTGTCTGGATTACCGTTAGCAGTTTAATTAATACGTCACCATTTTACTAATACGTGTGATATTTTTAAGTTGAAAATTAAAGTACCTACCTATACATAATGTTTATGAAGAAATAAGAAAAAAAATACAACTAAACTGAAAGACTAATAATTTTCTTTTATCACGAGCTAGAAAATTGTGCTTAAGCACTTTTATGCAATAATTGTGGTAACGTGTAAATCACTGCTGCAGTCTCTGCGACTGTAACAGCTGAGTGTAGCAACAGACGACGGCCAAATACAATTTTCGATGGATATTGTAAAACGTATAAACCTACAAGTTATTTAAACGAGTAAACATAAAAAAAGAAACGGAACAAATTTTCGTTCCTCCTACGAACGAACGAGATTCTTCCATTATAAACGCTTCTTTAGATATCCGTTCCCGGTTCGCTCCTAATAAAAAGTGAACAAAATCAAAAAAAAAAACTATGAACAAAACAAACCCGTTTGTTCTAACCACTGGACTACCATAATGTAATACCTATACAGCGGCCCCTTGTTACGGCCACGCACAGTGGGCATAAATTAACGTAATCTCAAGGCAAAAAATAATGTCTATTGCATAGAATAAATAATACGCTGGCGCTGCATCATTACATTCATATCGGGCGAACGCCGCGACATCAAAGGAACCGTTTGACGAGGAAAAGCTGAAAAAAATGACATAAAAAAACACGAAGTTTACGACCAGCAAAAGCAAACATCAAAACGAGACGTGCGAAAATGTGGGTTGGAAAGTCGAAAACCCGAAAACAGCCGATTCGTCGAGACGCATTTTCTATGAAATATTTCACGGTTAAAAAGACAAAAATGAGCCACGGGTGGAGGAGAGCTGGTCACTAATTTGGGTGGGTTAAAAATCTGAATTCGATGTTATCCATCGTGATCGAACTACATAAGAGTTTTACTCATAAAATTAAAAAATTTCAATGTTTTATACCCACTTAACTCATAAAGAGATAGAATCGTTCGTATTTTTTTATCACGATCGATCACGAAATCATCAAATCCAATTCATACGGACAAATTCAATTGGTCGAATAATGTTTAAAAGAGTGTTTTCCAAAAAAAAACAACGAGACGATTTCAATGTGTGTGAACGTACACGATAATTTTTTTTTTATTTTTGATATTTTTAACCTATAGTATAAAAAAAACATACTATGTTTCGATGTTGTACTATAAAATTCTAAGTATTGAAAGTTGTATAGATTTTATAGGCACTGCGAAAGTTTGGAGGATCGTAATTTTTTTTAAAAAAATGCTTCAAATTAAGTACCATCTCGGGTTTACAACATATTTTGTATACGGAACTTTTTCATACAAACACACCACGTGAAAAATATACAAAAAAAATAAATAATGTAAAAAAAAAAAATCACTTTTATAACGCTATAACAGGTACTACTAACGATTTGGTCTGCTGAACGAGTAATAACAAACGACTGTATACAAATAAAAAAAAACTTAAACGAACGTTATTTTACAAAACACCAATTTCTTTTAAATTTTTCAATTTACACTTTTGTCGAATATTTCAAAACGACTAGTTATTCAAAACACTGATGATTACAGCTGGCTTTTCAACTGGTCCGATCTCGACGCCTCTTCGCGCGGTTTCGAAGACGTATCATAATATGAGGAAAGAATTTCGCGATTTTTGTACTAATTGGACCTCTCTTTACACGTCCAAATAACGTATTTCGTACATACAGTTCTATAGCGATAATTGTTCTACGCAAGTTAGTACTTACCGTGACAAAACACATCTTGTACACGGTAAGTTCGACGATTAGCAATCGAGTTACGGGAATTATAAAGGCTGTAACAAATTCAACGCGGGAACAGCTTATACTACATATAATGATGCCAGAGACCGCGTTTACATTATTATTATTTTCTTTAAATAAATGAATAACGGGAACGTATTCGATGTACATTACTTAATAAGTATATCGTTATGGTAATTATTTGTATAAAACGGATCCAAAAGAAGATCATACATCTAGTCTATGAACGAATCTTTGATCTGAAAAATATCAACACGCGTACAGGTACCGAATAATTGCGAAGCTGTGAAACACCGATCGAGCGCGGGGGCACACGGGACCCCCGATATGGTCATTCGGCCGCGTCGAGGACCGGCTCTCTCTCTCTCCATCTCCATCTCCTTGGCACATTTATAATAATAATAATATAGCCCCGACGAATCCGTTACGACTTGTGCGACGTGTGCTACAATATTATCTGCTGGCATATATATAATAATAAACGTATAGGATATAATGAAATGTATTGTCGGACCATCGCGATTCACCGGGCAGCGAGTACTTACACAGGGTGATCGTTCGCGGAAGAACGCGCCGCGATTCGGTCGCAAAAGTTCATCGAAACGTTGAACGTTTTTTTGAAAATGAAAACGTCAAAATGTTCAACCTAACACAAAGAGCCGGCTGTCCGTCCGCGCGGAGTCCGTAAGAAAATATTCCCAATAATCATTATTAAGCGAGTGTACGAAAAAATCGACCGTATAAAACCGTTGTTGGACCGACAATAATAGTACGCTCTGTGGAGTTCTATACCAGGTCGGATGAGAAAAAATTATCGGCGTTCGAGAGAAAAATCTGGCGAAGAATATTTGCACCGAAGAGCGAACCCTAATTCGTCGTTGAGTGAGTAGTGTTCGACTGCTTTTCGATCAGCCCCAAGATTGTGTGGCTCACATCCGAGGTGCAGGTGCAGAAATTCGACGGTTAAGACCTCGTGTACAAAAAGAAATAATTGTCAGAACCGCAGCATTCTTCTGTGAACACCCTGTATACACAATAAGCGTACAACATTATTCGCTTGCATCGGGTTTGGGTGCGGTTTTGGCCGGCGTGCCATTCGCACCTGTAAAATGCGCGTTTAAAAATATTCATACTCGTTTAATGGTATACAGGTGAACGCGCGGACCGTTTTAATCGTTATTAATTACCTATGATGTTATACGACGTAGATACCTGCTCTGCGAATAAAATATTTTCATTAAATCAGAGCAGTGACGAAATAAACCGTGTAAGCATAATGTGGTACTGCGTTCTTTACGCGCGTATACTGTCGCGATTATTTAGAGAGAAAAAAAGCGAATAAATTCCAGGAAAGCTTTCAGGTGTTGTGCCACTTTGTTCGCTTTGGGGGGCATTAGCGCTGCAGTTCACAAGTGGCTACGTCATATTAAACGAAAATTACAATTATGAGCGAGCCATCTTAGTAAGTTTCACGCGTGGCTCGAATTTTTTTCAAAACTTTTTTGAATAATCGTGCCACAGGAAAAACGTAAAAATTTCGGGTGGTGATGATTTTGTAATTTGTTTTCGTTTTCGACTGCGCAGAATCGTCGAGAATTCATGAAAAAAGACGTGTTACACACGTACGTCGTACATACTATAGCTGTTCCCGTGGGACGTCTAAGATTCGTCTTTATTGCAAACAACTGTTGAACTAACCGTATAAGTATAAACTAATATAGGAAAAATTTGTAACAACTATACGAATGTACGTTCCGGTTATTCATTTATTTTACCGAAAAATAATAATCATGTAGATGTGGTCTTTGGTGAGATACCATCAATTAGTATCAATACGTAGCGTTTTAAGACGTTGGAACAACACAATATTCAATTTCCGACGGTAAACATTTTTTGTTCATCACGCCCGATAATATAAACACACGCGTTAGAGGGAAAGAGAGGTCATACCAAGTGCATCGACGTTCTCATAGTATAGACGGATAATGTGGCCAAATATCTATATTTACATTAAGTAAGGGGAACGGGTGCGGCCAATAATTTGAATCATGAAAAATAACAAATACGCGAACGCATAGGCCGATTTCGAAAATGTTTTTTTTCGGTCGATAGAGTAAAACCTCTCTTCTATAAGTGATACTGATTCGTAAGATTCCACGCAGACAGACAGACAGACAGACGACAGAGCGAGTTAAACAAAAGCTTTTAAAGAAGAACATCGTCGTAAAAATAGAATACGCCGCAGGCTGTGCTAGCTGTAAACTATCGGCGTATAAAATTATAATCTCGGTTTGTTGTAATCGTAATTATTAAATTTATTACCTATATACATGTGTATACCGCGTGTTTATATCACCATTCATAAATAAAAAATATTTTTGTTGAAATCATGGAGCAGTGACGAAACCGTGTAAGTAACTACTTATGAATATACGAATATCACTGTAAAAAAGCTATCACGTTGCTCGTAAGTAAACGCGCGTGTTACATTGCGTAAAAAGTTTTCAGTCGCATACTTGACAACGTTTGCGAAACCCGCGTCGGTTAGTGACTCCGATTTCAATTTCGTGTTTGTTTTTTTGCTTTTCTTCAACCGTTATAATACGCCACTGCGTGATAAACATTATCGTCACGTTAGAAAAATATACGTACAACATTATAATTTTCGGTGTTCCGAAAATTTAACGAGTCGCGTGCAATCGTAGTAACGAGAGACGTTTTCACCGTTGAATTCCGCAAATGAACTACGCGTATCAAACGTGTCGAACGGAATAGCGCGGTTGTGTTAAATTTACAAATCGTAATCGTGATGTGTATAAAATATTGGACATATGGCGTCCGATTATGGGGTAGTATGCGGAAAAAAAACAATATTAACTTTTCAGTCGACGACAACTTTCCCGCGTCGTGTTTCAGTCGGAGACTAAACTATGAAGACAAAACAGTATAGAATATTGACGAATTATTTTTGGGTTTTTATATTCGTTTTAAAAATAAACGAATCCTCGAGAATTCTCTACGTCGAATATACAAATTTGTATTACAGAACAAATGGTCATTCAAACGCTTTCCTGCAGCGGCGCGCAAATCATTCGAACGTCTATACATCGTTATACTTAATTCTGATAATATTCCGGGCGACCGTACCCGCGGATTTAAACGCGAGAAACTTAAACCTCGATCAATAGCTTTTCTCGTTCTATATAGTTATATCGGACTATCGAGTGCGGTACGATAAAAAATGAAACGATTTCAATGTAAAAAAAAAAAATGTAAAAACGGGCGTTTTTAACCAACTAGTATATAAAAAAAACATTTTGTTTAGATTGCACACACCGTAAGGCATAGAGTTATTGAAAATTACAGATTTTACGAAATTATAATACAGGTACATATGCGCAACATATGCTTTTTGATCAGTAAGTACCGTGTTTCGAGTCAACGACGACGTTACACGGAACGTTTAAATCTCGTGTAAAAATGTACTAACCATGTTTGGTTTAAGTAGTAGAACAAGACGACACAAACGCAACAACTGATGATACGAATTCAAAACGATTCGCCACAACGAACCAAAATTTTTAGATTCCGAGCGTCATCTAAACGGTCAACGACGAATTTGGCGTACAATTCCAAAAAAAAGTTACGGTCGCCGAGGAGAAACATTAACGGCAAACGCGTTTTTTTTTATACGGGGCACGCGTCGATCTAGTTTGTTGGCCATAACTTTTCCAAAACGACGATCGGAACAAGCCGAGACTTTTTTTTCGCGCGCCATTAAAACAACCGTGGTCGAGACGACGGCGCGGAAATTTTTTTGAGCCAAGTACACTGAAATTCTCGAAAAATCCGCCGGGACGTACGAAAAACCGACGTCACCGCGTCACGTCGACGTTCTTTATACGTATCGTACAAGACGAGCACATGTATTACACACTGTATGGAACACGGAACGACGTCGACCAGCGGCGTTATTATATCGTTGAAAAAACAACAAACGAAACATTCGAAAAATGGGCGCGCAAGTGTTTTCATCAGAGAAACGCGAGCACACACGACAATATATCTCGTATAAATCGGTTGTACACACGTGCTATGAATAATACGCGTGTACAACGAGAGGCTGTCATAATAATGCTGCTGGATCGAATATGTGTACTTTTATACATACATACCGCGAGAGAAAAAGTGATATTGTCCAGAAGAGTTTTTTTAAAACAAACCATTTTTTTTCAATCGTTCGCGGTGTGAAGCAGTGCCGACGAAAGCGGGTCTCCTCCGCGCACTATATATATTTTATCGCGACGATAACAACACGCGTCATTGTTTCGACGTACAAAATCGTCGTATGATGGACAGTGAACGCCGTTTGTTTGACGGAACCGAGTGCAGCGTTTGTGTGCACACGCCGACGAACGAAAAAAAGATAAAAAAAAAACGTCGGTCGAGCATTTTTCGTAAACAACGCCTACATCGGGGCGCTGGAAACCGCGAAAAAAATGCCGCGTGGGCGGTTCGTTGGAGGACGGAGCGGCCGTGTCACGTACGCGCTTTTCGTGGGGCTCTACTGGTTCGGAAGTTGTGGTCCGAACGGCGTAAAAAAAAAACCGAATTCGACGACGTTTCCCGACGGTTTTCCCCGTCGCGTTAAAAAAAAACTGTTGAGAAAATCGAAAAACCACCACGGACTGGCGCCGATTTTCCAAAAGAAAACGGCTGTCCGCGGAGGAAATCGTCGGCGCACTCTTTCCGGTAGACATTTTTTTTTAAAAATAAACCACTAACAACGTCTGTCAGCGTTGTACAACACAGAGATATTATACACGCGCTCACTTGTTTAACGGCGCTGGTCGCCATGCACAGGTCGTGGTATTCCGCGCCTCTCCCATGATCCGGCCCGGTGTCGTCCGCCAAACTCTGAAAGTACGTTTCGTATCGGGCCAGTCTCTGTACCTGCGAACAGTGGAAAAAAAAACGTTTACTACGGCTACCTTTTCATGGGGGGTTGTGCATGAGCGAGAATGGGAGTTAAAAGGCGACAGTTAGGAAATGCTACGATGATTCGGCAACGATTTGGCAACAACGTTTTTACGTTATGCTCGTGGTTTTCGGCGATTAAGCTCCCTCTCGAGCCTTTCTACTGAGTTTGGGATACCACGTTAGGAAAGTATACGTTAAAACGAATTCTTCCACACCGTGCGTCTTTGTAAATTTCTCAGCGCACTGGCGCTATTTGAAGATTGAAACACATTTTCGGTGATGATTCGTATTAACAAACACACAAGACAGGCTGTTCTGTGAGTTTTTTTTTTTTGTAAAAAGCTGCGAGACTCGCCAAGGGGCCGCCTCCAGCATCCCCCAAATTGGACAACGTCTTATCGGTTAGCACTTTGAGAGTTTATAAGAAGAAAATGTTCGTTTTTCTACAAGTTTTCAACGAAAATTTTCTTCTCATCAGTAATTCGGTGTTCGCTCAAATCGACGTCGAACAACGTGTTTTCTACTACCGTCGAGAATAACTCTATAGTATTCTATAGTATGGATCATTCGTGACCGCGGCGGCGTGCGTCGGGAACGGCCGAGAGAACGTTGCAACGGCGATAATAATTATTATCTACCTACGAGTATTTGTTGGAATAAAAGAATGTATAAATGAAAAATGGCGACACCGTCGTTTTATTTGCATATTTCAAAACGGGAATATTATTAGTCGCATAATAATAATCGTATATATATAAATATTACGTACCGCCGAAGGGCGTATAAAACGTCCGCGTAATTTATTATGTCATACGCAATGTACATTGTACAAACATAACTAATGTGTTTTTTAAGAAAAAAAAAAAGGGTTTTTTTTTCGTTTCGTTGATAAATCACACACTTTTCTAGAAAAAAAAAAAAGCTTCTCCTACTGCGCGGGCACCTGTTTACAGCGCAAAGGTGCGTTCTCACGCGTTATAAATCGTTCGCGACCCAATTGATAACGATAATCGTATCGCAATATACGCGATTACAGACGGATCGTTAATAGCGAATATTACGTTTGTTTTTTCATTCGGATGCGAAAACCGGACACGAGCAGTGAAAAACGATTAACCACAGCGAAGTTGTGAAAATTTTTACACCGACGCACAATTTTCGATGACAAATGTTTTATAAAACACGCGAACCGCAGTTTCAAGCGAACACCAAAACTCGTCTCTGGCAGTGGCGCAACTACGGGGGTGCTATGGGGTGCTGAAGCACCCCCAACTTCTTTTTTAGCACCCCCAACTTTATTTTAAGCACTCCCAAGTCCCAGGCAGTGGCGCAACTACGGGGGTGCTATGGGGTGCTGAAGCACCCCCAACTTCTTTTTTAGCACCCCCAAGATTTGAGCTCTAGTTGCGCCACTGGTCTCTGGTGTTGGAACGGCGAGCGCGTACAATTTATACGATTTCTTTTTTTTTTTTGTATTTATACACTTAAAATATCTTATAACCGGGATTCGGCACTCATATGGCAGTTCAAAAAACGATTATAACCACTAAAATATGCACTTGAAAACCGTAAACTGTACTCGCGTGTAAAAATGAAAAATCTGCATTTTCAGATACCTTTTGTGCGTGAAAAACATGAAAAATGTATAAATAAAAAAATACGCCTAATGCTTTTGAATAAAAAACATTTTGTGACTGCAGAGAGCTTGGCTCAATATTTTACCGTTACGCTAATAACTTTGTGCATTTTGTTTAAAACGATTAGAAATATTCTCTAAAATACGCCGAAAACAATGCTCCAGATTATTAAAAAAAAGGAACTATCGTACGAAATAAAAAGTCTCGATATCGGACCGACGTGAAAAAGTGTATTTAAAATCCGTATTTTTCTAGAACTGTATCGTCGAACAAATCGCACAAACTA
>CM029358.1:34775029-34871122 GCA_017140985.1 Hormaphis cornu
TTTTTAGATTCTGAGTGGGCAGTGCGAGGAGTTTTTATAAGCCGATCGTTTCTTTCTTTCTTTGCGCAGGAAAGATAAAAAAAAAAAAAAAAATACACGGTTACGGATCAAAGCGTTTTATTGAGTGGAAAAAAAAAATCACTCATGTCGTGCGGATATTTCTCGGGTGTATACATATAAAACGTGCTCGACGATTTTCCCGACGAGATGGTGGATATTCGGCTACTGAATACTGAATTTTTCCGCCATTTCTTCGATTATTATCAAGTCGAAAAAACGACGACTTTCGAAATCACGGCGACGGTTCGCGCGATTTTCAATCACACGCGCGACGTATTCGCGAACGGACGAACTCACGTCTGAACCTATCGTGTAAGATCCACCCCAGTCGCTCTGATTTTATTACACACTGCCGGGCATACACGATAAATTACATCCAAACTGCAACAGTACATACATCGCGGATCCGCCGAGCGATCCTAACTATACTCGCAACGTTCCTGTGCACCGTTTTCACATAGTTCACACACTGTCGATTTTTTGTCTGTTACGTGGAAGGCGGTGTTCTCGTCGAAAAACCCCCCGGGGGTACCTGCAGTCGATCGATACACGCACAATATTATACGGTTCTATAACTTATTTCTGCTCGTACACGACGTCCCGGAGGAACGTGACGCCGGGACGATTTCCCGGTTTTGTTCGCAGGGTACACACGTCCCGTCGGGGGACAAAAAAAAGAAACATTCACCGCTCGTCCGAAGCTTGTCTATAAGCTCTGTGTGCACGACGACGATTATCGCGTAAACATCGTTTTGTTGCACACGTGCCGCACACGTACTACTACTTGCACGCGTCGTTGCGGCAACACTTTTGGCCTTACACCGACGACAATGTCCGATCTGACGTATTATTCGCACACGTTTTCGCACGTGGGCATTTCTGCAGCGTAACATCGCTGCCGGCCTTTGTGTTCTAGAAGAATATTACGGACCCGCGTTATTGTTATAACGTACACGAAACCTTGAACGAAATATAATAATTTATTACGGATATTACATCGCGTCGTGTGTGCAGCAGCGACTCGCGCGCGTGTGTGCGACACTGCACTGCTGCAAGGACTGCACTGCAGGACGACGCGGCAGCGTTTCTCGTGTTTTTCCCTCAAGACGGTCCAAAAAAAAAAATATGGAAAATTATCGAGAAAAAAACAGTGCGCGGTAAACCGAGATGTGTTCGACAGGGTTCGATCTCTAAAAAAAAATAACCGTTTTCTCGTACGAGTGACCGGCTGACGATATCACTATCTATTATTTACAGTGACGAATTTTCGTGTGTTTTGCGTTAGCGGTAAAATCGAACGACCGTCGTCCGCGTGTTGACTGAAAGCGTTGATTTATTTCCCCCGTCTACGATACCGTAGCGATACGAACTCTGCAAACTCCTACAAACTCGTCCGCGTTGGGGATTACAACGTTTTCCGTTTCTACACCATACATTTTTACGTACAATTTGTAAGAAAAAAAGTTTTAAAGTGTTTTTACAAAACTTACGGGACAGCTATTTGTTTCAACTTTCTTACGCGTGTTATCGTTATTGCATATATTGTCCGCGCAGCGATAAAATCGTGCGTTGGTTTTACTGTACCGCATACCGCTACGATTTATGCGTTTAATTCACGAAAAAATACCGACGACGACGCACCACACTGCAGGCGACCTTGAGTCGGCAGCAGCGTGACGAACAATTTTTTTTTTTTAACATGTATCATCTTCTTCGATCGATGCCGCTAAATTTCAAGCGATTTTTCAAGGTGACGATGCCCTACACACCGGTGCCCGCGGAAAAATCCGTCGGTTATAATTATCGCGATTAACGCGTTTCTGAAGAAAATATGGCGGCGATCGAGTAATAGTACAACAGTAAAAAAAATAAAATCACTCTTGTCCGTTGCGGCGTGTTAGACGACGACAGTCCCGTGCGCGGCTCTTTCATCGTCCCGACAAAATGGCAAAAAAAAAAAAATCGCAGAATAAGACTTTAAGCGCGTATTTGTAATAACGATAATTATAATACTTATAGTATACGCGTTGTTTTTGGACTAAACAATAAATAACATATACGTATACATATACTACGCAGAACTACACAGAACGAATAGTTGATAAAACCGATGTATAGATCGTATTTACGGGGGGAAAATTAAATACGTTTCCCCAACAGAGCCGACACCGACGAGTTGAACGTTATACGCGGTTTTTACGACGATATGTTTTTCGCGAACAAACGAGTTTTCATAGTTTTACGGCCGTTTATGAAGTTGATCATCACCGTCGTAATTTCAATTATTCCGTGTTTGATAATTTTGAATATTTTATTATCTCGTAAAAACAAATAGTACATAACGATAGTTCGGAACCGTTTTCAGAGCGTAAAATTGGGAAAAAGACCGTTAATTTTGTACGTTCGGCTTTACAACAGCACGCTCAAAAGTTAACAGTTTTCCACGCGTGTTTCCGCGTGCTATTTAGTACAAAGTTTCGTAAACGTTCGCATCCGTATGATACACGTCGTCATTGCCGGTCGTTTGTGAAAAAATATCGATTTGGCGGACGACGCGTTTACACCAAGTTTTATATAGAAAGAAGTAAGCGTACAACATTGATTTATTCGGATATTTTTCCGCGGAGAACGATTACAGCGGATCGTCTCGATTTCTGTACGATATTTAAAAAACGGACGACGAAACCCGCAGAACGGAGGGTTATTATTTAATATGTACTTATAGCTATCAAGTTAGTGAAAGGTCGCGCGCATCGTTATGATATGATACGTTACGGCATACCACCCATCGGCGAATGCAACACGAGTGCATAACGGGACACGGTGCTGCGCCAAACACGCGAACCAGTTTGCATCGGGCGCGGGATTTTTTTGCCGCTTTTTTTTCTTAGCGGCCGCGGGACGCTCGCCGGTGCATTCCGTACTTGCTTGTCGGCGGTATCAACAGGTACTGGTTGTTATTTACAACGTATCGTAACACATTGGTTTTTTTTTGAAAATTCAAAAAAAAATTACCGTCAAAAAACTAGGCGGTCGTCAAAAACGCGTTGACCGGAAACGCGCCTACCGCTTAAAAACTGCGACGGCTAACGCGTTTTTCGGCCAAAGTAACGGACGGAAATGGTACCAGCCGGTTTGATCCGGGTTTCAACTGATTTCGGAAATTTCCGTTTTTCTTCGTGGTTCGATACTAAGAAATTTGATTTTCGACAAAAGACGTCGAAACTCTACAAGGTTAACGACACGTACGCATTACCAAAAAAATTTCAAAAATCCATAGTCAAAATTTCTCTTTCTAGTCGTTTAAAAAGTTGGAAAACGGTCGAGAGCTGGTGTTACTTACAAAACAATTCTCAACTCGCACAAGTTTGTTACTCAAGAATTGAAATTGTTAAACTGTGTTATGTGTAAAACAAACTCCAAAAGAGAATCTGCCCAATACGATTCGAACAAAAAAAAAGTGTTGAAAAACGGTGTAGTTCGGTTGTAACAATGAAATCACGCGTGCATTATTGTGCGCAATCGATACTAAAATTAACTCCTCGAATAATGTGTCCAAATCGTTTGAAATTTTCACGCGTTATTTAAATTGATATTTTTTACGCGTGGACCATTTTTTTTACTGTTAAATTTGGTTTTTACCTGGACAACTGAGCTCGCTTAGAATCGTATTTTCGATTGTCGCTTTTATGTATTAATGCGTTTGAACCACAGTTTCTAAACTAGAGTGACCCTGCACCCAAAATATAGTCGCTGCCCCCGCGACCTAGACTGATCCCGGCTTTTTTTATTTTCGGATCATAAAATTATTTAAAAAGTCACCTTATAATTAATAAACAAAGTGTTCGATAAAAAAAATGTGTACGAGTCAACCTTACCAACGGTTTGTTTACCTTTTTTGTAAACGACTACTTCTACTGAACTAAAAGAGGGTACATAAAAGTTCGACTGTGGGAATTTTCTTTTTTTTTTTGTGCGTTACTACAATAACGATAGTAAGAATGATATTAATATTGGTTACTCCGTGCGTGTATGACACCACGGATTATACGAATACAGGAAGTGATCATACGTAGCACTAAAAATTATGAAATAAACAAAAAAAATTTAGCGAAAAAATAAAACCGACTTTAAGAACAAATAAAAAGCACTAAAATGTGAATAATCGAACGAAACGTAACATTATTTTCTTTATTTTTTTCCAACGTATAGAAAAAAAATAACGTTTAAAGAACTTATTTTTACGATAAAACGTATGAAAACAATTAAAAAAAAACATACATTTTTATAAATCGAAAATTTTGGAATAGCGGTACGTAACCGACTAAAAAAAAAAAACCGTACAATTTTTTAATTTTTTTCCATTCGACCGTCTTACACTTTTGTTTTTTGGCGAAAACAATTTTTTTAATCCGTTACACGATTGTCCGCCGGAAATTATAGCGACACGCAGTCGGGGCCCCCGCGAAGTATCCTCCGAAATCGGCGCGCGCCCGCGAAAACGAGGCTATCGGCGGCGCCGTCGTCTTCGTCGCCGTGTTGTACGAAAACGGGGTCACGGGCGAGAATAATAAGTTAAAAATAATAATAATACGTTTTATATTTTTAAATAATACGAACGTCGAAAACGCGTTACCGTCACGTGAATTAATGAACGATATAATGTTGTTACGACGAATGGGGACGACTGATATTTATTTATTCGAACGCCGCGATAACTGTACACTACTACTACATTACTACATATACTTTTAACAATATATTGTTATGATCGTCGCGTGTGCTGCTGCTGCGGGACACCAGATCAGGCCAGCTCAGATTTCTGCGACCGGCTCGGCAGTGGCGTGCCCGGAAATTCACAAACGTGACGAAAAACACGCGAAAAAGAACGATGTAGGCGACTTCCCAGCGTCGTATACCGAATTTGGTGAATTAATAAATTATGTACACACGGTTAGGACATCGTAAAACCACGAATAGGCCAAACGTTTTTCAATACGGCCACGTCGTTGCCGAAAGTGCTTTTCGTCGTAAAAATTTTCGGCTCTAATCCCTAACACGTCCAAAACGGGGGTTGACTCGAGTCGCGCCTTCGGACGTACTTTATGGAGTATGAAGACCAAGAGCACTGGAGGAACACCAGGAAATATACTAAAAAAAAAGCAGACGATTTGAGACGTTATATACACAATCTAGAACGATAAAATTCATAATTATTATTTCATGTTCGCTCTGTATTTCACGATCTTTATTAAACGGGGTGCTTTGAAATTAACGTTACGACGATGATCCACACGCGTAATAAAAGTGCCGTTTCCTATAACGTCACGAGCAATAATAATAGTACGGATAAAACTATAAACAATAGCTAGATAATAAAATGACGAGCTCTATCACACTTATCGTTTTTTCTCTCATGTACAAAATGTTTGAATTAAACATTACGATTTTTTTTTTTTACGAATAAGCGTTTTAAATCAACCTACATGCCGAGAGAGTTCTGTGACGATGCGTTTGAGTGGTGCACCATTCGCTGTCCGATCTGAAACCTGCAGTCGAGTGATAAAAATACTATACTACACGCTTTTAAAATATGGATAGTGTACACTTATTGTTGTGCACAAGTATACTTTTGCGAATTCGTTTTAAACTAAATACGTAATGCTTATCGATTTCACTCACGCTGTACACAGGATACGCGGAACGAAAGCTTGTTATCGGGGGGATTTTCGAAGATGAAATGTTCTCAGTTTCAGACAGTCCGTGTTCGAAAGTGAGAAGGTTCTGCAGTGTTCGTGTGATAAGACTTTGTTCCGCATATCCTGCGTATTATCCGTGATTTCACTTTTACAGAATCCATACAAACCTAACCTACATATAAGTACCTAACACACAGTCTTTGAATAATACGTGTATCGATTTTGTTTCGGCACCCAAAAGATTACCTACACGTCGTAAGCACATTGTCATCGTTACCTAAAACTATCGCGATACACACGTTTTTAGGTTCCGAGTGAAACTGGGAATGTATCGGTTTTCACATGACGCGTGTTTTTTTTTTTTTACCGTTACACACGTAATCACGATAACTTCTTCAATAATGCTCCGATTTTGAACGTCGGCGCCTCTAACGATCGCAATATGGAAACAGACGGTACTTCGAGGGGTCGTAGACTTAAGCGTCTGTAAGATTAAAAAGTCGAAAGACTAAGGGAAAAACGTAAAAAATTACGGCAAACGCGTTTTTGACATAATCGACTTAGATTTTTGGCCATTGACAATGATCGGAACGAGCCGAAACGTTCACACGCTATTGAAATTGGCGAGATACTGGTAGTGATTTCAAGAAATTTCGAAAACTTTTGAACTAATTTGAAATTTTTTTTTTTGTTGAAATTTTTGTTCGTTAAAAAATGCGATCTTACGCAAGTATTTTTGAAAATGTAACACAAGGTTCCCGTACGTGTGGTTTGCGTACGCGTCTAAAAATCCGTAGTCACGTCTCTTGTTTAAAGTTGGGAAAAATTTTTCGAAAATCGGTCATACGCACCTTATTTTTGGAAAAAAATTCACGCAAACTCGTCGTTTGAAAATTTAACGCTTTGCTTGAATCGACTAAATTATAACTAAACTTTGCGACTGATTTCTTCATTTCTCACTCTCTCATCGCGTCCGTTCATCTGAGACACACTGCAGAGAGAGAGCTCACTGAGAACCGTTATTTTCGTAAGCGATTTTCAATCGTAGTACACACCGAAACACAGCATGTAACTACCCCCAAGCGACACGACCGGTTAGAGTGGATGGTTTCGGCTTTTTTTTTTCTTCTATTTTTGTCGAGCGAACGACGACGACGAAAAATAAAAAAAACCGAAAGAAGAAAACGGATACTCGCGAAACGGACGGTCAGTGTTACAGGTACCTGCAAAGTGTATTGTTATAATACCCGTACGGGGGGAGTAATAACGTAAAAACGGCCCATAAATCGACTATTTTATAACGGTTGGAAAAATATTTTAAAAATAAAACTCGAAACGTCCGCCTGCCGTCGTACGTACGTACGTATATATATTTTTTTTTACAATAAAATTATTCCGACGGCGTCGGAATACGAAGAAAACACGCTGGTCCGCCGCCCGGCGGCCGCCGTGCGGTGTGTTGTTGTTGTTGTTGTCATTCGGCGGGCGTCGGTGCACATCGTCGCCGCGCGCATCGGAGTAAAATTGTTGTTACACGTTGTTATTATAGGTATACCTGCTGGCTGACGTACGTACTGAACAATTATTATTACACTCGCGTTACACATAAATACGTACGTTTGTAGCCTTAAATAGCCGTGTGTGTAATATGTACATAAATTTCGGGTACGTGATTTACCCTCCACGACACGCGGGCGTAGGTTACTTGCTATACCGCCGCGCCCGTACAGTACGATATTATCGTCGGAGATTAATTTTTTATTGTACTGCGCAGTCTGCGCAGGTAACCCGTACTACGAGCTATCGTTACGGGTGGGTCACCAGTTTAGAAGTTGTGGTGCCGTTTAACACCACACGGTTCTCAGGAGCGAGCTCAGTTAGGTACGCCGGTAAAAACAAACTTAAAACGACAGACGATTTTTGTCTGTCCTGCGTCTCATATTAGCACTGTGTCCGATCTTTATTGCGGATGTTACGAGTCGAAATCCAAACCGACGTGCAAAAACCAAGTTCTCCGTAATCGTTTGTTCCACCCCTCACCACGACCACCACCAAAAGCGATACACGGCCGCGCGGAAATGACGAGTTTAACGACGAACAAACAACGCGAAATCGGCTATAAATCAAAATGGTTGTGACCGATCTTTAACCACACGCGTGTTTTACCCCGTTATTTATGGTTTTATGAAATAAAATGACTGCGTAAAATTAAAAAATTTCAAGGGCCCGCTCGAAAATGATCGATCGAAATTTCAGCGGTATACAAAGACGTATACAAAGTTTCGAGTCAAACGGTTCAACAGTCTGTCTCTGGAGAGGTATCACACGAGTTAAAATCGGAGCATTAGAAAAAGTGAATTGCAGAAAAATAAAAACATCGTTGTAAAAACGGTTCGCTCAGAATCTAAAAAAAAAATGACGACCATACGCTCCGGGCGGGACTCTAGAAGTTGAGGATCAAACGCGTATTAACAAGCAACGATAAAGAAATGTTTAATAACGTGTGAAAATTTCAAAACAAAATTATTTCGTTAACACCGTTTTCAACACTTCTTTTGCACCACGCGTTCGGGGAATGTACTGATTTTTTTCAAACGTTTTTCATCGGACAGAAGATTTTGTTTTACGTTACGTTTAGTTTCAATCATCAAACAACGAAACTGCGCGAGTTACGAATTTTTTTCTTCTAAAAGCGAATCGAAGGTATTTTTCAAAACGACTAAAGAAAGCGACAAAAATTCGAAATTTTTTAGTAGCACACGATACTACTGTTGTTGTCGACCTCGTGTTTCGAAACTTTTCGTTGAAAATTAAAATTTCCAAATACAGGGTCTAGGGCTGCGTAACATGTACATACAGCCCGGGCACTGCAGCCGCGTATATTACTACTACTACTACATTTAAATTTGTTCGATTTCGAGCGCTCTAAACTGCCAAGCATATCGTATCGTAATCGTAAAATGTTTTTCCGATTTTTCCGTTTTTTTTCGCGATTTCCTGTTAATTACAACCGCGTTATTACGCGGCTGATAAAAACGCGACGGGCACGAGTGCGACGGGGGTAAAACTCTGCCGCAGAGGCATAAAAGGAACCGGTCGTTTCCTTGTTTGCGCGAAACGGATGTCGAGTCCTGTACCGATATCTAGAAAAACAAAAAAAAACGTCGAGCGACACGCGCGGGAACGTGCGACGTCTGCACCGACGGGTAGTATTATACAGGGCCGTTCAAAACGATTCATCCCCGATTGAAAAGCCTCCCCCGGATCACACACCGCGTGATGTGGTTTCTTTTTTTGGACGTGATACCTACCCCCGTACCACATCGCTGTGAATCAAACTAGACGAACGGAAAAATCGAACAACAACAGCCATTAGTGTATCGAGTCAAATAGATATGCGTGCTATAGGAATGACTACCGCGACTTGTATAGACTGGCGTGACCAAAGGGGCAGAACGTTTATGGCGGGTACAATTAATAACTGTAGACGTATTTTTCGCTAACTTGACGTAAAAGGTGAGATCGAGTACAAGCGTTTTGAACAACCCTGTATAGACGTGTGTACACGGCGGGTGAAAAAGCTGCAGCCGGAGTTTTCGTTTTCGCGATCTATAACTTCGTCACAACTCGCGGCGATACAGCTGTTTCGTACGAAAATCGTTTCAAGTATTCGAAATACGACGAAAAAAAAAAGCCGGAATCTGCACTCTGGGTCGCGGGAGTTTGACGGAGTACAGCGACTACGCTTTGGGACGATGATTTGGAATTTGTGGTTCGAACGCGTATTGTTTAATACCTGAAAGCAATGACAAATCGTTGCCTCCGAAAATACGATTCTGCGCGAGCTCAGTTGTCTAGTAGGTATGTAAAAACCAAAATATGTAACAATAAAAATGGCACAACAACAATCACACTTATGAAACAGAAAGACTGTCTGCTCAGTGGACGTTTTGCACGAATCTGGACCGACCGAGTTGAACACACGGGGTAAGTAAAATTAAAGAGCCGGACGAACAAAATACAATATTGAGTTTGACAGTACAATACAACAATATAGCTAATCGAATTCGCCCCGAGCACCGTTTGACAGCAGAACGACTCTTCGGCCGAAATCTTAACAAAATAAAAACAAATCGCGGTCCACGCGCGGCGTTTCTTTGACCGATAACGTAATATCATCACACACGGCGATGTAGACAAACACAAGTGTGTATATTATAAGATGTATGGAAATTACAGGAGCTCGAAAAAATCGTCATCGAGCACGTACACAATATCAACCTAGGTATACATTTACGTGATAAATTATTTAGTTTATAAAAATCATAAATTTACGTTTTTTTTTTTTATAATACGTACACTACGCGTTCACAACTGCATTCATTCCTGCATGATATTATGATTTTGATGCGAGGCTCTTATATTATACGTTGTTATGTCTTTATGTCCCGAACGCGTATATATTATTACATACACCTGCGCAACAACAAGGGCGGCGGCAGTTTACCAAGAGGGATTTACGCAATACCCTTTTGTAAAGTATATATAAATAAAAAAAACCAAGCGTAACAACAATGGTGTACAAGATTTATAATATTCTTACCCTCCCAAAAAACCTCCGTTTTTGACGTTCATAAAATTATTGCTGTGTGCGCGTTACGCGATGCAGGTTTTCGATTTCAGTTCTCACACAACATTTGATTATTATTATCGTCGTCGTCGTCGTCGTATGATATTATTATGACGAAAGAGGAGGAGGTCGTTGATATTACTACGATGATTTCGTTGTTTCCTCGCAAACACACACACCCGTATAATATACGATGACGTTATTATTATTTATTATTATTACGACGACAACGATCGTCGTTTACCTATCTCGCCGTCGCTCCGCCGTTAATGGAGCGTAAAATTTGTCTGGGCGTGTCTGCAGCGCGCGCAGGTACACGAAGTGAACTCGGTCGACCGGAAAGCCTATACGGACGGAAAAAGGATTCCGAGTACGTATTATTATTATTATTTATTATCGTATCATGTCTTGTTAAAAAACGAAATTTACTCCACAGCAGGAAATAAAAATCTTCTAATAGAAAAAAATTAAAAAACGACCGACGTAGTTTTGTTTACTTATAATTATTATCATCTGCCTAAGCAGCCGTAACCGCGGACACGCGTTTTCGCAGCGTAATGACCACCAAAGTCGTTTTTGCGGTCCCCGACTATGTAATATTATTAATATACAGGTTACAAGTAAAGAAGAAGCCCGAATTCAATTTCACTATACATCATACACAGTTAGTTGCAACTAACTTCCGTAAGTCGGCGGTTTGCTGCACGGGACGCGGGATTTTCGGTTTAAATTGCTTACGATGCGCGCGGATAAAAGAGAAATGATGTACGTTTTATTTTTACTACGTGTAAATCGAATAAATGCGCATATCTTCTCTGCGTATTGCAAGAAACAGTCGTAAACGGGAAAATTTAATTTTCAGTTCCCATAGTACATTTCGTGGCTGCAAGATTTGATTATCGTACGAAAATCGCGTTATTATAGAGGAAACAACGAATCAATATCGAATATAATATTATAGTTATTATTACATCAAATTATGAAACAGCCGACGACTTTTCTTAACTCGTTAATCGAGAAAACAAAAAGTCGAGTTCAATCAAAATAACACCGTTTTTCAATACTTTTTTCATACGCTTTCAGAATCTACAGTGCGGATTTTTTTGAAATATTTTTATTCAGATGGCAAATCATGTCCTACATAACAATATATTCAATTTTCGAGTCTTAGACAACAAACTTGGGTGAGTTACGAATTTTTTTCCATAAATAAATCACAGGTATGAGCAATTTTCGAAAATTTTCCGACTTAAAACAACTGAATATAAAAATTGCGACTACGGATTTTCGAAATTTTTTAGAAGCATACGTATATGTTTGCTTGATGCTAAATGTTTGAAACCGCGGAGACTCGAACAGCCGTGCTCGACGTTACTGAGTGCAGTGCAATTATATTTTAATTAATTCCTCTCGAACGATACACAAAGAAATAACGAAAACGCAAGTGAGAATAATATTTTTCGAGTAAACGTACGTAAACGGCACATCCGGCAAATGTTTTGCAAAATAATAACTACAAATAAATCAACGCGTTTATAACTAATAACATTAATTTATATTAATTGCGTTTTGATGGGCAAAATACGCGTATGTAAATGTTGTACCTACCTGTGTGAATAATCATTTATATTTTACAGTGAAATAATAACCGTAAGACCCGTGCGTTTTGGCAGTGTATGATAATATGAATATCATTATACTTGGTCTAACCACGGATCTCGCTAATGGATTTTTCGTGCATTTTCAATTAACAGCAAAACATTTTAAGACGACAGCTGCCCAGACGGGAATTCGTTTTGTCGTACCTGCGAATCGGTACTACAATCCGACGACGTACAAAAATATTGTAATCGATTGTAGAATTTAAGAAAGACATTTCAAGGTCCCTCCCCCGATCATCGCCATTGTTATAAAATTGTAACAGACGCGCATATCGGCCGGGATTTGTACAGAAACACGTGTAAAACACTATACACACGTGTAGAATAAATATGTTGCAGTTGACAAGATGTCATTACGGAACAATTTTTTTTTTGTCTGTACCTCGCTAAAAACACGTGTAGTAAACGACTTATTATGAAATGCAGTATACTGCAGATACACGCAGGACGACGAAAGCAAATTGTTTGTAGTTTTTTTATCTATTCGTCGCATTTATAAAAATGTATAATACGTTCACAATACGATTATAATATTATTATGAGCGTGTCAGAGCTCTGAATCGAGTTTAGACGTATCGATCTATACACCAAATACATCGCGGGGGCGGCTCCGGAGGTATAGTTCAGAGAAATGTGAAAGAAAACACAAATGTTCAGTAACAATTCACACCATCTGTTTTCGGATCGTAAAGCCACGGGCACATTATGGTTATTTAAAAAAAAAATTGTTACTTTGTACACCTAACCTATATGATCGGCGGGGGGTTTTTTGTTTGGCCCTCCTGGTACCTAACCCCTGATAAATACGTCATACACACATCTGCAGAACTCGGAAATTTACGTCCATTAAGAAAATCGCCAATATTATTTACAAAAATAGGTGTTGTGTGTACACGACGTTTTACTCGTTTTTCATTCGGCCACTGCACACCGTTTTGAATGAATTCCGGTGGAAAGTGTGGTAGTACTCGATTGCAACAGCTGAATACGATTATGACTCATTATACCGCGAGTATAAAATACAACGTGATGTAACACAGTTTTATTAATCGCCGAAATACTATAGCTCGTCGTGTACCGGTTTAGTATATCTACGCCGGCAGCTACGCGCTTTAACACTATCACACATCGTCAACACGAGCAGGAAGTTTCGTTCAATACATAATAATAATAATCGTACGATCATTAACAGTCTAAGATTGTGGTTAGAACTAATTTCCGCAGAACACATTATTATGCGAATTCACTGGTCGGATCAACTATGGTAAAAACGACGTTAAAAAAACGTCAATACTTTGGCACACTATTTATTGGTCGTGTAATATCGTTTATATAGAGTAAAATAACACGTAAAATAGTGTTCATAACTATTGAAACCGTTCATTTTCTGAGTAAAAAAAAAAAAAAAAACCACTTCAGCACAGGACTTTTTAAAACGCGCGCGATTGACAACGGCGTTTCGCATGACTAAAACTCTGCAGTGATTTATCATTATTTTCATATACGAATTGAACAATACAATACATGCTCACTGCAGACCGAATGGTAACGAGATTGGTCGTTATTACCAATCAATTCTCCCAAACTAATATCATTCGGTGTCAACCGAACCAGTGTATTACGCGGTTGTAGGGTGAACATTTCAACAGTTCAATATAGTTATGATGACCATTAAGACGGTAAAACAACGCGAAATTATCCGTAAACCGGATTGAAATAAATGTATAGAATCGAGGTGACGATTTTTCGCCGCATGAAAAAAATGCTTGCGACGAAAAATTCCATATTTCGATAAAACATAATGACAATGTTTTTTTTTTAATTAGGAGACCCTCCACGAGGTCCGTCCCCCACGGGTCAACAGCAGTTATTATTATTAGGGTCAAAAACATCAACACCACATATTATATATAATCTGTGTACTCGTCAAGATTTTTTATAAGAATAATATAGTGACGGTACGTTTAGTTGAACGGTTTCACACACACACACACGCCTCTATACTATTCGAGAACCGCAGGCGTAAATATAATTAATACCTCGACGATTAATGTTTGAAAACGAAATTTCGTTCGGTTTGGAAATTAGCTCATAATCATCACGACGATGGTTCGTCGTATCGCGCGTTATGACTCGTTTGCAATATAATAATTCGACGAACGACGGTTATTATTTCACTATACACAATATCGCACGTCGGTGTGTAAGATCGAAAACAAAAGTAAGAAGTACCCACTCCTCGGGTAGGTCGTTACACGCGTATTTTTCCCGGAACAAAATCGCCACGGTGGCTCACCTTCTTAGATGTGTACGGTGAAGAAAAAAAAATCACAAATATTCTATTCAGCCTTTACGAATTCCCGATTTCCGCTCGGTGTCCGCGCGAGTATAGTAGGCGCGGAGCAAAATTAAAAAAAATGTTTTTGAGGGGCGGCGCATTTTGTATCGAAAAGACATTCCGCGCGCCCGTTTTTTAAACATTTTTGGTTGATTGCGAATCCCGTGTACGGTGAGCACCACACGGATACAACGCGGGCAGTCAGTCAAAAGTCAGTTAAAAACGTTCGCAAAAGATGAGTAAAAAAAAAAAAAATAATACTCGGTTACTTGACGGTTCAAAGACTTACCGAAACGGTTACGAGAACCGTACGAGACGCATGATCGTGATGTGTACTACGGCGGGTCCCTGCAGAAAACGATACGGCGACGCGATGTGTTTATTTTTACCGGTCGAGAGATGCGGAAAATCGACACGAGTCGTCGACGAACTAGAAAACTATTACAGTTTATTAGTCCGCACTGTTGCTGTGAGATACACGAGCGGAAAAATCACATCGAGTGCAGGAAAAATATTCGCACTCGAAAAAATCAAAAATAACGAACAAGACGACGAGAGCGAGCGCAACACGCACACGACGCGACGGCACACGAACTTGAACTGGCCGGCGACGCGCCGAACGCTCCTCCGGCCGCTTCCTCGTTGTGTCCTCGCCGCGTCCTCGGAGCTAGCGCCACCTGTTGATCGGACCGGGAAAACACACCGCCGCCGCCGCCGCCTCCGACGTTTTTACAATAATGTTTTTTTTTTTCCTGCGATCACTTTTACTATAGTAGAAAGAATGCTCCGATTTTAACGCGTCAAAAGATAGGTCCGGTATTTTGTTCGAAGCGTTTTTTTTTTTTTGTTGGAAATTTTGATTAATTTTAGGTGTCACGAGCAAAAACCGAAAACGGCCGACTTGAAATCTGTTATATTTTATGTCAATATGAATAGGGCTCGACGCTGCTGAAATTTCAATCGGTTTTGATCATTTTCGAGCGAGTTATTGCGGGAGTAGTACAAATTTTTGAATTTGTCATTTTACGGCAGTCCGTAAAACCTCTAGTTCTCGTGTTTAACTCTCGAAACTTTAATACAGTCTAAACAAGACAGTTTTACAACACGCGTGGACAAACAACGACGGGGAACGCCGCGTTTTTTACACATCGATTCCATCACGTCCAAAACGAAGATCGGACCAAACGGAAACTTTTGCACAATACTAAAATAGGAATGATACGAGTACGGATTTGATAAAAGTTTTTGTTTGTTTTTACCACGACGTGTATGGGTACTGAGCTCGCTCAGAATCGTGTTTTCAAAGGCGATGATTCGTTGCTTTCAGATATAAAACAATGCGTTCAAACCACAACTTCCAAACTATATAGCGACCCGCCCAAAGTCGCGTTTAGAGTGATCTCGGCTTTTTTGATGTTCTTAAAAATATAATCGTTACCTGTCTGTGTACGATAACAGTACGGCGATAAAACAATAACGCTGCGACGGTATGGTAATAAAATCAACGTTTTACCACGATATATATATTGTAATATTATTCGCGCAGATCACAAAACTGCAGACCGATATTTTGTCGTAATATTTTCAAAAAGAATGCACTGCCACTAACGCACGTATCAAACACGTTTCCGACAACAACTCAAATGAAATACTCATTTTACTTACAACTGTCCATGTTATAAGCTTTTTTGGAAAAAATTCTCTCCCGACAACGTCTGCCCCCTATCCGTTTCTCTATTATCCACGCAGCTATCGGAGGTGACCGGTGGTATTACCTCTGCTGTACGTCAACGCGTCTTCGGGTGCAGCGGGACTTTTGTTCGTTCCGTTTCTCGTTTATACTACATACTATATAATATAAGGTATATTGTTATATTAACCGGTGCGGTTATAACGTGTATAATAATAATAATGCAAAACAAACCGTGTAATTGCAGCGGTCGCCCGTATATAACAGTATAATGACCACGCGGACGATGGTGAAAAAACAGTCGACTTTACAGTTATTGCGCGGTGACCCTGTATTATGTCCGCGGCGTGCAGGTCCACCGCGAGTCCTGCAGGAGTTTTACGAAGCGAGAATGCGTAGCAAAATTAATCGTGACCGCGTATTGAAACCCAGACCCGTTTGAGGATCGCTTAAATTGTCCATTTTCTGGACGACTGAGCTCGCTCAGAATCGTATTTTCAAAGGCAACGATTCATCGGACGCTATCGATGCGTCCGAACCACAACTCCTAAACCAGCGTATAGTCGCGACTCGGTAAAGTTTTCATTTTTTGCTAAAAAATCTGCTATAACCGCTGCGGCACACGCCCGCTTTAAGACGCTATAATATATTATTGCGATGACCTATACAGAACGACGTCGTAATACGTTCTGCACGTTTTTCACGGTCGAAAAGTTTCGAAAAAAATCTCAAGCGTTTTCAAAGTTTTTCCGTCGCAGGGAATTTTCGCTCCGAAGATTTGGACATTAGGTACAATGGGACATCTGCCAGGGGGAACTTAGATCGAAACTTCCGGTTGTTTGAATCGATATTTATCTGCGCGGGCGAATCCATCCGCAGCATTATATCGGGTGTCAAACAACAGTGTTCATGGATGCAATTTGTAAAGGTTGTTAAGAAATCGGCATAAATAGAGGAGTCGAAAACGTTTTTTGCGACGGGACAACGCGAATTCGATTTTGCGTTTAAAACATATTTTCGCACTCGACGTGAACGTTTTAGGCATTTTTTTTTCTTCTGGGGTTACACGTGTCTATACAAAGCCTTATATATATTTTATACGAATGGCTGTGGACTATATGATAATCGATCGATTCAATTTTGGTTCTTAATGCGACCCCTACGTATATGATAGGTGGATTTTGAGGAGACGTATTAGGTCGAGTCGTGTACAGATACAAACGGGGTTGTGTCGATTGTAAATTAAAGGCTCTACAAGTCACAAGCTGATCTCTTATTTCCGTTTGTCATCCACGGGCATACCAATAAAAATATTCCCCCGAAGCTCGCACGACCCGGCGTTGCACATTTACCGTGGGAAGATTTTTACGAAATTTAAATCGGAACGACGAAGTTTTATGGTAATCTACTTTCGGTATTATAGTTTCGTGGAAAACGTTAATCGTCGCAATGTTATTTAATATACTATGTACGTATTTAGTCACCAAACGTGTAAATAACAAGTTAGTATAATGGATATTATAAATACTATAACTCTGGTTCTAATATATAATAATAACACTTCAAAATATAGTAAACAGCACTGCACCGCGTTTCACAATAATAGGTAGTATAAGAACGTTATAACCCTATTCGATATTTTTTTAGTATTAAGAATTTGCGATACACGTATTATCAAACTCCATCAATTTGCACAGTTTTTAATTGTTTCATTCTATACTGTGCGTTTTGCAATGCTGCGTCCTTATTAGCGGTTACTTTTTCTTGCGCATACCAGTTGCTACACTGGCATTCGTTAGTTTTTAAACTACATATTACCAATATTTTTCATTTTAATTCGTAACGCTATACATCGAAGCCAGTGGGAAGAATTACTCAAGTCGTCAGCACATACAAAATCAAACCGGCCATTACCACAAACGGAACGCCTGCACGAACGCTTTTCATGATATTTTCCCCCTATTTTTTTACTCGTACTTGTTGCACCTAACCGATGGAAATCGGTTCGGCGAAGATCGCAGCGAATGTGTCCGCGAAAATCAAACGATTCGAAATTTTATTTTAAAAAACCGTGAAAAACCTCGTATTTACTTGTGCGTAGTTGTTTTTACAGTGTCATTCCTATCGTCGTCAATGTGTTATCAAGTGTACGACTCACGAGTCTGACGTATCGTAACGTCTGTGTTTTTACACAGAATCACACACGTACAACACATATACGAGCTATCAAATGTTTACGAAAAATCGTTTTCGAAAAATTGGCGACCTGCGTCTTACGAAATGATTCAAACCTAATACGGACGTACAAACCTGATGTGGACTGCATCCCGCCGTATAACACACGTCGATGAGAGTCACGGATGGAATAGTTTTCGACGAAAGACGGCGATTTTATCACGATTACGCGTAATTTTCATCACGGAATCGTTTTTCATCCTACGTTTATTTTGGCGACTCAACACATTGTACCTAACATCGGATTGTTGTGCGTTTACACGGTTCCGAACAGTTTTCGTCGAAGCAGCTTGTTTCGCACTAACACCCCCATTCTATAATCAAATGGTAATATCGCCCCGAGGAACCCACAATAATAACATCATCTATTTTAACTATTCCGCGCCCACGTGTATGATTCATAGGTAAGACATTATCAATACGAATATTTTCTTGAACGAAATAATGCGCCTATATAACTTATATCGCATAACACACGTCCGTAATAAATAATAATAACGCGTTATACGGATCGCTAAAATACGGCACGTCCTTGACGCGGATGAATTTTTAATTATTCTGGAGAAGAACACCGTCGTTGCTCGAGGGCCCGCCGTGTGCAGTATATATATATATTATCGGAATATTTGTACGAAACGCATGGCGCACCTTTTAAAATACACCGTATAACGCTGCTGCTGTTGCTTCTGCGGCCGTAATTATATCTTTATACTTAATATTTTTTTAATAATATTTCTCCCGTCCGTGTACTGTACGCGACGTGGCACGCGAAAGTCACTGAACTCGTCGGCCGCACTGAATTTCACGAAACGTCTTTTGGATCCGAGAATTCCATCCCCCAAAAAGTGTCGTCGAGCGCACAAATTTCGAAAATCCGTACGGTTCTTTCCGTCTCGTCTCGCACAGTGTCGTCCGGGGTCGGTTCAAGCAGTACCGCGACGTGGAAATCCGCTGATTTTCTTTTTCCGCCCCCGTACGGATGTTAAAAAAGGGCGTATACAGAAAATAAATCAAAGAAATCGCGTCTAACCAGGTACCCCGGGCGGAGTGCATCAAGATAAGACTCAACGAGCCGTGTGCATTTGATTAAAACGTATTCAAATCCGTAACGATCGGACAACTCTCGTGAGAACTTACACGGGCGGCGGCTTGAGTCGATCACACCCGGGACGGACAGCAGGGCGCGAAAATACGGCGGAAAAAAAGAATTTTTATACTCGCGACAGCACTGAATACAGTTATACACAACGATATCATCGGTTCTCACATAAAAAATATTATTTTGTTTGAGTATTTTCGCCCCGGCTATACCTCAGGTATAGCGGCCGCCGTAGGATTTTTGGCCAGCAGCTGAAGACGCGTCCAGGGCCCGTTCGAATGTTGTTTCGGTTAATGTCCGTAGCCGAGTGGTGATCACAAATATTTTGTTAAGATACTATAACTGTTTTCCTTTCGTGGTGCATTCCTAATCTCGTGATTAATTCGTAACAATCGTCGTTTTCCTCGCGTCGTTAACGAATACGCGAGATGAAATTTGTTTAAATTCGCCGCTCGGCTATACGCTTATTTTGGTTCTGCGGACGATTCCATAGGCCTTATCACGACTTGATGGCCAATAATAATTAATCCTGTCTTAAATGTGCAGGGAGCCACCAACGACATTCGTATTATATCTCGATAGGTGGAAAAACACAACGTCGTCGTCATAAACTGAATATTGTGTGTGTCGGTAATATAGTAATCGTTGTGACGTTATATAAAACGCGTTGATCGTAAATAGTACCACCGATAGAACCACATATACACGACGTTATTATTTTTTACTTGCAACGTCTTTCGCGTATAATTCTCACGATCGTGTAGTCAGTGCTTATCGCGACAAAACAGATCTTAAGTTAAGGTAAGTTCAACAACAATGTTAGCAATCGAGTCCGAATCGTATAGAACGAACGTTACGTTATCACCAGAGAGACAGCCCGCACATCTTCGTGACGTTATTCATCTATTTTAATAAATAAATGAATAACGGCAACGTACTTATTCGATAGGTATACTTTACACGCGTATGGTAATATTTACGAAAAGGGTCCTCCTGCTGCAAAAGTTATTCTAAATACGACGTATCTCAATTTGAAAAATAATATCGTCGAGCGTTTGAAATTTCGGGTTAAATCGTTCGCGGGGGATCCGGGATTTTGCGCCGCTGACTGCACACGCGGGTTTTTTTCCCCACGCTGCTGCCACAACAAAACCGAAATCATCTTTCCGTCGTATTACACTGCAAGTGAGACCGCGTATTATATACTAACGAGTATTTTATTTTTTTTTGATACGCACGCGCTCACCGCGATTGTAAAAAAAAAAAAACGAAAATAATATACAACTATACGAAACGTTTTACAGTAAAAAATATGTATACAATGATATAGGTAAAATAATTATTGTTATAAAACTGCAATGTGTAGCGGATCTTATATTATTATTATAATACGGGCTCGGTCATACTCGCATGTTGATCAAGCGTTGCAACAATGTACTTACGCATTGTCATCCGCATGCAAACTCTCGCACATGATATTATAACGTCACGGCTGCAGCGCCCGACAGGGAACGATCCGCGGACTGAATGAAAAAAAACAAACAAAAATGGTTGTGCTATCGGAGTGTTTCGAACCTCTGCAAAATTCGTCAAACGATCCGACGAAATCGCAGAAAATTTTCGGCTGTATACGGTGAAAATAATAATAACTGCACAGAACGCGTTGTAATTTCTTCTTTTTTTTCCTCCGTCGACGACTTTTCAACACTTGTTGTTTTAACGGATGCGATCACGATGGTCGTTTTTGACATAACTTCACGGCTGCAGACGAAATGTCATCACGAAGTTTTACGCATTTGCGGTCGTCCGAGAACGAAAATTATATTCCCCCCGTACATTCCGAGGGTCTCTCACTTGAGCATGCGCATTTTTTTTGTAAAATTGTATTTTACTGCGTAGTTACGAGTCGTAACACATACTATAAAATAGACGCGTTAAAACGTTGATAAAATTGTGCACAAACGATAGTGTATAAAATATATTAAAATTTGGCCGGCTCATATTCGAAAGTCCTAATTAACCGTAACACGTAAAACAGTTCAGATCAATCGAGTTTCGTATCATTTTTTTCGCCTCGTATTTCACATTTCCGTGCTGCGTTTTTTCGATAGTTTTCAGCGCATAAACTCCCCCCGGGTCCACGTTAACGTAACTCAGGTTAATCGATCGAGCAAAAAATCCGATCAAACCTATACATTTTATTTTACACATCGCCCCACGTGGATTATATTATTGTGCGGCGGCGGCGGCCACGACCTCGCGAGATATTATGTGTGTACTTGAAGAAAAAATGGAAAAAAAAATCATCCATCTCGTGCAAACCGGTTTCGCGGGGATATTTAGAACGTAATTTTTGGAGAATTCGCTTGTGACTACACAACAACAACACTACTACTACAGCGTGTTTCCAATAGTTATAAATTTTTTTGAAAAAATTCGTAAGAAAGTCGTTTTTCACGGTCACTGCTACAAATTTTTTCGCGTTCTTTCCTAACGGCAGCTTTTACACACCACGTACGCTTTTATCGCGCGCTGATTTTTTTCTCTGTACACATTTTTGGCGGCTTAAAGCGCGACGTTTTCATTTACCGTCACTATAACCTAATTAATTAACGCGTTCCAAGACTCCGGCGGCACTGCGTACTTTTATAGAAACTCCGACTTGTGTTTTTCGACCGACGAAATTCGTTAAAAAAATAAGTGTTATACACAGCGCGTGCTACTAGAGTTTTATTAAAAGTTGATACGTAGTAAAATTTCACTTCATACTTCAACGAACTCTGTAAAGCTACTGTTATTGTGTAGACCATCGCGTAAAACAATTTTCTCTCGCGAAAACATTTTTTTTTTCTCCAACGTTTCCCGAGACGGAACAACCGCCGTAACGTCTTCCAACGTCGACGACGAACACCCTGTGTAACGCGCGCCCGAAACACTCGTCGTCGAATCTGGACGCGAGTCAAAACGGATAGGTCGTATAATATGTATATATTTTCTCTAAATCGGGATTAAGTATGTACGACGTGTACCACCCGACGACCCACGTATCGAAATAAATTTCATTTTCACGTCTCGGTCGCCTCCGCGATGTATTATTATAATGTTTACTGGATATTTTCAAAACGTGTTTTTTTTTTTCATCCGAAATCACGTATTCAGCCAACAAGTCAAGGGCAGACCGAAGTTTTCCCTCACAGTACAACTAAATTCCTCTATTTGTTCCGCACGTGCCGTGCTTTGTGTATTAGCGTGTCGTTTTCGCGGTCCCTTCTTCGGATCCACCACTTTACTATCGGTATTATTTCCTCGATTCGTCGTGCAGTATAATGTAGAAAGTGGAGCAAAAATGAACTGAAAACTTTGCCGAAATTCAGACGACACAGTTCGGTCTTTTCGGGGACGGCTGGAATTTGGCATTTTTTTTTCGCCGTTTCTCCGGATAATATAACGTCGTCGTCGATGGTGATGATAATACAGTATTGGGCGATGCGCGTAAGTCATTACGCGGCAACACTCGAGTTCACACGACAGTAATTATACACTTTATTTATTTTACCACCGGTTTTTAAGTTAAAAACGTTCTACACTGTTCGGTCGGTCGATATCCATAACAATAATGACAGAGCGCAATCATCGGTCGTCCGGCACACGATATTTTATACGCATTTTACACGAGTTTTTTTTAATGGCCGTCTGCAGCGCGCGTACACGATACGGATGCATCCCGTCTTATGTTTTTACACAAAGTGCATATACTACGGGCTTTTCTAAACGTATATTAAAAAAATACGTATTATTATTATCAGCCGTCTTGTCGTCGTGATACGTTTTTAATGGTCTCGCTCGTAAAATTTCGGGGTAAATATACGCGTTTCGAGCGCGCCATGGATAACACAACAACAACAATAGTAATGTGTAAGGCGCGACGGTTCGTTAAAACGTCTCTAAAACACGATCATCGGTCGTAACAGAGACGTAACGACAACAACAACAATATTACGTTTTTATTTATATATGTATTTAAAAAATAAAAAAATATTTACTAGGCTTTTTAAAGAAAAAAAAAAAATATGCTCGTCGACATTGGTGTTTTTTTTTTCATCAAGCGTGACCACTTTTGCTGTAAAATATCGTAGTTTAACGACACAGGTCGATTTAAAAAGAGCGAAATTTTTTTTTTTGTTCATTTTTCGGTTGGCATTGTGCGGTTGATTTTCATTGATTTATTCACGATTTACGCGACGAATTTGAGAAGTTGTTTAGTATCGGGTGTACACCGGAGGTAACCACAAAGAGGAGGTTGTTTTTAAATCATACCCATAATGGACACCGTGGTTATTGACACCTCCAAAACTAAACATTATCACACGAATCGTCAGGAAAATCACCAGCACGATTTCGCCGACTCAAGAATAAACAAATTTCGGGCTTTTTAAACTTTTTCGGAACACCCTTTATAATATTGTATCTAAAGGGGAATAATTACTTACTTCCCACCTCTGTCCTACCTCCACACGCACACCGACCAATATTATGACGAAAGCAGGGACATCTGTGACGGGGTTTGTTGCGTAAGTGGTATCTCGATTCCAGTTGTTCACGGGAAAAAAAGTGTAAACGATTTTTCAGCCAGAATAAAATCGCTGTTTTTTTATGGAACAAAAAAATTGTAAAAACCACTTCATCCACGACACTGGCCACGCGTACTAAAATTATTGACACAGTACTTGATTCTCGGTTTGTACGTCTACGGTTTTAAAACCGCGATCTATAATATCTCCTGGCCGATCAATTAAAGCAACAAAACTGTACAACAATTACTCAAATCGTCTACGATTTCAAATCGTATTGAATTGGAATTTCCGAATGATCCGGGCATTTGGTATTATGGTAGTATCGTTTTCAAACGATATTTACGCGCGTGTACACACATTTTCGATTTTCAGAGGTGGCCGTTAACTAGTTAAAAACCGTCATTGGGTAATTTTTTACAGTTGATCGTCAAAGTTATCTCCGTGTTTATTTTTTTAAACTATTTCGGTAAGTTGAAAATACTACGGATTTTATATTATACAGTTAGTTGACTCGTGAATATTTTAGCAAAAAAAACTTTTTTTTAATTTCATTAAGTATTTATTTCATTTTATATTTCAACTGAAGACAATTATTTGTAATTGAACCGCAACTCGACTTATCGTAGTTCATTTTTTTTTTTTTTTACCAACGTTTTTAATTTTAACCGCGCCGTTTGGAATGTTCACTTTCTGCTGCAGCGTTCGGTCATAATATTGTGGTCACGACTCTCCCCTCGGCACACACGTACCTTGCCGCACGTCCAGAGAGCTCCTCTCGTTTGTACGCAAATTAACGTTCAGGCCCGAGATATTATTGTTGTTTTATAATATATTAAATTTACAAAACACGCCAAGGCGAACGTATAATAATAATAACGTATCAATATTCCGCGGGCTAACCAACTCATCGATTCGTGCGTGTAGCCACGACGAAACGTATTGTATACGGGGTGTTTCAAAACGATTCGTTCGATTTCAAAGAGACGTGTTTGTTACTTGAATTTGATCTGATAATCAGCGTAGGATAAGTTTTACAGTCTAACGGATTATATTTTTATGTCCAGAACAAACGTAATTCACTCTATGATAAACCTGTGTACTACTGAAGCACGTCGCGAGCAAGCCGATGGCGACTCCGTTCGATTCGTCAAGAACTTTTGGAACCCGTTTTGCTGTGAGAACATCGCCGCCATCGGCTCCGCGGTGACAGCCAATTGATTTTCAATCACATTATGCGGGTTACACTGCAGTGTTGGAAAATAGTCCTTGATTTATTTATCGGCAAATTCAGAGTTCGACTTGGAGGGTGGACGGGACACGCATGGGAACGTGAGGCTCCTAAACTTGTAGCACATTTTTGTTTTAGTTAGCGGTTCCGTTAGAAAAGAAAAGAACGCGCGGGTAAAAACACTGTTGTGATTCGTATCGAATACGATTGAAATATTGTTTTTCCTTCTTTCTTTCAGTCATAACCGTTAACGGTGTTTTTATAAGAGACAACAGCGATGTCGGATTTATAGTTTTAAAAATTCGACAGCAAAATACTAACGGTCGTTTCGGACGTTTCGATACCAAAGAAATCGACTTTCCGACGATCCGTGGCGCGGTTATGTGACCACGGATTGAAACGACGGTCCGTTTAAAAAAAAACGACAGTGAAGAACGGCTTGATTGGCTCGGTATCGAACAGGGACGGAACGCGGTTTTTTAATTTCCCGTTCCTTTTTCCAATTTCCCGGGCACCGTGGTGTCGGCCGCTCGACAACCCCGAATCTCGGACGGCCGGTGCTTCGTTTGGGCAACAAACTCGCACCCGATTGACGCGCATGTATAATGACGGGAAAAAACAAAAAACAAACTCGCACCCGATTTATATCACGCGCCTGTATGATGACGGAAAAAAACAAAAAGAAAGAAAAAGAATCGTTTTGGAACGAATCGTATACGATCGGCGGCAGCGCGTAAACACGAGAATATACGAGATAGGACGAGGTCTGCGCGCGCGTTTTTTTCGACGGTCGGCCTCTCGTATAATAACATGTTTTTTTATTATACATTTATCATGGGGCCATTTGCGTTCCGAACAAATGCGTACACACACACCAGGGTATTTAACAAACGTCGAACCGATCGACGGATTGAACGTCGATGGAGGAAATTAACGAAAATCTAACGCCAGCGAGTACACGAGAACCGAATAAAAGCCGGAATCACTATGGGTCACTTGTGATGATGTGTATGTCGCTGCAGTTTCGGAAGATTTACCGTTTCGGGTTCCGATGAATACGCGTGTGTTGGTTTTCACACGTGTTTTTTTTTGATTTTCTTATTTTACGTATGCGATAAACCACATTCTTTAATTTCGACTTTTACGGCGGACGCGGTGTTTCAAAACGGTCGTTTAAAACGTTACAACCGAAAAATTTCGGGAAGAACCGATACGGATTGCGGCGAACATCGACAAGTCATCGGCAGACACGATCGATTCGGACGCCGTTGGCCACGACTTCCGCGTGATCGAAAAACAAGCCGATAACTCGCTGATAAAAACCATCGCCGTACACGGATTGTTTTTCACCACGTGATAACGATAATTTAAATATTTTTCAATAAAAAAAAATACACGACGCATCCGACAACCGTTCTATAGCGTGATAAATTACCGAGGATAATGCAATATTATTATATTGAAATAATAAACAAACAGCTAAATGAGTGCACATAGTGTTATTAAAATAGGTTATAACATTATTAATAACGATTAATAACTCGCCCGTCCGTACGACGATATTGTTACACAATATGTTTAGAGGGGTCCGACGATAACGATCGAAAAATATAGTAATTTTTCAAACCGATCGATCCATCGGAATTCGACCCAGACCTTGACTGCTCGCCCGAGTCAACAGCTCGCCGCGGACGTGGGTGGACGGTTTTCGTACGATAGTGTTATATACGTAAAATATGATCCGTTCAGTGTTTTATTCAGTTGTATTATTCTTGTTTGTACCTGCTGCCAGCGACCGAATGAAAATTCGAGAACGCGTCGTGTTTTATAATATTGGTATAACATTAACCCCGAAAACTCGTCACTTGAGCACGCGCGAGACGGTGAAAAATGAGACCCACGGCGAACTGTCTCAAACGATCCACTATGGTACGCGGGCTTTTTTTTGTTTTCAATAATTGCTCTACACAATACGGTACGGGGTTGAATTTGAGTGAAAAAAAAGAAAATCTTTTTTCCGATTACACATCCACGCATACCAGCGCGGCTAAAATTACGGCTGCACCCGTACACAACTCTCTCGTTCTCGACCGTTTTTCATTTCGATGCAACGTATATTTATACTTCGCGGTTGAACTGAACCCAAACGTTTCGGCAGAACACACTCACTACAACGGATGATTTTTGACATCGATACGCGTCAATGTGGGTATATGTTCAACGTGTCCGGAGAACGAGGCTCTTTCCTTCGACTTTACACGTCCATTTGTAATGCATAGTAATAGATTAAAGCCAAAGACTTTCGAGTGTGTTTCGCTACGAATCGTCGCGATCAAAATGCTTGTATTTTATCGTTATAAGCCACACATAGTTAATATCGATGGATAAGTTTCTATCCGACAATCTTTTGCTGTCGACATCAACGCCGCAGTCGAACGCGGCCACTGCAGTAACGTCTCCGTTATCTGCAGCTTCTGCAGATCGCGAGAAAAGAACGATGTCGTCGGATAATGATAGTAAAAAGTATTCGTATTTAATCAAATTAAATTTTAACAGTAAGTAGTCTTTCATCGTTCAATGCGTTTACCGTTTTTTATACGGTTGACAAAATTTCCATCAGAAAGAGTGCACCGATTTCTACATACAGTACCTGTTTTCTCTTGGCAAATTGGATCTGGATATGATACTTTAGAGAGGTCATTTTTCGATTTTCTCAATGGTTTTTCAACGCGGCGGGAAAAACGGCGGAAAAATTGCGAATAACGGCGTTTCGCCATTAACGCGTGTATATACATAGTGATTTCTCCGTAAATTCGAAAATAATCGTCGAGGAAATTTCGGACAATATTGTATCTTTGTACTGTGAACAACTTCAAAAGAAATGATCAAAAAGTTTCATTTAATTTTAGGCTATACGCATAGCCGTTTTTAGATTTTCAAGTTTTTCATTCATAAACCGGTTGATTTTGGGTCGTATTGACTTGAAATTTTAACACAACATCAGTCTATATGTACACCCGACGTTTCGAAAACCGCCGCACGATTTTTCGATCTACCGATATCGCGGTTTTAAGATTATTAAAACGTCGACGTATCAGATTTCATTAAGACCGCGTACATAGGTAACTACGAAAATAATCGTTCTTGAGATTTTTAACACGACGGGTTGTATAAAAAAAAAAAATTTTCGACTTGCCTCTCATTTTATGATCGGTACTTTTTTTATTAGCTATAAATCTACAAGTAAGCAAACTGGGTACGATTGATATAACATTCGTGTTGCGGACAGTGCGCAAATAATAAAAATTAGCACGTACCATGTGCGTGTGCCAGCCAATGCCAAGGTCGGAGTCGTGAATAATATCGTATAATACATTTAATTACGACGTCACGACAATAATATGACGTAAATATGCGGCTGTCGGGCCAACAGAATATATTATTATCGTACACCGTGCGATCGGTAAGATAATATTATAATCGTACAGTAAAAAAAAAAGGTGAATCATTGCCTTAAGAAAAAAAACCGATTTGAGCGAGCTCGGTCGTCTACGTAGGTATTCCTATGTATTCGAGAATTTCAAAGTTCTACACTTTTTTTTACAGTACAAAGATTCGTTTTTTGACACGTGTGTATAGAAATCGGTGCACTCTTTCTGGTGGAAATTTTGTCAACAGTACAAAAAAGAATATAAACAACTCTGTAAGACCACTAGATTCCTCGCTGACGTCCAGAATCTAAAACGAACGTTTCCAAAATAACAATAGATGGAAGGTTTTTTTTTTTTTATCATAGTTACTCCTCTGAAATTCTACCTTTTGCTCGCTTTTTGACGACCCTTACTCGCCGCCAGCTGTACCGTAAAAATGAACTCGATTTTAACGTCCACGCGACCTTCAGCGATTTATTTCGCAGCGATTAACGGTGCAGTAGAGTGCGTAATATCAAATAATAATAATACGATGACGACCTCGACGATAATAACGCCGAATCGGTGGTCTGTTGTTGTTGTTGTTGTTACTTGGATCTTTTTGTTTATGTATTTTCTTCTGCGATTGATACTTCAAGAACCGTTTTCCTTATGCGCGCGTATTGTTCCGTTTCTAAGGTAGCGACTAAATAATTGTGCGTATACCGCAGTGGCGTGCCCAGAAATTTACAAAGGTATCTAATATTATGGGAAAAACAATTAATTTTAATCGAAGTAAACTCTCTTCGTGTCATACCGAATTCCGACTCGGTAAGTACACGGGCGAATCGGAGAGACATAAGAACAGACAGCTCATAAAACGAACAGCCCGAAAATTTCGTTTTTAACGCACGTCTTTCCCGAAAATAGTTATTTGTCGTAAAATTTTTTGGTTTCCGTCCCTCACATTAAACGGTCGACCCGATTAGCTTTCGGACGTCCGTTTAAGGAGTATGAACACCAAGCGTGCACGCCAGCACACTATAGGAAACGTTAAAAATACATAGAAAATTTGAGACGTCCGATTTGTACACGATCTAGAACGCTAAAATTCATAACTATTTGCGTTTTTTCGTGTTTGCTCTGTACATTTTAGGATCGGTATTTCTATTAGCTCGTTATAAATCTACAAGTTTGCTTGAAAAAAATCACGATGGGTGGGATATAAGGGCCACTGCGCGACACACGTATTGTTGTGTAATATGAAATGATTAGCGAGTGAAAAAAAATCAAAACTCTGTCAGAACTAAAAAAATTTAAAAAAAATTTTAATTCATAAGACGTACCTACTTACTAGCTGATCGTTTTTCGGCACGACTTTTGTAAAAAAGCATTTTTACCGACCGTCCGGCGGATCACCCAAAACACCACAATTTTCATTTTAAATCACAAAATCCAAGTGAGCACACGTTGATTCGACGGCATTTCATAAATATTTTCTGAACGGAGAGAAAGACTCCGGCGTCATAGACTGATTTCAATATTGAGTGTGTGCAATACAAAAATATGAATTTCTAAGTCTCCGGTCCATACAGCTATTTGTTCCTAACGACGCGTGTGCTCGCGTAGACCGGCTGCGGCGGATTCGAGCCGCCGTTAAACGCGCCCGTAATCCCGAGAACGCGTTTTTTTTTTAGCATTTTTTTTATAAACGCTTTTAAATGAAATATAATATGAAAGAAAAAAACACATCATTATAATGTGTATTCCGTTGGTAGGCAGGTAGTATACACCGCACCCACTCGTTATATAACCAGGTCGTTTTCTGCGATCTTTTTTCCCAACCTTTTTCTCCGGAACATAAAATCGTCCGAAGAATGCAGCAGCACCGTGTCGTTTTTGCCGTGTGTGTTATATATAATAATACAGGGCTCATAAGTTTATATGTGCACTCGGAAACGCTAAGATATGCGCTAGTTAATATGCGTTTAAAATTTTCGCACTCTTTTTGTGTTTCCTTTTTTTTTTTACATAACCGATAGTCAATGTAAAAAACAAAAAAAAAATATAGAATCAAATTGATCTCGATTATATACCTTGAACGTTACAGTTGACGACGTCGTATATAGAGACTTTTGAACGCCGGTTTATTTTTTTGAATAGAATATACATATTTCGTGTTGGTTATTTATTACGATACATTTGTATTTTTTAAAAACAAAAAAAAATTATCGTTTGCGTACAATTTTATCAACAAATTAAACTTTTGCACACGAATCGCGTACAATGTCACACAGTTATAAATGACCAATACGATTTTATTAAAAAATATGCGTATTTACGTAAAAAACTCAACACGCGCGAGGATACGCAAAATAAATTTAGATTTTTAGGACCGCGGTTCGAATTCGTAGCGTACCAAGCGACTATTTGGACGACCCAGTAAAAAAATGCCTTATGTACACGACGAATTATTACGACATTATTACGGTCTGACGTCGTGATTAATATTGATAATTTTCGAAAATATTTATTTCATTAATTACGTATGACAATTGCAGAGACGGCCGTCAAACAGTGAAAACTCATTATGATTTGGAAAACCATTCCAATCTATTGTGAAAACAGTGTTCATACAGAGGTTTTCACCAATAATATATTTCACCCAGTTTATACGTGCGGCGTAATATAGCGCTGCCAATTGTCTAACACGCGTACTTAATACAATCAGAACCGTTTTCCGAGCGAAAATCTGGAAAAATATGTAATTACCTTGTACAGTTGCTTTAGAAAATCCACGAATGACCCTTATGACTCGTCGAATATTGTGTTTGAATCATAGAATAAGAACGAATGGGCCATTTCGCGTATGTTTCCTACAGTATTAGAAAGTGAAGTCAACAGAAAATCAGTGTGTACATTAAAATATGAACACCGTAATGTAGACCTTAGGCGACACTATTTTGTACGCAATCGATAACAAATCAAACAAAAATGATAAATCGTAAACTGTTTCCGCGGATATTACTCGATAGCTACAACGAATGTTCCCAACGTGTAACGATTTTTTAAATTTCTTTACACGGTTACACTGAAATTCTACCATTTGCTTGGCTTCACTTTTTCATCCTTATATGGGGCCACCCCTTGGTTTGAATACAATATTATGTTACACTGGTCGGTTACACAACAGAATATACGTTTGACGAAAACCCACCAGCGCGTGAGTGAGTTTTATTTTAGCGTTTAACGATTTCTGCACGGAAAAACAAACGTTTGGGCAGACGATCACCACGATTCGTATCGTTACGGGCCGCGATCGATTAAATAGTGCGGACGAACATAATAAATGATATTTTATCGAAGAACTTACCTTACGCGGTTAAAAGTCAGTTAATTAAACGTCATTACCATACCCGCACACGCATTATAATGTGTGTTCAGAAAGAATTACGAGCGTTTATTATGTTCGACATACCTGAAAAAAAAAAAAAAAACATGTAAATTAGTATACACAAAGACCGCATAGAGCTGCCGCAGACAGTGCGTAATATACATTTTATGTTAATTTTTTTTTAATTTTTTTTTTTATTTATTATTACAATAAGGTACTCCTAGCTTGCGCTATCTATATATTCAACTAGTAAAAAGGATAAAAATAGTGATCGTGTATAATGCGACATACTTCTATCGACATACTATATATTATACAAGATTAGTTGGTGAGATTTCCACAGCATTTATAACTATAATGCGTATAACATAATTTTATCATAGGTTTTACGTATCCGAAACATAAAAAACTCGTTGTTGGAAAATGGTGATTTACGATGTGTTAAAATAATGGATGTTTAGAGTGGCGAAATACTGTATATGCAAATAAAATTACCGAGTTCAATTTAACAGTGCGCGGTGGTTAAATTTTCAGAGTTACTATTGAATTCCGTCAGAGCGCTGTTAATATATATACGTTATTTCTATAGCAGCTGTGGCAGGCTATATCTTAGTGCAGGGGAATCATCTTAGTTTCTACGCAGCAAATGAAACAAAACATTTTGGTTTTGAAAAGTTATTACCCACTATAGTAACACCTACATCAACAACGTAGTCAAACCCTAATAACTGCGAAAGATTTGGAAAAATTGACCACGATGACGGTATAACAATACAGTTATCGAGGAACACGTATTAAGTTACACACTTTTAACGGTACAAAATTTAAAGTATATACACCATGATAAAGAACTAAAAATCTCTATACTTAAACAGCGCGACTAAAGAACAAACGAAATTTGTTTTCAATATTTTTTAGGCTCATCGTGGGTACACTCGATCAAACCATTGGAAAAAAAATGAATAAATAACGGGATATTCCTCCTTAAAATCGACATGTATATTATACGATTTACACGTTGCACACACCGACCGTGACGACATAACGTATAAAAGTGTTTTATTTTTGCCCCAGAATCCTATAAAAACGTACTTGTACACCGAGGGACCGATGGACTTTTCGAACGTTTTTAACGATTACGGCTGAAATATGTATTATTTACGTACGAATGTATATTATAAAACCACGTATCTTTCTGTTTCGTTTTGGTCGCAGGGCTGCACACACATTATCGTACGGGTGGATTTTTTTTTTTTCGTAAATTTTGTCGTCACTATTATATTATTTTTGCTCGCGCGTACAGTAACAGTTTTAACTACATACCTAAACAGTTAAACTGTACACGCATATTCCTTATAGAAGACGCGTACAACGTTTTTTACGTTGAGTGCGTACACTATACGGTTTTATGGAGAAAGGAAGAAGAATCCTACTATTAAGTGTTCTCGGGTGACAAGGCATCGTATTCTCACGCGCGCACAATAAAAACGTCTCCGGACGCATTATAACGGTCTCTGCAGTACAGCATGTATACCCGTGTCACGACCGGATCACGTTATCGACTTTTATTCGGGATTTTCTTCGAGTATTTTTTTGGGTACCCACATCATAAAATGATGTTTTTATAAGCACTACAACGACATTCGACGTATACGCCGTATAGTGTTTGATATAGGCCGAACACCACGACGTCGACGGGTAATAATAATAGTGTGCTTTGTATTTTTTGTTTTGTGTAAAATCCGCTGAAAAGTTTAATTGAATTCCGAGCAGTCAGCGAATGACGGTATTTTTTTTTTTTTTTTGGTTTTTCTGCGATCACTTTTTTCTGGTGCGGAAGGAATTTAACGTACGACACCACAAAAGATACACGTGATAATCCGTTGGATCCGAGACGGTTATTCGAAGCGTTTTTTTTTTTTTTTTGAAATTTTCATTGTTTTCGGACGTACGAGTTAAACGGAAACGGCAAAATTTTCGCTACATTCGACTTCGAAATTTGTACGTTTAACGAGCTTGCCGCTGAAATTTCAATCGGTTTTTACCGTTTTCAAAGCAGTCGTGGAAATTTTCGAATTCGTTATTATTCCATAAAACCTCTAGTTTTTCATGTACGTTTCGGCCTCGAACACGATCCAAAAAAAGACAGTTTTACACGTTACGCGGTTAAAAAACTTCAAAGCGAATCGGTTCACACAGTTTTTTTGTTCACAGCCGATTTCACGTTGTTATTTTGTCGTTTTAAACTCGTCATTCCGGACGGTCGTGTATCGCTTATTGGGGGGCAACAAATAATTACGGGGAACGCGTTTTTTACACATCTACTTCGATTTTTTTGATCGAAACAAAGATCGGACCAAAACTTTTACATAATACTAAAATAGGAATGATACACGTACGGATTCGATAAAAGTTTTTATTGTTAAATTTGTTTTGTTACCACGACGTGTGTACCGGACAACTGAGCTCGCTCGGAATCGTATTTTCGAAGGCAATGATTTATCGTTGCTTTCAGATACAGAACAACGCGTTTAAACGTCCACAACTTCCAAACTAAGCCCAAAGCCGCTACTCCGTCAAACTATCCACGTGATCCCGGCTTTTTTTTTTCATTATTACAGTGAGTTTCGACACAGAATGTTTCTCAAACCAGCCTCGACGCAAAATATTACCATAAAATGAGATAAGGTTATAACATGTCTACTTGAGTGTACAAAATACGTTTTAAACAAATTTCACACATAAACCGACGGATACGCGCGTGAAAAATCTAAATTATCGTAGAAAATTAAAATTCATACCATCGTTAGATATACACGTTACAATTTTAAAATTAGCTTTGGTTGGACAGCTGATGTTGTCGCACTTATAAATGGACATAAACGGTAAAAATCTTTTTCGTTCGTATCGATCATATTTCTTTTTCCAACCGTCTCTATACACACGAGTCGGGAACACTATACAATTTGGGCGTTTCATACACTTGTTGAGTATTTTAGCGACAAAGTTAACTTTTTTTTTCAACCGAGTTAGCGGAAAAATATTACTTCGCATTTTCTGAACAGTTATTTTTTTCGACCGTTGTTATAAGCAAACGTTTTGAACCGAAAGCAATCGAATCACAACCGAACTAATCGCAGTTGAATGTTTTCACCAATTCGTCCGAGCTAAGGGTCGCGAAATAATACATGACATCATCGTGTTTACTCGACGTGATATTGTGCTTTTCGACGGACGCGCGGCGTAGATACCGCGAGATGACGTTGTCGAGAGAAAAATATTCGAATAACAACATACCACACCACTATGATAACGCGCAATAATTACTATCCTAAAAACAATAATAGTTGTTCTACGCGTTTAAAACGAATATTTTCCCGTGAAGGAATTTGTTGAAATCGTATCCCGGTCGCTGTGTGTGTAACATACGAGTTGGGGAGGCCAATTTTTTTTACACGAATCATTAAAATTTAAATACATTCAACTTTCAGCCTCGATAATTGTGTGGCCATCACGAAAGTAGTGTGCTGCCGAAAAATATTAGTCGGTAGGTGTTTCAAAATTTCCTCTAACAAATAGTATTCTCAAAAACATTCATTTCATCGTACAAATTAAACTTTTTTTGACAGTTTCATAAGACATCCGGTTACGCGATGACATTAATTGTGTACGGTTAACATTTTTAGAAACAACATGTGCGTGTATACAAACGACTTGAGTGATATGCTTTCAACAAAAAAAAAATGTTTTAAATCTTTTTGTTTAAGTTTAAGCGAAAGCGTACAACTATGATATACGTATACCGTTTTTCGGTTCCAATTTTAATTGTTTACTATCAAAATATAATCTACGCGAGTAAATTTAGAGTGTCTAAATAGCCTATACGGAATCGATAGCTAAATAATACCGCCGAAGATACGCGTCTTTTTTATGCGCGTTAATCGAGATAATTTCCGCGCTACAATAAAACATTTTTGTAAATTAAAATTGAATATAAATACTATATAACTATAATTGTGACGTAACAGCAGCAGCAGCAACAACAACAACAACAACAACAACAACACTCGTTTTGTGTAATTTTTTTTTTTTTGCCACACTTTAATCGCACTATAACGTAATAATATGGTTGAAAACGTGATATTTTCAAACTAAAAAATAATCGACATTTTAGAAGGCGAAAAAAAATAAAAAAATTCCGCGTTTAGGCGCATTAAATATTATTTATTCGCGTGGCGTTTGGTACAGAAACGTTGTTTTTACTGCAATATTATGTGAAGAATAAAACTATTATCTCGGACGTGTATACACACGTACGTGCTTTTGTGTGTTTTGAAAATTACATAAGACGTAGCCAAGCAAATGAAAATACGGCTAACCGTTTTTTTAGAACTCTGAAGCGAAGTTTAATGTTTTTTTTTTTTCGTTTTCATACACCGTGATGACGTACATAATAATACGAGATTTGCTCGTGCAGCAGTAAAATAATTCCATGACACGATCATATGTGTATGTACACGATATTCCGCGCCACCGTAAAAACGAGCGTGCCACAAAGGATAATTAAAGCGTAGACAATATTAATTTTTATACTTTTCATCTCATTCGTTTCGAAATTCGTAAAAACGCCGCGTCGATAAAACCCGCAGGACGACGATGGGAGCGAATTCGATTTACTCTTCTGGTTTCGGACGTTTTTAAAAAAGCTTTCGTTCCACGGTGGAAATTCCATTGGCTTACAAACTATTGTTAACCATTATCAGTGAGCCAAGAAGTGTCACGTACCTTTTCTGAATTCTAAAACATGTGAAAACAAATCAATTCGTAGTACTCTAAGTCAACGGAATCTTGAAACACTCAATGAGTACCGAAAAAGACATTCTTCAAAAGGATCTCGATGATAATGATACAGTCAACACAATTTCGACCAAGAGTAAAAAAGTGCTTCAACGTTGAACAGCATTTATTTGTTGTACTTCTGACTTATTATTATAATTTTAACGTGTTATGCAAATGTAGATTACAGCATCTTGAACTTTTGACTATTTTGTTTAATATTGATTTACAAAAATGTTTTATACTGACTGCACGGTAAAAACGTAGTATTTCATTTATTTGTTTTCATTTCCATCCCTTTTCCATACGTTTCCCGGTAACATTGATTTAGCCTATCCACCTACAGTCTCTAAAATCGCGGGTACCACTAAAACGCGGAAATCAATATGATTTCAACAAGTTCACGGGCTCTTCATCGAATCACACTCATTTCGATCGCGGTTATAACGCGTGATTCGTAATCACAATGACCCGCAGCAGAACGAGACGTGAAAGTATGCAGAAATCAATAACATATTGTGGACAACCGAACGACTTGAACGGGTACGAATTTTTCGATTCAAAAACAGTTTTTGAGTAATACCGATACAAGTTACGCTTCGGTAGCTATCATATTATTGAATTTTCATGTCGTCTACGGATAATAAAGGTACAAAACGGATTAAACACTCAAAGGATACTAACGCACACCCCATAATATTATATCCGCGTTATATTATGGGTATACTAATTACTATTGTGTTCTCATAGGAATTTCGTTTTAATGGATGCGTTGACTTGACATTGCAAAAGTCGGTTATTAACGTCGTTAATACGGTTACATACCGGCAATTAAGAAATCAATTACAAACAAAACAACAAGATTAAATTATAGCGAACACATTAATGTATAATATCGATGTACGCGGAATCGACGTCGCATTATTATAATATTAAAATTTGAACGTTTTTTTTTTTTCGCATTATACGGCTTATCCGATAGAGTTACTATCGAATTCCGCCGCCGTAGGCTATATCTAAATACATGTCAGTAGGGCGAAATCTATGTATATATACTCGTATTAGTTCCTTTAAAAACCAAACGACAGTGTGCTACTAACTAATTTTTGTTTTTAAAAATGATTCCGAATACCTCGAGTTTTTCTTCTCGGAATTTTGATTCATTTACAAAAAGATATTCGTGAAATTAAATTTTCAACGCCAAAGTCAATTTTAACGCTACAAAAAACAAAAAAAATCAGATGTTTAGAAATTGGCCAACGATAGACCCGTATCGAGCATGTTCAAAAGTAACTAACTACAAAACTCGTGGGAAAGAACTTAAAATGCGAAATATCGATTTTTAAACTGAACATTTTTTTTAAAAATATTTTTTTAGGGTCCAGTGTTAGTTTGTAGGCATCAAACCATTTGAGAATCGTACGCACAAGAGTTTTTTGGTCGCAATTTAGGTCGGTATAGTTATCATCACGTCGGCCGCTATAAAAATAAATATTCTCTACCTACTGTTATAATATTATTATTTATCGCGTTAGTTTTGTTGACGACGATAAAAACTTAAAAAGGTATTTTTTACGTAAAAATAGTTTATTTATTCGAGTTTTTGGAATTTCGGTGATAAACAGTTGCGAAATGAGTAGGCAGGTATTGTTTGTAGTCGCACATTTAGTCTGTAAACGTGTATAGTTTTTTTATTGTTTCCACAAGCAATTTATAATCGCTATATTGTATACAGCCGTTGCTTACAATATTCAAACAAAGATGTATGGTTGCTATTATATTGTGTCAAGACGCAAAGTGTATTGCGAGAATTTTCTGAAACGTTTAAACGAGGAATCTCGCGGTGAACTTTGGGTAAATAATTTTGAAAAAAGTTATTGTGAAAAAGCGAGAACCCCAAAATATAGTTATCTCAAATATATAGTATGTTTCGAACTGGCCAAAAAGTTAAGTTAATATTATTTTTGTTTTTAAGTTAAAAATATTGAATCGCATCAATAATTCAATATCTCATAGTTAACACTGAATTATATATCATATGCAAAGTCAAGCGTATTTTTTTTCGTTGTGAAACCGACAACCAAAAATGATTTAAGATTTTTTCTCATTTTGACCATTTATTTTTCAAACCACGTGCAAGTTGAAAATACTACGTATAGATTGGACGTTTCATGACGCGTGAATATTTTAGCAAAAAACAAAAAATGTAGTAACTTCTTTTTAACTGAGTTATTTCACACTCTAGTTATCTCTTTCGTTGTTAACCGATGGCGATTTAATTGAACTTATCGCAGTTTATTGTTGTTTTCACTGCCTCGCTCTCAACATTGGTTACCAAAAATCTCTGTTAGGTATCCTGCAATTTTCGGCGTTGCATTCGTTCGCGAAATGTAATTCACACGATGTTTACACAAAATGCAGAATCGTGATGAAAAAATTACTCGACTAAGACCGCTATTATATTCGTTGCTGTTAAATTTTTTGAATCACAAATAATCAACCAAAAATACGTATATGATATTGTTTTCAGTGACTAATACTACAAAACGTCGTGGATGAATCACGCGCGGTTCGTCGAAGTGTAAAAAGACAGAAAAAAACCGAGTGAATATTTTGTTTACTACGTATTTAAGGTGTGCGCGGCGGAGCCAACTTTAACCGGATCGCGGTAAAAAACGATAATTATTGCGCGTTCCCAGCCCACAGTGTATCGACAACGAATAATAATTGTAGATTCTGAACGTTAGCTAAAACAACAGTTTTTACAACGATCAATCTCAAAAACCACTCGACCGATTTCGATAAGTGCCGACAACTTACAAATATTTGTTTCGACGACCGTTCGTTTCAGCAAACGAGGCGGCTGCTTTCGAGTTCATGATCGGTAAAAATACAAAAAAGTCCGAATCGAGCGCGCAATAGTTTCTATATAAATCTCGAATCTACTTTAATTCAAATAGTCCCGAAAGAACGGACTCGAGCCATAGTTGCAGGATTGTTGAAAAAACAAAAAAATCCGGAATCACTCTAAGTGGCGTGGGTAGTTTGACGGAGCGGCGGCGACTTTGGGTGGGTCACTATAGTTTAGAAGTTGCGGTTTAAACGTTTTTAAAGTTTTAAATATTTCTTTTTTACCACCACGCGTGTAAAACCGTGTCGTTTGGACTGTGTCAGAGTTTCGTCGAGACTTACTAGACGTCGCGTGGAAAAACTTTGACTGCGTTCCGTTGAAAAAACCACCGATTGAAATCTCCGCGGCGAATTCCTCCACGACGCGTATAAATTTCGTTTCGAAACGTCGTTCGCTCATAACTCCACGTGAATGAAAAAAACGCTTCACACAAAATACCGTCTCGGACTATCCATTCTGTCTTTTGAGAGGTAGGTGGTATCGCACACGTTTATATCGGAGCAACAATCGTTTCTACCGTAGAAAAAAAAGTGATCGCTCGCAGTCGTTACAACAACACTACAGAATTATAGTTGGATAAAACGAAAAATATTAACGATATACACGCGCCCGTCACTTTACCGTCTGTATTACGACCGTTCGTCTGCGGCGTAATACACGTTTACCGGTCGCGGCGTTAAAAAACCGCTCCTCGTGTTTTTTCTCTCGTATTTTTTTTTACTTTTTACTCGTTTATTCATACATTTCCATAAGCCCGTGTATTATCATTAAAAAAACTGACGTCCGTCCGTGCAGGGGATTACGGACCCGTCGCGTGTATTATTAAATATTTATACGACCTAACCTAACCGGCCATAATAAAAAAAAATAATTACGTTTCTACGTTAATATCGTTGTGTGCGACGGGGGGGTGAAATGTATCGTGTGCGCGGTGTAAATTTGATATACCGAACGAGAGAGAAATAATGTACAAAAATTCGTTTTATTAACACGGACGGGGGGGAAAGACGTCTGGAGTGACTCTCCCCGGGGTTTTACACTTTTGTGATTATCACGGTCGGGTGGGCCGTTAAAACGCGTATCTTCGCGACGCACTGTTATAACAACGGACGAAGTAATGCGTTTTAAAAGGTATTACGGTGTTATTTATTTGTTGTTCTGTACGACTCGGCCGATGACCACGATGTCGGACCGGCGGAATAAAAAGGATACTTCGGGTCCTACGCTGTATTACCCCTGCACGCCCTCGAAACGTCGTATTCCACCCAAGTGCCTTATCGGTTTTCGGCATCGTTACGAGCGATACGGTTTTTCGTCGAGACATTTTTCGCTCGTCGGGTCGAGTCGGCCGCCGCACCTCTGGCGCGTCAGCTCCCGCGACCGTCGCCGGGACACTCGCTCGCAATGAACCCCGTGCATTCTTTCGCGTGAAGGACGAAAACATTTTAAACATCCCCTATCGTTCAAACGAACGTTTAAAAGGGCCCTACTATCAAAGACGGCCGCGGTAGACGTACAGAATTCTTCATATTGCGGATATCGCTCTGCACGCGCGTGAGTCCATGGAACATAGATGTTTTTACGTTTTTGTACCGTTTTTGTACGCACCATTTTCGGTTTGTCGACCGTTAAATCCGCGTGGATACGACCAAAAAAAACACGGGCGTACGATACACACCGCTGCAGTAAGAAACAGCTCAAATCGGTTACTATGTATATTACGTAAAATGTATTATCGCGGGACAGAATTCGGAAAAATGCGACATCAGTACGTATATATTGGGAAACTCGGAGGAAAAGAGAGACGCGCTTTGCGAAAGGCCGAGGGTAGAGGAATATCCACGCGGCGGACCGCGCGAATGTACTGCAGATACGTAAAAAGCCGGAATCGCTGTGCGTGAGTTGTTTTTTTGGAGGTTTGTATAGAGCTAACCGTACATTAAGCCCACGAGCGATTAAAAATCCCGAAAAAGGCATAGAAAATACGAATCACGTGTGAAAATTTCAAACCGTTTGTATTGTTACGTTTTCAGTACCTACTATATCGATTATAGCGCGACATCGCGCATAGTTGTTATAATCGAAACAACGCAGTTTTTCAATCATTTTTTTTTTGTACACTTTACAAAATCTACAAGGCGGATCAGCTTTTTCTCAGCACCTATATTGTACCGCCCGTTGGGGGCGCGCGCAGCTGCCGGTTTCACGAGCGTGAGTTGCGAAATGATTATTGAAAGGAGCGTACTGAAAAGTTTCGCAAGATACGAAAAGTCGTTAAAACCCTGCAGAAATAAGAATACGGTCGATTTTATTTTTTAAGTACCGACAACTTCTAGCCACAACTATTTCGTTCCTATACACAGCGAATACGTATCGCAATGAATCGTATTACACACCCAAGTAATGTACGTATATACCGCAAATGTCGGGGCCTAAGAGTTATGGACCGTTAGGCTATCTTAAAATACAATATGCAATACGCGTATGTTTAGGGAAAACTAAAACGACGATTTCAAATTCGGATTTTTTACCAACATTATGTTAAACACTCAATTTTTATGAACTAGCCGGCCCACACGCGGGTGGTTTTTTTTTTTTTTTGCAGTCGATTAAATATTTTGCATATGATAGCGCTGTATAAACTGGAGATATAATCGCTGTTTGAAAAAAAACATAAAAATTCACACGTATGTGATCGTTTGTGTCATTGTTTGAATCGAGAGAAAATTCCTACGTGAATTGTATTTTTGTGTCGTACGCTGCGTTTGGAAAACTCTTAATCTCGAAAATTCCCGAGACACACACGTTACACGCAAAGTAGGCGTGTTAATATTTTTTTCTTTTTTTACACCCACACAACATCTACGAAAGAAATATTCGAAACACCACGCATGTTTCGTAGTAAACATTTCGCGGTGTTGGCGAACCGTAAAAGAAATCGTACGCGAACGCGTCGCTGTCTAAAAACATTTTTCTCGGCTCGATCGCGTCATTTCGCGCTAATAAAATATACGCACTTAACAAGGGGTTTTTTTTTCTTTAAATCGACTTTCGGTTTTACGAACGTCCAAACGAACTCGCGGCGAGTGGAGAAAACAAAATCCGCTGCGTCCGTGATGTGACAGCAGTGTCTCGCCGCGGCGACTTCAATCGGCATCTCGTGTTTAGAATTCCGATAATAACCGCCGGTTTTAAAACGAAATCGAACGTAACAGCGAAAATCACGAGCATTTATTACAGCATTACGCGTTTGTAACGGCTAAAGGCTGCATTTTAGCGATTTCAATAATAATCATCGTAGTTTCATCTATATAGTTTTGTTGCGGTGTTTATACAACCGCGGACGTTTTTCTGCCCGCCACAATCGCGTTACTGCGGGCCGGAAAAACACCGACCGTCGAGTGAAAACGAACGCGAAAGTGTCCTCGACGCGCGGACGACCCGCATGACGATACGTACCTACGCGTTCGACATCCCGTCGTTTTCTGAGCGAAACGAAGAACGCGTTGGTTTTCACACGAATTTTATTTTTTCACCACTAATCCTCCGATTTATTTATTTATTTTTCGGTAACGATGTGCGTGTAGTACGGACCGACCCAGACGGTACTTTGAGGGGTCGTAGAGCGTAAATCGAAAGTCACCGAGCGAAAGTCACGGGGAAAAAAACGTTGAAAATTACGGCAAACGTGTTTCCGACACGATCGGATATTGTTTTCACGATGATGATCGGAAACATTCGCATAACATTGAAACGCACAGGTGTGATATGAATTTCGAAAATTTCTGAACCAAGTTTTTCATTTTTTTTTGTTGTTCGTTTAAAAATTTAATTTCCGACAAAAAGTTTTTGAAAATTTAATACGAGGTTCCTTACGCTGCTAAAAAATATCGAACGTAACTATATATTTTGTATTCAGTTGGAAAACTTTCCTGGGTACTGGGGATTTTCGAAAATTTTCCAGATTTTACACGACAAGTTCAAGTTACAAGTTAGGTAGACCGCCGAACTGTGAAAACGAATCTTGGGCTGTACGACGACTGAACGCGGGAACGGCTAGTTATTTGGAATATTACGTTTACGACTGTAATATGTATGACCTGGCACGTTATAATGTTATTTACGGGGTTTTTTTTTTTCTTAAATAAAACGACAGTATTTCAAAACGTCAGCCGAAAGTGATGTATCACAATAACAATATTATCTTATTCGGTGTTATACGTCGGTCGTTTACTGACGATTTTGAATTAACGTATTACCGTATACATTTGCTCTGTACTCGTTATCTGACAATCCGCATCCGCCGTCCGAAGATTTGTGACTTTTTTTTTTATATATATTTACGTTTTTTCGTCCGGCCCGAAAAATACCGTTGGAAGACAAAAAAAAAATGTGACGCGCAAACAAAAATATTCGAAAAACATAATCGACCTACGTGCTTTCTCGATTAACACTGTCGTCGCGTTTCTCGTGCTTTTTCAGCGTTTTCACGATTGCCGATGTAATGTGCATAATAATACTGGATGCGGGTTCGCAAAAAAAAAAAAAGGTGTCGAAAAAATTGTACCGACATCTTGTCGGCACTATATATTGAAATAAATAATTCGATTCTCAAAGAAACGATACAGTAAATTATTTTAGTAAAAAAAAAAAAAAAGAATTTACATCGAACGAAAACGCATTTTTCGAACAACACAAAGTAATGTACACAGATTAAGTACATAATTACTATTAGATTACAATTAACGAAAAAATGTCAGCGATTCTCAGTGACTCAGCTGGCTAACGAGCATAAATGGCCAAATATTTAATTTGTACAGCGTATAATACTCGTGTGGCTTTATCGACGAAAAGTGAAATTCCGCCGAATTGTTTTTCGATTGAACACACACGCACGTTTGAAACGGTTTCCGAAAACCGCGAAACTCTTTGCGTCGCGGCTGTATTCCTATAGTACTCATTATTATTCGCCGGGGCCGAGAGAAAATGAAACTTTTTATGGGTCCTTAAAATGTTTTTTGCACGGCCGAAAACCGTCAACGCGACAGTCTTCTGGGGTATAATTTTTCGTTAACACGCGATTTCTAAATCAAAAATACATATATATGTACGAAAAATTCCGAAAACCAAGAGTTGTTCGGAATCCAAATGTGTTTCCGTTGTTTACAATTCATTTCGGTCCACGCGATCGGACGTGCTGACGGAACTCGATTGCACAAATAAGATCTGAGAGTAGTAAAAAACAAAAACTGAGGGACAAAGACGAGCTTGTTTGACTATAGTTTCGATATATTTATTTAAAAAAAAAAAAAACAATAATGTTCTTTCATATCTTATACGATGCTCACGTCTCGTTTGAATAATGCTGATCGCGGTGAAATTCGCTCGATCGTCGAGCAACCACTATCGTACCACTACTGTATATAGTTTGTAGAACCGAATTTTTTTTTTTTTTTGAAAAGTCCACTTCCGAGGAAAGCGTTCGCGTGGAAAATATTCTAAAACTCTCCGCGCACGAATTAGCCATAATAACCCGAAAAATTTAAACGGTTCAATATAAATAATATCGCAGAAACGAACGTACGCCATACGGATGATCACACGTAGATTAATTCGGATCGTTTTTAATTTTTTTATATACCTACGCGCTCGTGAACGCCACTCGAGTGTGAAACTGTTCGAGCTGCACACAATTTTTTTTTGCTCGCGGTAAAATTATTACGACGGTTAACTTATCGCCTGTTCAATCGGTCGTATATAGAAGAAATTCACGGATTCGCGGATAAAAAAACCGCGTACGTATTCGTGTGCGCGATAATATCCTGCAGCCTAAAACCTGTATTTTTTATTTTTACCGATCGAAAAAAAACACGTCGTGTTGTTAAATATACATACGGGTAACAGTATGGGTGCGTATAACGCGAGCTGGCGAAAATTTCGGCGAACCGACAGCAGTTTTTTTGTAAAATTATTTCGCGATTTGCATACGACAATAATTAAGCGAACACTCCGCGACGACTATCGTGTTTTTAACGCCGACGCGGTGACGTCTGAAATACTTAACAAACACGATAGTATTATTGTTAAATCGCACAAGACGCGTAATAAAACATTATAGTACAAGCCAGCGTTGCTCAAACCGTGGGTCGCGAACAATTTTTTTTGAATTTATACGAATTCCAAGATTTGTTAAAATCGAAACATGTGTACTCGGTATTATTATAGTACACCGAAAATTACGAAGGGGGTTTTTTTTTTCGTTAAAATTACAGTTCGCCGCTCGTACTTTCTAGAAGAAACGGAAAGGGAGAACAACTGCGCGTTGTCAATCCGTTTCGGGAAGATACGAAAACGTTTCCGATTCTTCCGGCTGAAGCTATAAAAACGTTACTCTCGTTTTCATACGCGCGCAAAGTCAAACTTTCGGCGATGGTGGGCGTAAGAAGAAAATAAAAAAAAAACCGTCGAAACAAGCTGCAACAATCGTCGAACGTTTGAAAAGAGTAGATAAGATTCAGGTCGCGACGCTGCGTAACACGGAAAACAAGCGCACACACTCATCGCATTTTGGTACATTATTAAAAGTTAACACGTGTAAGATCATATGTAAAACCTCGTCAAAGTGGTGCCAACAACCAAATATTGTACATCACAACAACTACTTTTCGAATGGTGAAACCACGCGAAAGATTTTTCGAGTGGAAATTTGAGCCGCGGTCCTAGAAACGTTGAGAACCACTGGACAGCTACAATGATAATGTATTATTATCCTGACATCGGGTGTAACACCAATTTCATAAGTTTTTTTTTACATCTCTCGGCCGACATTCGTTCGCGACGATCTTACGCGATCGTAATATATAACAATACGACAGCTAATCTGCGGGACGCACGTGAATAATAATATAGAAACGTCACTATTCCTGTGGGGCCGTTCGTGATTTCACGGTCGTCGTGCGCCGCAGAGATCTCTAAAAATCCCTTGGAAAAAAAATAAACAACAAGCAATCAAACGCGGCGATATCGTTTGCGCAAAGGGCCGATTCTTCTGACGCAGACTACACAATGGTCCGTTATTTGTTTTTGCGGCAGCGATTTTGTCGACCACGACCGCCGTGTAACACTAAAACATACATATACGAGGTCTGCCTATTAAATAACGAGACTGGTTACGAAAAAAGGTTTTATTATGAAAATTATTTTACATTCGAATGCAATATACTCGCCACACACCTTTCCATACGTTTTTTCCATTGATCCGATGCCGGAAGTCTTCTTTGGTGAGGGCCGCCCTCAGGAGGAGCTCTGCCGTTTTCTGCTTTACATCGACTCGAATCGGGTCCCTTTCAAAGCGGATTTTATCTTCGGAAATAAAATCGCATGGTGCCAAATCAGGCGAGTACGGCGCGTGTTCGAGCACTGGAGTGCCGGCCAAATACCGCTTCACAGACAGCGCGTTATGGGCATTTTTTTTTTTTTGGGTTTTTTGGCACCAACTTCGCACAGACTTTTGACACGTGCGATTCCTCGTGTAAAATTTTTCTAACCGTTTCTTTATCGGCGTTTACAGCCTCGGCAATCGTCCGGATGCTCTCATTCGACGATCTACATGCACAATTCGGTTGATTTTTGTCACTGTTTCCGGAGTTGAAACAGTGACAGGGCGACCTGATCATCTCGTACACGTAGTACACGGGGCGAACGACACAAGTTTTTATTGTAGAGATAAGTGCCCCGGGCCTCTTCTATATCAGCGGTGTATTTCGAATTTCACGGTCGTGTTTGTTGGTCGTCACGTCTTGTTTGGACGGCTCGAATCCGTTTTCGGACAGTTTGTTAATGTTTCCCCGGGCGATCGCGTAGTCTCCCCGAGGGGCGGACGTACAGGCAGCACGGACTTGAGCGCGTGCGGATTTTCTTTTTTTCCTCCGGGGCTACCTCGAGGACGACGAGGTTTTCAGACGTCGCCCGCCCGTAGCTGCGCAAAAGACCTTAAAAGAAAAAAATAAACCATGCGGGGAACCGAAACGCCATACAAGTACTTTGGAGATCGTCTGGAACAGCGTGTTGACGGCCTGATAGGTGCGATTATTTACGAAACGCGAGTTTAAAAACGGGATTTCTCACCGATTTCGATGGAAACCGACTCGGTTTTCGTCCGAGTTTAACCACCTTCGAAAATCGTCAGTCGGAGACGCGCCGCGACCCGTATGAATCGATCGTGTACAACACAATACGCGGTTTCTCGTACTTCGATATCGATTTGTACGCCCATATCGAGTGTATTGAGTACAATAATATCAGAGGTACTATACACGTACACGATATTCTAATAAAACGTATTTTACACAAAAGAGACCGCGCGTAAACACAATACGAGCGCGCGGCTTGTTCCGACAACGTTATAACTTTAAACGAAAAAGAAACGTACGTTTTCATTGAAATATCACTGATACTCATTGTCGAGATACGTACAACACATAACATTATGTTCGGGTCCATTGAACACACTCGTGTGAGGTCTGTTCCGAATAAAATAATACTATCACGTCCACGAAATAATATTGTACCATCGATATTGTCGGGCTCGCGAAATAACGACAGATTGAAAATAAGAAATAAAATGTAATAAAAGAACGTCACGGGACAAACATGATAGAACATCAAAAAAAAAAAACTACACCGCCGCGTTTTTTTCTTCAAAATAATAAATAAACGTGTAATCGGCTTTATACAGGGATGTTTTGGGATTTATATAACTAACGAGCCCGACTGTGAAGCGTGTTTTACATATTTTATTACACACTTATTATTTTTACTACGATGTATATATTGCACTTGGAATGCACAACAATACATCGCGCGTTGCCTACGTACTGGGGTGCTTTAATTATCAGTCAGTCAGTGGCAGAAGTACGCGATTTTAATGAAATCTTCTGATGTACGTCGTAAATAACCATTTTACGTAGAAATCCCTACGAGTCAGAGAGGTCTAAATTCCTAAAGAATAATGTTAGACGTGGTAGCAGTCCGGGGAGTTGTCTTATCTTACCACGTATACATTGTAAGCAGGTTAGGTACTCGTAATTGCGTTGACATAAATTGTCGATTGCAAACTAAAATATAGTGGTAGGTGCGTACTTTTGACATACTGTTCAATAACTTCCGAGATAATGGCTGATTTTTTCGTACACGCCCGCGTTCGTAAATGCAAGTTGTCGTTGGGTATATGTGAAACCGGTCGAATATTATTTATTTTCTTCTCGAACGTCGACGAATCGCGTAAACAGCGATATAAACGGTGCAAGACCGTTTCGTAAACGGAGCCGCGAACCGATCGCAGTATCACCTATACACCGTTTACGTACATTCCGAACATTTAAAGAGTGAAACAATTCGTGTAAATTCGTTGTACAGCTTAATTAATTGTATGTAGTTCGCGATAATATTGTTATCGTCTGGTCAACTCGGTCACATCCCATATGCACGTCGTGGTGTCGACGGTTTAGTTGTGACGGATCTCGCGACGACGACGAAACGCATATATATGCCTATGGTATCTATCAATAATCGACCGGAGTATAAATCAATTGTTCGTCAACGGATCTGTAAAGACGAATAAAGCAAACACACCGCTGCAGTGGAGGATATACACGCTGTACAACGTTCTAAAATATTACGCCCACGCAACAGTTTATCGGATCCCGGAGGTATGTTGTTTGTTTTACCCCTCTCGCGTGCGCCGCGTATTCAAAAGTCGTTATTAATTTATAATGTCATAAACACCCGTCGTAAAATACGAGTATGCAGCGCGTGATCGATACAAGAGCAACAAGGGGTGGCTGGCACGTGATTTATTGTGAATTTCGAGTGTCGACCAGAGTGTTACCCCATCGAGTTCCGTACACTTTATTTCCGTAGACGTAATATAATAAACCGATTAGACTGCGCCTAGGGGACCTCTCGGAGCGAGAGAGAATCATGGAAGGGTAACTATAGGTACATTTGTTTTTCCAATTCATTTGTTCGATTCGTCATTAATTTTAACTGTTATCATACGAAAATTGTTATACGTTTAACCTAAAAAACTAACGGATCGTCGCAGTTTTACACAATTTATTTATTCGTTTGCTGGCGGCATACCGTGAACGCCCGTCTGAATGTTTTTTTCGCTCCATCTCGTCCCCTAATTTCTCTACGCGCAGTCCATAGGTTTATGTGTCGATGTTTATTTCGTTAGGCCGTAGCAGGGAATCTATTATAATATTAGTTCTTTCACGAATGAAATCGGAAAACGAATTGGTACTGTTTTAGATTCCGAGCGTCAGCGACGAACAGCTAGTGCGGGGTTTTACAAAGATGCGTTTTTTCTATACATTTTTTACAACAAAATGTTTACCAGAAATAGTGCGTACCTTTTCGTCGAGAAAACCGGATGGTATTTTAGAGAGGTCGTTGTTAGATTTTCAAGTTTTTCATCCGTAAATGGGTCGATTTTGGATTTTTCGACACGACGTCACTCTCGACTGTACGCCGAAAATTTCGGAAATCGCACGGTTTTTCGAACTGCCTAAACAATTGGTTTTCAGGTTTTTAACGACGTTTCATTGAAACCGCGTATCGATTCTCCGCGAAAATAATCGTTCGATCGAAACATTTTTCAAACGCTTCCGTTGTTGAATTTGGAGCTCGGTCGTGTTTTCTCGAAGGTTCATTTTCCGACGTTCGAAACCGCACAACTCCGACCTAGAGTGTGATCTCGGGCGTTTTTTTTTTTTTGATTATTCGTCGGATAGTCGTGGTCGCCGCTAGCGAGCGACGGCGCAACGACGCAACCGAACGCGCGACCGAGCGTACGCGATCACGGCGAGCACGGGGAGAACCGGTTGTCGCGTCGCGGCATCGCTTGCGGGGAAGGAGCGAGTTATTCGGCGACCGACGTCGATAAACCGTTTATGGTTTTATTGAAAAAAAAAATAAAACTAAAAAAGTTTACGCAAACTTACGAGCCCTCCAATATGGCGCATCGCTGGCAGAGAATCGAACGGGGCGATTTGTAAATTCGATCGGACGTTATAGAGAGAGTACTTCTGCGTCCCACGCTCGCTGCGGAATCGCGCGCACACACGACACGAAATAAATCAAAACACGTCGGTTCGATATCGTCACATCGATCGAGCGCAGACCGGTGGCGTTTCACAGGTCGGAAGGAAAACGCGAAGATCGCTCAGCGGGCGTTGCGCCGACGGTTTGCGAGACGGCCGAAACGATACTTTAACGTATTATACACGTGGGTGACTCGGGAAAATGTTTAAAACGATTATAACGAAAAATCAGACCGGTGTCGGCATTCCAGAATAATATGTTACCGCTGCAGCTCGCACAGTATTATTAACACGATACGCTTCTCGCTGTTTTGTCGGATCGAGGAATCTCGCGGGACGCCCGGGGACGATCGTACTCCCCGATAGTTTTACACGCGTGTTAAACTCGTCGTTCCCGGAGACCGTGTTGGGAGGACAAATAATTACCGATAACGTGTTGTTTACGAATCGATTTTTTTTGATCACCCAGAATAAAGATCGGACGAAACTTTTACACGGTACCAGGAAAGATTCGACGAGCGTTTTTGTTGTTACCACGACGTATACCGGACCGACCGAGCTCGTATCTTCGAAGACAGTGATTAATCGTTGTTTTCAGATAAAAAAAAATAACGCGACCAAACCACAACTTCTAAACCAGTGACCCACCCGAAGTCGCTACTCCGTCAAACTGCCCACGCGACCTACAGTGATCCGGGCTTCTTTTTTTTTACAACATCACTACGTGATCCTTGCGAACAGCGTGACGTAGTAAATAATGCTTATCAGACACCCAGTAAAAGTGTGCACCTCTTAGGGGCTTGTTCATAAAAGAGACCACTTTCATGAACAACACCACGCCAATGTCGACGACGTGTTTGTATAGTAAATGTGTAGACGTAATATTACGTGCACATCGTAATATTATTATTGTTATAATCGTTATATTATACTGTACCGCTTCGCGTCTAGAGCGCGTGCGAGCGAAAATTATCGTGTAAAACACACGCGCTTCGTTCGAACAAAACTCACCTGAAACAAAACGGGAAGAACGGCCGTTAGACAATCGTGTTGTGCAAGGATGATGCGACAAACGTATAGGGGAAACAAAAACAAAAATTTTAACGTTATTCTGCTATAGATTGTTGTGTTGAGGATGCCGAAATAAAAGAAAAAAAGAGGCACCCAGCTTACCACCCGAAGCACTGTTCGTACGCTGAAACCCGTCGAGAGGACTTTACATTCTGTGTGCGGGCGAACAGTTTTTCGTTCCAAATTTTTTACATACCGCTGCGCGACTTCCACGCGGCAATAATCGTAGAAAAATACAAATAACGGGATAACGCGGTGGAGTCGAAGTTATAAACAGTTATAATATCCCAACTATTCCTGCTCCTCCACTTGTCACGATCGTCACATATCCTTCGCACGTAACAACGTTACGCTCTCATCAATATCTTTTTCGATTGTTCCCGTCTTTGGCGCGTATACTCCTTCGACGTTCACGGCTGCTCTTACCGCTTTTCGGTTCTCCACTTCTCGAACCATATCTCGGCCCAGTTTCCCTCGTCCACCGTTGACACCAACACTGTTGTACGCTGTGCGTTTATTCTTATCACATTCTATCGGCTGTTCTGTGCTATTCGAGCACACTGCTGCTGCTGTATACCGCGCGACGAACAAATAATAATCATCATATTGTGTAACGATCGTCGGTATTATGCGTTACCAGTGCACGCGTGTACCGCAAACTCGGCGTTTTTCGTGAGAAAAAACGAATTACATCGACGACAACCATTTATCTGCGCACACGTCGTTTTTAATTTATTCGCGCGTAACGATCCCGTACGTTCCGCGTCGTCGTTCTCACGCGACGGACAGAAATCGCTAAAATCCATCGGCAAGTGTCCGCGGTGGGAACGGGTTCGGCGTTCGACCCGTCGTCGGAAACCCGAGACGAACACGCTTTGTGTTAGCTTTTTATTTTTATTTCGCGTATAAAGTCGGTCAGGAGCGTTGCTGTCCGCCGAATCCGCCACGTTTGTTTCGTCAAAACAGATTGTAATAAAACAAAATATCGACCATAATAAAATCCGCCGAAATGCTGGCAAAACGAGACTATTCACGTTGCAGCGTACCGTTAAAATACCACCCACGTATAATGTAACCAGCACCGAGATCTGCAAGCGAGCTGGCGACGATACGACACCCTCTAAACCCGCAAATAACAATGTACACTCCTCCGGCGCACTGATTCGGGCCGTTATTAGTTTATGGAACCATCATCGTTTTCGCGCGCGTTTGAATTTCGTAAAAAGTACGTAATCGTTCGTGCACTCGTTATTTTTCTGTCACGACAGAAAGTCGAAAACGTCTCTTTTTTTTTTACCCGAAAACGACCGCACGGAGGTTTCGTCAAATGCACAAACGTTTTCTCGGCGAGTACGATGTTACGATAAACGAAACGATTCGTGCGCTAACATCGACATCGCACGAACACAATAACTGTTGTCGGCGCGGTGTGTTCTCGAGAGATACGGCGTAACCCAGTTTTTACCCGCGTAACTGGCGAATAATACACGCCCGCGTGATAATTTTTCAGAGTACGGGTGTACGCGCGACATTGGTCAAGGAAAATTCGGTTTTTTTTCTCACTCTACACGGACGGACCGAACACGCGTGAAACGGTATGGGTTGGAACATTCCGATTCGGTCACTTTGTACGAAAATCGCTCGAAAATACGCTGACGCTCGGAATTCAAAAACGACGACGATATCTTTATCGGCGGTTACATCACCGCGCGAAACGTTCGTCGCACCGTACAGCAGCAGCACCACCAACTCACGGGTTGTTGCTCAATCCACGTCGTGACGCTATTCGGACGACACACACGATGATGTACATCTACTATTACTGTTTTTACACATATACGGCTAAACAAACGCACGAGCGTAGAATTTTTTTTGTAGCTCATACAACAATTAATACGCAGTGTTCTGTCGACCGGAAAGTTCGACCGGCTGCTGCGATTTTCGTTTTGATCACTTTTGTCACGAGTAGTAGTTACAAGAACGCTCCGATTTTAACGTACGCCGAACTTCATGAGACGGACCGATTTACTCGAGGGCGGTTTTTTTTTGAAATTTCGATCGTTTTCCGGAGCTGCAGAAACGTCGAAATTTTCGAACTCGTTCGACTTGAAATTTTCGTTAAGAATAACGAATGCGGTTTAAAACGAGTCGAATCGGTTTTGATCATTTTTAAAGGAGTTATGCGTTCTCGTTAGATCCAAACTCGGAAAAACGATAACGTGATACTAGAAAAAAATCCGATGTGTAACAAACGCGTTCCCGGTAATTGTATTTGTCCGTCCCCCGTAAACGATACGCCCGGAACGACGAGTTTAACGACGCGAAATCGGCTATAAATCAAAATTGTGTGAACCGATTCACTAAATTTTTTCCCCACACACATATTGTGTAAAACCGTCTCGTTTGTTAACGTTTCAAACACAAGAGAGGTTTCGTGGAACAATAACGGCGTAAAAAACTCAACAATTTCAGAGTCGGACGGAGCGCTTTCGGACCGTTTTTTTTTTACTCCGAAAAATATTAAAAATCTCGAAAAACGCTTCAAATAAAGTACGTACGCCTCGGATCAACTATCGAGGTACAAAAAAAAAAAAAATCATTGTAAAAACAATATACGTTCTTCGCTCGGAATCTAAAAACGGTTGAAAATACATGTTTTGATTTTTTTTTTAGAAAACGCGCGCTGCAGAGTTATTCGTATGGAAGAACCGCGGTTTCGAACACGATAATATATATATATTAAAGTGTGTTTCGTACATAATAACATAGCGAGGACTGCAGAATGCGGTTCAGGTCATTGCCTGGAGATTTTCGGGAAATTCGCGCGTTTCTGCTGTCACCGCGCGGTCACATCGCCGCTCTCCCGGACGAAAACCGCGTTGTTATATTACTATTTTTATTTGGTCACGGATTTTTCGTCTGCGTTTTCGTACATCAGAAATACTTATAACACATAACAGTAACGTAAAATACAATAAAAAGTAATAACATAGAAATATGAATCGCTATATAGCTGTTCCGACCGGGCGTTGCCCGCGGGGTTCGCTTGGCCCGAGTATACCTATGTATAAACAAACAAAATTAAAACAAACAAAATTACTTAAAGGTCTTGGTCGTGGAATTTCCGCGATACAACCGTGTAAGAAGATTTTCATAAAAATCCAATTTTACTACTTCACGTATCGGTAAAATGAAATCGCTTCGATCGTCAGACGAACATAATGTTATTTATTTTGCGTCGCAGCGGTCAGAGCACGGAGAACTGAGCAGACGATGCCCGAAGAAGACATGACATCTGTATCATGTAGGATTTCGCGTCGATGTCGGTTTGACGGTTTACAGATAAGATAACTTGAACAACTTTGAATTTTAATTAAAGACAATGGTTTTGTACCCAGTTTTATTTCCTCCGATTCGAATGATTTTCCGCGGCATTTCCTATAGAAATTATTTTTCAACATTTTTTGTCTTCGAATCAATAAAAAAAAAAATCGTTTTCTTTTATATCAACAAGATCGGCTCAAAGTTGACGAGTTCAATTAAAAAAAAATCAACTTGCGAGTTAAAAGTTAACAAAAAAATTAACGACTCGAGTAACTCTATTAAAACTAATTCGAATTTTTCAACTTGATTTTCATCTTTTAACGAGTTAATGTCTCGCGGTGTGCGATTATATATATATATATATATTATAAACTGCTTGATAATTATATCACGCTCTGCAGCACGCGGAAACGCGATGCAAAAAGAAAAGAAAAAAAAGGACTACCAGCTATTTACTTCGGCTGCAGCCGAACCGTGGATTGAAAATAAGAAAAACGAATCGTTTTAGAACGGTAAGTAAACACGCACGGCGTATTCAAATTACACTGCTAATAAGAATAATACGCTTTCATCGTCGTAATCGCGGCTATTACTGCATCTAACCGTGTTATACGAAGGTGCCACTCGAAATAATTGGTTTCCGTCCGTTATACGGCAGGTTTTATTCTATCCGAAGCGATTTTTTCGATATTTCGTGTAATTTTTGAGTTGTACCCCGCGAAAAAAAAAAAACATCGCGAATTCAACGGCGAAATGTTTGAAATTTTCAGGTTCGTAATGACGTTTTCGAGTGGAACCGACCGTTACTACGTCGAGTACCACCGCATAAGAGTTGGCGTTTCCGCTTTAAATTGCATTTCGTACGAAGTATTTTTTTGATACACACAGTCACGAAAACGACAAAAACAACAAATATACTGTTCGCTTTGTAAACATTTATTCCACGCCGTTTTCAAACTTCTATGCACGGTTATAAGAGTTATTGAAAAAAGTCTTTGCAGAAGAACCATTCTTTCCCCTCGTGTACACGACATATATTCGCGATTTCTTTCATCTTCGCCCCCCAGGACTGACTTATTAGACTGGCGCTCGCTCGGAATCGGTTTTTTTTTTCCCCCAAACGCAATCGTCGCTTCTTTCGGGCGTTTTTCAAACCATTCAATCCAATCATTTATAAACCGCAACTTTGAAACCGAGACGATCGCGCACCCAGAGCGTAGTCGCTACGGTACACCTTTTGTGGTAGGCAAACCGTTCCGTACCGAAATCCGAATTCGATAAATTCAAAAATTTCCGATAAATATATGCGCGGTTGGAATTTCAGTCTTCTGTATTTATTATACTCGTGGACGTCGTTCGCGCTAAATTACGATGTGTACTATGGCGCAGTTGTAGTACACACTCTGTACAGGACGCATTTTATTAATAACATTACATTATGATAAATCGCGATCGGTCGCATTGACCGACTTTCCGATCGGATAACACTCGTCCGCGCGCGTATAACCGTTTCCCGGCGATCGTCGACAATGCGCGCGCGAATATTATACGAGCCAGTGGGTACAACGTAGAAATAACGATGATATATAGTAATAATCGATCGTCTATCCTCGTTTTTTTCTATTTACACACCGCACGTTTCGTACGTTATAATACATTCAATAAACCCATTCAATAAAACGATATTAAAGTAATACGTTGTACACGTCGGACCGAATAAACTGCAGTATGTATGTTATGGAGACGCGAACGAACGATATTATAAATTGGCCTTCTCGGAATTCAGTCGGTCAAGGCTTTTGAATTGGATTCAAAAAGTCAGTGTGACCTACCTACGCCGGTATAACTACACGAATTCGGAAAACACAGCCGTTTCACGACCCGTACGGGATGAATTTCAAAAAAACGCTTTATCGGTCGAATTTTCAAAAACCGTTTTTTCTCGGTCGTACACAGCCTCTGCGCAACATTTTCAGACACGTATGAAAAGTCGAGTGGCATTTTCACCCGTTTATGGTTTTGAAAAAAAAAGAAAACGGAGTAGCGTCCAGGCTTTGGGCGGGTCACCAGTTTAGAAGTATGTGATCGTGGTTTAAACGCATTAGTCAGCTGCTATATACGTTCTGGAAAAAACCAAATTCAACGGTAATTATGGTCGAAAAATTACCAAAAGAAAAACCACGTATATCCACGCTCAGAGAATTTAGATGACGACCCCTTTTGGACCATTATTTGAGGAGTCGATACGATTTTGGTTACGATCGCGCGATAGTGCATTCATATTGTTGAATCGTTTTTCAACACTTTTTCTGTACGCGTCCGGGATCTATTGGGCGGATTATTTTGAATTTTTTTTTATCAAATAGAACGTTTTTTTTTTATTTTTACATATCATTTCAATTCTCAAACAATAAATTTGTGTAAAATTTTTTTTCTAAAAATAAATCAATGGTATGACCGATAACTTTCCAACTTTAAACGACTAAAAAAAAAAATTTGTGACTGGATTTTCATCATAATTTTTTAGTATCTCATGTATGTCTTTGTTGTAAAACTTTTTCACAAAAATTAAACCTTTCATCGAACAAAAACCACAAAGAAAAAGAGGAATTCTCGAAAATTTAAAAGTTCTGTATGCTTAGGTCAAAAATTTTCAAAATCACTCGAAACTCGGACCGAGCCTGTGTTCTATCTATTTGAATATTTTTCACAACTTTCTGAAGCTAGTTGCGTCTATTATTTTGGAAGTTGTGACCGAAAATCGATTATGACAAAAAACACGTTTGCCGTATAACGTTTTCGGTCGAATTTGACATACTTTTTTTATTATGACTTTTTCCATAAGACCTTTCATTAGAGGCGTCGAACGTAAAAATCCGAGCGTTCCTTATACCATTGAAAAGTGTTTGCGGAGAAACAAAAAAAATACATCATCGTAAAAACAATAGCTCAAAAAAAAAATTGTAAAAAATTCGACACATTTTGAAAATCTCTAATACTACTTTTACAGATGGCTCCCGTATCTTTACCGCCGAACACCACAAAAAAGTTGAGATTTATTGAATTTATTTTATCGATAACACCGACTGCAGCCGGTACGCTAGCCGTGTGACTCTTTTAATTTTCGTTGTGTTTTTTTTTTTAAATTAAATTTTCAAATCAAACGGTTCTCCCGGTCGAACCGGAATCACGCGGGCGCGAAATCGGGTTACACGTATCTCTAATAAATAAATCGGTAGCGACGACGACGACGACGGCGGCGGCGGCGGCGCGGCTCGGAGGGCGTGGACGCGCCGGGCGGGCGCCTACGTCGTCGTCGTCGGAGGACTTGGGCGCGGCGGACCGTCGTCGTCGCGGCCGAGACCTTGAACCCGTCGCCTATATTTTCCCCGCTCGGAATGTAGTTTTTCGGTTGTAGATCGAGGCATAGCACTGACTCGTTTTCGAAAATCAATTTAAATAAAAAATCGCGTAAACCATATTTTTTTTTCGTTTTTTTTTTTTTTTGGCGTGTTGACAAAACTTTTCGTTTACGAGTTGAAAAGAGATGGTTGACTTGCGCCCAACCTTGATTAAACAAAAATTATATTTCATCCATACTATCACGATATCGTAGAGCGCAGAAAATTCCAAAAAAAAAAATAGTCAACTAAAACGTATAAGATCGGTTGGTCGTGTGTAACAACAGTTAATACTTACGTTCAGGGAACTTTTTTCCTATACGGGCCTATAAATAATTATTGTTTCGTATTGTGTTCGATTGTTTTTGTCGATTCAGCGTTCAAGAAAAAAAATGTGTGGTAGAAAAACATAAAAACACAACGTATCATAGCATAATCTATACGGGTATACCGCGGTCAATGCGTGCGCATTGATATAATGTTTTCTGTCATGATTGTTGTTCCCCTATATGTGTGGTACGTAGTATCGACGATATTGTTATTTATACAGTATAACAATAAAACATATTCATCAACTCGAACAAATAATCTCCATCGAATTCCCCGCGCAGCCCGGAAAAAAACAAATATTTTATGCGTTATTTTTTTTTCACGTGTCACGAACAGAGGAGTTTGTTCATTGATTAAACGCACAATTAATATAATATTATAACACGCGTTTGTAAAATCGTCGAACGCAAAGGCGCACGGTGTTTTTTTGTTTTAACTCGATACCGGAAACGAGCGTACTTTGAATTCGCGAACTTTCGAGTTTAAGAAAACTTTGAAATTTTCATACATTCCTTTTTTTTCGATGACGATTTAATTTTTTACAATAAGTTTTGAAAATTTCATACAAGGTTTTCGACGTGTCATATACGTTCGGTACTAAAAAAATTTCGAAAATCCGTGTTGACGATCACTACATTTAGTTGTTTGAAGTGTAGGAAAATTCTCAAACACCTTTGACTGTTTTTGGAATAAAACTCGTAACTCATCACACGCGTTTGTTGTTAAAGATTTGAAAATTGCGTACGCTATGTAAAACAAAATTTGCCATCCGGATGAAAAAAAATTTCAAAAAAATTCGCTCGTTGTAAAAAAAGTATCGAAAAACGGTGTTGTTTTGATGATATTTTATACGTAACGACGAACATAAGCACTGTTGATACTGAAAACGTAATATCCCCTCAAATAATGGTGCACCTCAAATATGGTGTACGAAATCAACAAACTGAACCGAACTTGGCGACCGATTTCTTTATCCGTTTCTCTCCGTTTCGCTATTCGATTCAACGCGAAAGAACGTCGTTTGGTCGAGGGTATCATTTTTTTCATCGCCCGACGTTTCTTCGATGGCGAATCGTCCGATTTCGCACGATTTTATTTTTCAAGTTTAGAACAATACATCACGTTAAATAGTTCAGTACGTTCTCGTATCTATATAGCTCCTTCGGTCAAACGAATAACAATAACATCTAGTCGGTACAGTCGGTGGTATTCGTTCTATGTTGTCTTTCGCGATCGACTTTATACGGCCGTTTTTTTATGAGATTTTTCGATTCATCCAGGGTTACACGCCGTTCTCTTCAACACACCGAAGATAGGGAACGCGAGGTCCACGACGGGGATCCAGCCATTTTCAAATCCGGCGAATCGTTTCGAACAACCCTGTAGATCGCACGGGAATGCGGCGGACCCTTGGTTATCGCGACGTCTGACAACAACAGCGGCACCGTCGAAATCGTTTCAAAACTCGGTAAATTACTCGAAACTGGTTTGGAACGTCTTCTTATAATAATACAACACACACACAGCAGCGATGTCAATTATCGTACAGTGTGTATATACGTATTATTATTATACGCTGTGAACACAACCGGCAGGGTTTATTATTATATATTCGTTCGATTTTGTACGTACGTCGTGTGCACAGCAGCGAGCTGATTCGTTTTACCGACGTGCATACGCGCGCACTAACGATTTTGTGTACCTAAAAAAAAAAAAACATTAAAACTCGACGTCCGCGGCGATGCCGTGTGGAACGTACCGTGGTCTACATTAATCTACGGAGAGAAAAAAAAATCCAATCAATTTTTAAAAGAAAAATAACACCACAGCGTAATAAATCATACTGTAAGCGGTGTATATATATATTGCGTATATATAAAAAGTCAAACGAAAATAATAATATTCCTGTCGACCCTCGTCAAAGGCGTGTTTTTTGAAACTGTAGAACCCATATGTATATGTATATACGCGGCCTCCCCAAATCTCTACGAATGGTGCGACGGAATCGTTTGTATATTTTTCGCAGGATCGTGTTGTACCCACAACAAACGGGTCGTCGTATTCGGGAACAAAACGTAACAACGATTCAATAAGAGTGTAACGAAAATCCGAAAGTTGGTTTGAGCAGTTTGACGGGGTAGCTACGACTACGCTCTGGGTGCGTTTAGAAGTTGTCGTTTAAACGCATTGTTCCGAAAGCGACGATAAATCGTTTTTTTGTAATTTTTTTACGATAAAAACGTAACTCTCCGCGGAAAGTTTTGAAAAATTTAACGACGAGGTGTCCCGAACACGTACGGTTAGATTATGCTACTGAAAAACGTCGAAAACTCGTGGTCACAGTTTAGGATCGTTGGAAAATTCACGAAAGTCCATACACCTGCGATTCGTTTTCGGAAACCAACTCGTTACTCGTAATGAGAGATTTGAAAATTAAACAACGCGACGTAAGACGAAATTCGCTGTCTGAATGAAACAAAAAAAATCCGCGATTCCGAAAGTGATTCCGAATTTTAGGAAATCTCTAAGAATAGAACGTTCACATGGCATTCGGCATGGATGTTCTGGTTTTAAAAAATTATTAATTTCTTCTCGCGACGATACAATTAAGATTTCACTAAACGAGTGCGTTACTTTTAATTCTAGCTCCTCAAAGACTGATAGATTAACTAGATATCCTAGTGTTACACGGCACAGTTTTCATAGTTTAAACGAGCTCGCACAGAAAACGGTTTTTTTCAACTATCAATCGCTTACACATTTAATTAACGACACCTGTACCTTCCGAAACCGCAGCATCGGACTATCCACGCGCGCGACCCGCTGCAGTATCGTAGAGCGATTACGGATTTTTATACTTCGGGATACGAGTTCTCGGGCCAGCTCCGGTCTCAAATTCGGCACGTATTATTATTTTACATCGTATTATGGAAACGCCATTATTGTCATACTGTATCGACGAAAGGGCCGAAAACGCGTTTCCGAAACGTTTCCGCACGTCATTCGATCGAATTTTCCGGCAGAAAATTGTTTTTTTCTTTCTCTCTCACGCGCGCGCGTCGGACCGCGGCCGCCGCACACGCGTCGACTATCGCTTTCCGCGTGTGCGCCGCCGCCCAGTAACCCACATCTTACGCCAACCAGACCGTAAACTGCAAAAAAAAAAAAAAAACTAAACCGTCGAGCTTTTTTTTTTTCATAATATTCTTGTTCTCGCGCCCGTGTAATAACAACGATAATAGTATAATCAGATGCGTTAGGTTTTGTACGCCAAAGTTGTACAAATTTTATACTACTTAAATAATCGCACAAAGAAGCGCTGGTTTTGGTCACCGAACCCGATGAACACACGATCGAGTCGATAATAAAAAAACAGACGCAACGTTCCACGCCAACCTCGCTCATGTCCGATATTATGTCCTACCGGTTACTTTACGGTTTTTTTTCCTCCTCTTCCGCGATAAGACGAGTAAGGTCGCGGACATGTTTTAACGTTTTACCTCTCAACGATCGCTTAGATATTTCGACTATTAACAACCCCTCGAAGACAAGTCGGACGAGTCGCCGACTTACTTTAAAAATCGAGAGTCGTTTTTACTCTACCCACCAAGTGTTGTTTGCAGAAAAAAAAACATCACCTGAAAACAATACGCTCAACGTATCTAATACACGTTCAAACGGAGTTATAATTTTTGAAAAACCGAATCCGAGCGAGCTCGGTTACCCCGGTGTATTATTCGCGAGTCGTATCTGGCATGCGTATAATTTAACGGTGACGCCAATAACTTTTTGTGCGTCCATTCTTCGTATAATTTCCGTCGTATCGGCGACACGAAAATGTTCATTGTTTTTACATGTATTCGTACGCCGACAATGGTTTTAAATTACCCGTTTTACGTTTCGATAATTCTATTAATCATTTTTTTTTGTTTTTTCGCTACGCTCGGAACGTAGGTAGTGTTCTATACGCGTTTCGTTATTCGATTCTGCGAGGCCGATACGACACGCTTTTGTATAATTGATAAAATAAAAATAAAGAAATCGTTCCGGTAAAAAATAATTATGTAATGTATTCACCGTGCGTGTCGGGGTGACCGCGGACGGCAACGCGATTTCTTTCGCGTGTCCGATGTATTCTACGTACGCAAAAATTTTTGTAAATTATAACAGGTACGGTTGTACAGAGAACGTAAACCTGGACTTTTGAAAATCCGCACGATCCAAATGGGGAGTTTAAAAATTTTAGATCCGTAATAATCTGCAGGAACAAAACGATATCTAGAACGTAAAATTTGGAATTCACGTTTGCGCGCCGTCTAGCGAAATTCGTTTTTTAATAGTCCGTCAAAGCGGTATTCGGAATTCGGAAAACTCGCGCTCGAAAAGAAGAAATTGTCGTAGGAAAATTTGTCAACAATGAATCGCTAACGTTGTCATTTGTTAAAATGTATAGAGATTAATGGTATAAATTATTGTTGACGTTCACAACAATAAGACGTTTTAAGTTTTGAATAATAACCGCGTTTCGATATAAAAGTTAAAAGGTGACATAATGGTATTATACATTGAAACTAGGACTACGTTCCGCGCTCGAGATAATCAGGGTTCAGCCAGAGGTGGTATGACAGCGAAGTAAAATTTTAAATTCCTATTAAAATTCCTATTACAAAACTACGGGAGGACGAAATTAAAAAAAACGCGCCAACCCGATTCTTTCAAACCGCCAAAACTAAATGTCAATTCTGAAATTCCGTGTCGCCAAAAAATCTTCAAAGATAGCCGAATTGGGCGACAAATCTGGCTGGATCCGGCAACCCTTACTAAGATTTCGCTCACCGCCTAAACCGCCTATACGATACATCTAGCCCGAATTCGGTGGCGGAAAATTCAGAATCTTCAGGTCTTTCGGCGATTTCCAAACACACTATACAGTTTGGAGACTGGTGGTTTTTCGAAACCCTTTTCGAACCCCGTGACCGAAGTCGTCGGTCGATCGTTCTACAGACGAGTTGATGGCGATTCGACCGAAAGATGACGAAACGAACGTTTATGGACTACGTATCTGATACAACTGTGTTTCCAAAGAATTTTCTGAAGATAGCCGAATTGGGCGACAAATCTGGCCGGATCCGGCAACCCTTACTAAGATTTCGCTCACCGCCTGCAAACACCACCTCCTCGGTGCTCGCAAGTAAACCTAACGGATCACGACTATTGTGAACCCGCCGCCTTGATGGATGATCAACGCTCAGAACCTAAAATCAAATCAGTTTCACAAATACGACGGCGCGAATTTCATCTAGCCCAAATTTGGTGGCGGAAAATTCAGAATCTTCAGGTCTTTCGGCGATTTCCAAACACAATATACAGTTTAGAGACTGGTGGTTTTTCGAAACTGTTTTTTGGCCTTTTCAAACCCCGCGACAGAAGTTGTTGATCGTTTTACAGACGAGTTGATGGCGATTCGACCGACAGATGACGAAACGAACGTTTATGGACAACGTATCTGATACAACTGTGTTTCCGAAGAATTTTCTGAAGATCTGGCCGGATCCGGCAACCCTTACTAAGATTTCGCTCATCGCCTGCAGTCACCTCCTCTTCGCTGCTCGCAAGTAAACCTAACGGGTCACGACTATTGTGAACCCGCCGCCTTGGCGGATGATCAACGACCAGAATCTAAGATCAAATCAGTTTCACAAACACGACGGCGCGAATTTCATCTAGCCCGAATTTGGTGGCGGAAAATTCAGAATCTTCAGGTCTTTCGGCGATTTCCAAAGACACTATACAGTTTGGAGACCGGTAGTTTTTTGAAACTGTTTTTTGGCCTTTTCAAACCCCGCGACCGAAGTCGTCGGTCGATAGTTCTACAGACGAGTTGATGGCGATTCGACCGACAGATGACGAAACGAACGTTCATGGACAACGTATCTGATACAACTGTGTTTCCAAAGAATTTTCTGAAGATCTGGCCAACCCTTAATAAGATTTCGCTCACCACCTGCAGTCACCTCCTACTCGCTGCTCGCAAGTAAACCTAACGGGCCACGTCTATTGTCCGCTCGATTGATTATTATTATACAATTTAATATGATACACGTTATATACGGAGTACGCGACGACGCGCAACGGTGAATTCGCCGCCGCGGTGGATCGACGACAAAAACGAAAAAGAAATCGGTTTTTTTTCCCCGTTCCGTCTCGCTGTAATTCGCTATTATAAGAACATGTACGAAAATCGCGTCGTGATTACGCGCATAGTACGCGGACGTAGAGGAATAACAATATAAATCAATATCCAATGTATAACATAAGTATCGTTATTACATCAGATTGTTTCAAACAGAGCCGACGACTTTTCTCAACTATACGAGTTGATTGAAAAAACAAAATGTCAAGTCAAGAGTCGTTCATTTTCAAAATTATTCGTTGAACGTTCGCTAACAAAAAAAAAAAAAAAATCGACTTAAAATAATACAGTTTTATATTTTGAATTGTTTTGTTCCTATATTACATTTCCTCCGCTTCGAACGGTTTTTTTTTTTTGAAATTTTCTCAAACTTTGATAGGTAAAATTTAAAAAAAAAGCAGGAATCACTCTAGGCCGCGTGGGTAGTTTGACGGTGTTGCGATTACGCTTTGGGTGGGTTTGGAAACTGTGGTTTTAACGCATTATTTTTTGTATCTGAAAACAACGATAAATCGTTGCCTTCGAAAAGAACGATTCTGAGCGAGCTCAGTTATATAGTGTTGTAAGTCCTGGTAAAAACTAAATTTGACATCTTTTAAATTTTTAAAATCGGTTGATCAAAACCGCCGATAAAGGCCTATTTATTCAAAATTTTTGGAAAACAAATAGAATATTATGTACAACCGACATCACAGTGTTCTAATTTCAAGGCGAAAACCCAAAGTTAACCTATTTATGAAAATTTCAAGAATCCTCGATGATTATTTTCAAAACTATGGAGAATTAACGCTACGCGTTATTGACGAAATGCCGTTTTTAGCGGATTTTCGCAATTTTTCTGTGGTTTTTCCCGTCGCGTCAAAAATCATATTGAAAAAAATCAAAAAATGACCTCGCTAAAGTACCATCCTGATCCGATTTGCTAAAAGAAAAGACACCGTATGAAGAAATCGATGCACTATTTCTAGTAGAAATTTTGTAGTGTAAAAATTTTCAGTATAAAAAAAATTAACATCATCGTCCGCTCAGAATCTAAAAAGAACTACTTTTGAAGATAACGAGATAACTAACATAGTTAAAATTAATTTTAAAGATACACAAAATGCAACATAATATAAACTTATGACGTACTAGTCGCGCATAATATAAAAAAGCAGGAATCGCGTGGGCGGTTTGATGCTGTGTGTCACTGTTTTCGCGGAAGGTTTGTACATAGAAGTCGTATTTTGAATGCGTAAGCGATTAAAAAAATTGCTTGTGAAGATAACGATTGTGAGTGAGCTCGGTTAAACTATATAAATTGTGCCATAACAGTAAAATAATTTTGCGGGTGTTTTATTAGGCGCTAGAATTAAAAGTTGTTTAACGTCGTTTAGAATCTTAGTTTTATCATCGTGAGAAAACAATTTTAAAACTGACACCGACAAAACCCAACGGATAATGTCAAATACCGTACGGAACGTCCTAAAAGTTGGAATTTCATACCGTTACAATCAACATCACACCGTTTTTCAATATTTTTTTTTTACGCTTTCAGAATCTACAACGCGAATATTTTTCGTAATATTTTTTTATTCGGATGGCAAATTTCGTTTTACATAACGTACAACATCTTAAACAATAAAATTCGTGTGAGCGACGAATTTTTTTCTCTAAAACAGTCGAAAGCATAACATAGGTATGACCGATTTTCGAAAACTTTAATCAACAAAGTATAAAAATTGTGACAAATAAAATAAAAAAACGTGAAAAACAATATATGTACGTTCTGCGTTTCGCTCGGAATCTGAAAATATCGAATACTGTCCGCTGTATTGTTGCACGCGGAACCGGAGATGACGAAGGGCGCAGGATTTGAGCTCCGATGCGGGTTTTGTGTTTAACCGCGCCGGAACGGATATCCGGCCCGACGTATTAAACGAGCGACAATCCGCTGCAGCTATTATTATGTTATGCGGTCTCAATATCACACACAATCATGTAGAGCAATTATATTATGGATGGTAAATACGGACGTGATAGCAATTTGAAGAGCTAAAAAGTGCTCAGTTGTCCAGTATACGTCCTGGTAATAACAAATTCAAAGACGAGAAAATTTATCAAAACTGTGTCTCTATATTAGTATAATGTAAAAGTTTCGTATTGGTCAGATTTTTGTTATGATCAAAAAATCTAAGCCGACGTGTAAAAAACCTGCACATTTCCCGTTATCAGTTGTCCCTCCGATGTAAGAAGAAATACACGGAATGACGAGTTCAACGAGAAAATGACGACGTAAAATCGGCTATGAACCGAAATCGTGCGAACCGATTTGCCGAGTTTATCAGCCACGTTTTTCGCTAACAATTCCAAAATTAATCGAATTTTCAAAAATCGCTTCAAACACAGTATACCATCTCGGATCAAAAATTATCTATGTTTTGAGGTATCGCACGTTAAAATCTGAGCATTTTTTTTTACAAGAAAAAGTGTGCGCAGAAAAACAAATCTAAATGTTTCCCGTAATTATTTGTTACACGGCCACTCGAAATAACAAAAAAAATTTCATAACTCCCTCAAAAATGATTAAAATCGATTGAAATTTCGGCAGTAAACTCATAAAACCATTCGAAACGACGTAAATAAATTTCAAGTCGAACGGAGCAATTATTTCGAAAATTGGGACGTTTTCGCATTTTGCTCATCACTCCGAAAATAATAAAAATTTCAAAAAACGTCAAAATCGGAGCATTCTTTCTGCTAGAAAAAGTGTCCACGGAAATAAGAAACAAAATATTATTGTAAAAACAACATATTCTTTGCTGAATCTAAAAAAGCCGTGATCAATCTAGGTCGCGCGGCTATAGTTTTAACGGAGTGGCGACTCTGCTTTGGGTGGGTCACACACGGTCTGGAAGTCGTGGTTCAAACGATTCTGAGCGAGCTCAGTCGTCTAGTACGCGTACGTCCCGGTAAATTTTTCGAGAATTTCAAAGATACTTAGCTCAAAAACTTTCGAAATCGCGCGAAACTTCAAAATCCAACCCGTATCCGAATATAACGTAAAAGTTTCACCTTGTTCGGGGATCATTGTTTTGTGCGTTATTAATGCCGATAAAAACTAAATCGTCTGACGCCGGATTTGGCGATTTCGTCGTTTTCGGCACGGAAAATAATCGAAACGTCGAAAAATACGCTCCAAACGAAATACACTTGACTCGAAGCCGATATTCCGATTTTCACGCGGTACTCTCGACGTAACGAGCTATTCGAGCGGTACACGAAAACGTCACCGCTGCAAAAACCGGATAATTTCAAGTTTTTTTTGGTAAAGCTGTGGAAAAAGTGAGCGAAATTAATCACATAAAGCTTCACAACCACTGGAGTCCGCCGTAAACCGTTTGGAAAAGTTACTGACCCTCGAATATTCCGCGAAATTCGATACAACAAAACTCTGCGGCGTCATCGTGCATGGTATAATCAGCGCGGCTCGTTCGGCGGCGTAAAGCGAAAAGCGCACAGCGGGAAGTTTTATAAAAAATTATTATTCTCGTTTCGTTTTCGGTTCGTATAACACGAAACTGCTGTATGTGCAGTTCGACCGGAGGTGTACTGCAACTGGATACAATACGCGCGGTATTGTTTTTAACCTGAAAATAATACGGATAAAGCCGTACCGCGAAGAAAAGCGCGTTAATTAAAAAAAAAAAAAAAATTATAATTAAAAATAAAAATTCAACACAATACGACGGCGACGTTTTCTAGGTCAAATCACGCGGCCGCGGCGTATATTATTATAATAGGTTATTATTATATTTTGTTTAAGCTGCAGCGAGCGAGCGACCGAATATTCTTCTACAAAGAGCGTCGTCGTGTACTACATTACCGTCGTACACGTACTGCTGAGCACACGTGTATAGTGTACGGATTTTAAATAATGATTTTTTTTGTACGTGCGTATTATTATCGTTGTATTATGGCAAGAAGAAGAAAAAGATGGAAAAAAAAAGTGTAGCTAGCGGGTCGGATGTCATCATCGGTCGGCCGTGTGTTTAATTCGTACTAATATAAGACACGTGTAACTGACGAAAAATTCTCGTTCGAATCTGTGTTACACGACGACCACGGTTATTTCGATTATTAAAATCATACGCTGCTGCGGACCACACGGATTGGATTTGTCAAGAGTTTTGCTCGTTTTTAGATACAAAAACTAAAAAAAACGATATACCACGGTAAAGGTGCAGTGGCGAATGCGCTTTGGGTGGCATTTCGCGGTTCGCCCGTGACATTTAAATACCTGAAAGCAACGATTCCGAGCGAGCTATCTGGTCCCGCCGGGTGAAAACGAAAAAGAATCACTACTCGAATAAAAAAAAATTGCGTATTTTTTATAACGCGTTAAATTTATCTACAAAAGTTTGAAAACGACAAGATACGTACACATTTTCACGTAGCGTCGGTTCAATAGCCGTTCTGTCTGCACATGCCGGATTTGACGATTTCGCCGTTTTCGGCGCACAACTCGGAAAATAATACGCCTCGGTTAAAACGAATTCCAAAGCCGAAATACCGACTTTTGTGATATTCAACGTAACGATTGGAAGAGCACTCCTTCGACACGGGGGAGACAAATAATCGCGTGTTTTTTTACGCGTCGATTTTGATATTTTCGATCGTAACGAAGATCGGACCAAGCTGTAACTTTTGCACAGTACCGAAATAGCGAAAAAAAAAGTTTTTACCGTTGAATCGACGTTTACACCGCGACGTACATGCACACGGCCGTCCCGTCGAACCCCAGAGTAAACCCTTCGGGATTTTTCGAAATGTGTACACACGAACCGTACTCGATATTTCGGGAAGGTGTTTTTAAGACCGTCCCACCCAGCGTTCGCCACCCCTCGCTCGGAGTTTGCAGTTTTGAGTTTTGAGTCAAGTATCGGGTGTGCGTAAAAAAATGAAACCGTTTAAAACAAAAATAATTCAACACGGAATGCAGCTACGATGTTTTCGCGTTGTTTTGCGAATGGTTGTAAACGCGAAAAAAAAAAGAAGAAAACACCGTTCGTCGTCGTCGGTCGAAACGCCGCACAGACCGTTCTGAAACGCGGCGCGTTTTGTTTCAGTATGATCAATTCAAACACGAACGCATTTTTTTACACGGACGAGGATGCCCGACGACGGATCGGCTGTATTTTTCCCATTTTTTTTTTATCGCACCGCGATTTCGCGATACAAGACGTTAACGTTGTAAAATACCCCGTGTCCTTAAGAAAGAGAAAAAACGCCAAAGCACTTTCTTACGGTTCACGAACGTACGAGTTACGAGGTTTGCACGGGCTACACCGTGAATTATGCGCGCGTTCCACGGTAATAGTAATTATTATTTTCGCACACCGTCTTTTTCAACAACGTCGAAACGTTCGAATATCACGATTATAATACGTTGACGTTCGGTGGACGGCGAAAAAATGTCGAAAAGGTGAAAAAACGCGCGCGACGTATCGCTTTCAAACGGTTATTTCGTGTTACAGCAGGCGTTTAATCGCGACCGTCGCGCGTTACACGGTTACTATACAGATCGTTCGCGAAACAAAAAATAAAAATATACATATCGATTAAAACTAAACGTTTTCGATAATTATTATATTATTATTCCGAGTTTGTGCGCTGCAGCGGATTTCGCGTTTTGCGTTCACCGCGAGGTCGCCCGGCCGGCGAGGGGAGCGGCTATCCGTGCCAAGGATACAGCGTCGAAACGTTTTCCGAACACAATTTACGGCCATTACGACAACGTACAACGGTACGCGCGCGTGTGAGAAAACAACGAAACTTTTATCGTCGAATAAATTTAATTCCCATTTTAGCGCTACGTGAAAAGTTCCAACACGATCTTCATTTTGGACGATTAAAAAAAGAAAAAATCTTAATCGACGCGTACAAAAACCGCTTTCCACGCAACTATTACACAATTGTCTCCCCGCGTAAGGAACACGGGGGCCGCCGGGCGAACGACAAAACAACAACGTGAAATCGGCTGCTACAAACCGGAATCGAGCCGATTTTCTAAATCGTTTGACCACGTGCTTAAAGTCTCGAGACCGAAGCGTAAAAAAAACAAGATGGATTTTGTGGGATAAAAACCACAGCGAAACTCAAAAATCTCAATGGTACGCACAAACATTTCTCGACGGCGCGTAAAAACTTTGGAGCGATTTAAAAATTCGGACTTTTTCGTTTTTGGCTGCGAAAACAATCGAAATTTTGGAAAACGCTTCGAAGTAGGTACCGATCGATTATCCGCCTTTCGAGGTGCGTCACACGTTTATGTCGGGGGGTATTATTTCTTTCTACTAGAAAAAGTGATTACAGAAAAAAAAAAACACCTTAACACAATACGTCTTTGGCTGACGCTCAGAATCTGAAAAAAAAGAAAGAATCCGCAGTTGTTTACAAAGTCAAAGAGAAAATCGTGTCGTACCGGCGCATTTTTTTGTATATATTTTGTCGCCGACCAGTCGATTGTGATGTTTCGTCATTGACCGGGCGAACCCAGACGGGCGAGACACTTTTTCCGCCAATTTATTTTTGTGTCAAGTATAAAAAGTGATTTAAAAAAAATAGATTATTCATACAATAAAAGTTTAACAAAAGTTGTATTGTTCTTGAAACCACACGGCAAGCGTATTGTTTCACAAACGAACGGGCGATATTTATTCGTTTTGTGTTCAATAGACCGTGAGTACACTGCAGTTGACGCTTAGCGAGATCAATTGGATGAAAAAAAAAATTTGTTTATTTAATCAGCAGCAAAAGGAATGGTTAAGCGTATTATACGAAAAAAATTGCGGATAGGAATCACCCGCGGTCATGACCCGCGAATCGAAAAAATATGAATTATTACAAGTCAATTTTTTTTTTTCTTAACTTTTAACTAAACAAGCGATAGAGAAAACGAACTTTTAACGAGGTATAAAAAAAAGACGTAAACTCGTCCAGCCTTGACTCAGCTATATTGTTGTTACTCGACATAATATTTATATATACGTATATTTGCTGCTGGTATAATGGCGACGGCGATCTGAAATGTATCGGTACAGTCGACGAGGAGGACTTTCACGCTGCAGCATTCTCGCACACCGATTTTGTACGAATTACTTAATTAACCGAACGACGTAAGTGAGTGAGTGTGTGTTCGCAATGGACGATTCGGAGGAAACACGGTCGAGGAGGGAGGAAAGCTGAGAGAGGCTAGTGACCCGGATCGCTGCTGCTGCTGCATTATATCGTACAGCGAGACGGTGTTTATTTTTGGTGCCGAAGAGAACATAATATTTATACAAAGATATTGGCGATTTTCGTTGTAGATGCGAGCAGAGTGTGTGTGTAAAGACGAATAAATAAAGCTGAAAATTGTTTTTTTCTTTCTAACCTCGATGTAGGTCTCCTTAAAATGTATTAATCGTATACAACACGACGAACTGTTTTTTCCCACGTATTTAAATATACGTCGTTCTCTCCCTGGGCCGGATTCACGCATAGTCCGCACCACATATCGTACGAAAAACGAAAAAAAAAAAATTCACAAATTCAATTACGCCTTATAACAACAGTCCGTACGATGAGCAACTTTTGGGATCGGAAGTTTTGACTTTTGCACGTTATGCAGTAAAATAAACGAGTTTTCAAACAAATAGCAAGCCTTCGAGGTAGGTATCATGTAAAGAGATTAGCGAGCAATATTGTACTGTTAGAAGTATTTACTACAAAAAAAAAAAATCGTTGTAAAACGCTTTGGATCTAAAACCAATTGTAATAATGAAGACTTAATATATAAACACGTTTCTAAAAAATATTATTGTGAAATTCGGTTCTAAACCAGTATTAAAGTTTAAACACAAAGTCGTTTTTAAATTCATAAATGAAATTATTATTGCTGTTTAGATAAATTGCTAACGGCGCGTGATACGTGTACTCAAAACACTACTTGCCGCATTATTTTTAAAAAAAGGTTAATTTAATTTTTTCGATTTTTGGTCGGTACATCCTTTTAGATCCTGAGTGAAACGAAGAACGTATTGGTTTTCACATGCGTGGTTTTTTATTTCTTTCTTTTTTTTACCACTATGTAATCACGATAACTCCTTCAATAACGATTCCGATTATCAGTACAATTAGAAAGTGTTACGATAAAAAATCCAAGCAAAAATCAAGGAAAAAACGTTAAAAAAATTACGGCGTACGAGTTTTTTACATTTAATCGATTTAGATTTTTGGCCATAACTTCCACACTAACGATGGGAATAAACTGAAACTTTCACACACTATCAAAGTCGGTAAGATACAAAGGGTTTGATACAAATCACAAGAAATTTACAAAATATTTAAACTGAGTATATAGAACTCTGAAATTCTCGAAAGTTTTGAATTTTTTTTTAACGGTGTTGTTTTTTTGTTATAACAATGAAATTATACGCGCTGCTGTTGATACTAAAAACGTAACAAATCCTCGAATAACGGTGCAAGTGGTTCGAAATTTTTACACGTTATCGAAATTAATAATAAAACAAACTTTGTCACAAACTTTATCCGTTCCCTCTATTTCGCTATTCGAGTCAACGCGAGCTCACTCAGAACCGTACAGATTTAACGTACGACTTCTATACACAAACTTTCCGAAACAGCTTGCAGAGCTTCAAGCTATATCCATGCGACCTGGAGTGCCTTTCCGGCCTTTCTTATGAGTTACCTACCGTTATTAATCCTTTGCTGGACTAGCGTTCACGCCACCACAGAACCTATAGGAATCCTGCTCTGTCCTTTGAAAAAGCTTCTGAGCACACCGTACTGATAACTGAAGCACACACTACGGTATATTATGATATTCTTCTTCTTTTAGCTTTTACAGACCGTTAAGGCCCATCACTGCTCCACACAGCCTCCTCCAATCCTCTCTGTCATTTACAAATCCTTCCGGGTTATCAACGCCACAAGTGTCCTGAAATTCTGGTCGGGCTCGTCTGTCCACCTTTTCTTCGCCCGACGGTCACTCGTCTTCTGGTTTCCAGTTTGTATTGTAACATATTATTATTATTATTACTACGTTAACAGCGTTTTTTTTTTCCCCTCGATTTCACGTCGATATAATAGTAATAATATGCGATCGAAACACTTCGATCACGATTTCTCCGACGCCGGCGAAACGCTACGCCGCCGACTCGGCCGTTTCTCGCGATTAATAATAATATCGCATCAATATTATAGCCGAACGTTTGATGCGCGTGTCCGGCGGCCGAATATATATTGTACGTATTATATACAGTCTATTACGTGAACACGGCGAAAATGAAAATCCTAAACCGTCTACAGTTTACAATGTGTAATCATAAAAATTAACCAACGAGGCTGGTGGGCAAGTTAACGATCGTTTTAAGATTCTGAGCGTCGGTTTTTTTTTTCCCCGTCAAAATTTTCTCGGGTAGAAGGAACCGATTAGCAAAGTCTCCGGCGGTACTTCGGTTGAATGTTTGAATATGACAATTTTAAGATTTGTGATGAAGTTTTCGTATATACATATATGTTGTATAGAAGGAACGCTTCGTCTTTCAAAGTCAACATTTGAAATAGGTTAAAGAGTTAAAATTAAGTAAAAAAAAAGTCAGGTATTACTTATAATAAAGTTAATCGACTCTTATAATTTTTTTCGATTCAAAATTTTTATTTTTTTGTAAAAGTATCACGAAAAGACAACATTGTTTCAAAAGAAAATACGAAAAAAATATGAACTATTATCTGTGTTTTTAAGTAAATTTTTTTGGTTGTTAACTTTAAACTTAATAAAGTTAAAAAATTTAAAAAAAACTAACGTAAAACTTGACTAAACTTTTTGTTTCAGATTTTGAGCGCAGCGAAGAACGTATTGTTTTTACAACGATGTTTTTTTTTTCCTTGTGAACAACTTGTTTTGTATAAGTGATGCTCCGATTTTCAAAGTCGGTACCTCTAATAAGAAGTCTATGAACTCTGATGGTATATTTAGGGGTCATCGCAAGTTTCAATGATCAAAATTGAAAAAGTCACATTCATGAAACTAAGGAAGAAACTAACATGTCTAAGGAGGAGCGTATCACGTTTTTAACGTACCATCGATTTAGTTCGTTTGCCATAAAGTCCGAAATAACGATCGGAATACATTTACGCGCGGTATTCACAAATGGGTATGATACGGGTTCGTTGTAAGTTTCAAACGATTTCGAATGTATTTGAACCAAGTACGGAACTTTGAAAGTCTCGTAAAATTTACCAGGACGCATATTATACGACAACATGAGCTCGCTCGGAATCGTATTTTTGGGAGGAAACGATTCATCTTTCGGATATGGAATGACGCGTTTGAACCACAAACCACCGAACCCGCCCTAAGCAGTCGGTCAAACTAACTATATACGCGACCAGCTGCTAGAGTGATTCCGGCTTTTTTTTATTATTATTATAGTAATGTTTTTTTCCTCGACTCTTCGCAGATACGTCGCGGGTATTTTTTTTTTCTAAACATTTTTTATCGTTCTATGTAAATCCGCGAGTTCACCACACGTGCGATACCCCCGTTGTTATTGTAATATTATTACGTGGCACTGTCCAGGGAATATAATCAAAACATAATATCGATAGTGGTAATATGATACAAAAAGCCCGTCGGCAACAGACAACGTAACGAGCACTCGATTCATCGCATCGTCATCATCATCTTCGTCGTCGTGTACAAAAACGATATATATAAATTATACACGGTACAACACACACGTACAGGCACTCTATACATAAGGTAGTTCGACGTATGCGAGTCTCTATATAATGCACGCGATTAATTACATTTCTGATTGCTTTTTTCGTCACCTCCGCAGCAGCAGCAGCAGCAGTGAGAAAAACCGTTTCGAGGCGAACCGAAGAAACCCGAAGAAAAACAGCACGTCGATGGCTAAACCACGTGAGAAGATGTGGTGAATTTCGACAAGCTAAAAACTTTTACACGATACTCTGGAATGGGAAGGACGCGATAAGAGTTTTTACCGTTCGATTCGCTTTTACCAGGACGCAGTGCTAGACGACTGCAGGGCTCGCTCGGAATCGTGTTTTCCAAGGCAACGGTTGCTTATAAGATAACGAACCACAACTTCCAAACTTTAGTGACCCACCCAAAGCGTATATTATAGTCGCTACTCCGTTAAATCACCCACGCGACCTAGAGTGATTTCGGCTTTTTATTCATTTGCGTCGTATGCGCTGTTTTTACACGTTTCGATATCGTTTTTGTTTAACTTCTCATTTTATTCCTCGTACTGAACCTAGTCGGAAAATATCGCCTTAAGAGGAGGGAAATATCCCATCAATTTTTTTTGTTTTTTTGCTCAAACGGTTCGGTTAACACCGAGTTTACACTTTTGCGATGACCATAAAACGTGTAACATTTCCGTTCTAGTCGGTTACTGTGTTTGAAATTTCGAATTTTAAGTTTTTTCCCACTGCAATGGTCTGTAAAAGTCTGTAACTTTTAAACGTATAGGTACGTCAAGCGATCTCGATATATAGTTGCCGCAGTCGTTGGCCAATTTTTTTTTTTTTTCACTTTAATAGGTTTTAAAACGTCGCGCTCGTTGCTGAAAATTAAACGAGTGATAATAATGAGAATTCCACGTAAAACTACAGTAGTTCAACGTCAGTATAAACAGGCGTATTGTACTACGTATATTCTTCTTAATCATTTTATGAAATTATTATACAGTTTTTCTAAAGAAATTAAGTTGTCCATATTATTAAGGAATTCGATGGTATAATAATAAAAAAAAAACCACGGATGATATGTTTGTTGTACATAATTGTTATTACGCTCGTTGGTATTATATCACGTGAAAACGAGAAGACGCCGCAGCAGCCCGCGACGATTTCGACCTTGATTTTGTCGGTGTGCATTGTCGTCGCGACGGCGTACAAGAAACACGTCTTCTTGTGACTAGTTATTACGATATATTGTTACTCGTTTTTTTATTATAATTATTAATTATACACGCGATATCCATTTTTTGTTATTTGTATCGGCGTTGTTATTGGAACGAGAGACGATCGGGAGACCGCGAAATGAAAGAAGATCATACACTATATTATATCATAGCAATAAACCTGCGATAGGCATACTTTCACTATGGACCTTCGGCTGTGCCGGCACACCAATTAAAATATTATATTTTGTATAGAAGAAAAAAAGAAAGAAAAAAAATCCCCTTACAATTTAGCACCGACGCGGCTCTCGTACGTGTATTACGCGTTCTACCTACGCGTAAGCGCCGCGATCGGTTCGATCGATAAAAACGATCGTTTTATTAGATTCGGCGAAGGATGTATTGTTTTTTTGTTTCTCTGTGAACACTTGAAAAGGGTGTAAAAGGAATACTCCGATTTTTACACGTTCAATACATCTGACGAAAGGTCTTTGGACACATATCGCACTTTGAGGGTTAGTCTCGAATTCGATAGTTCAAAATTGAAAGTTACAATCCAAATTCGAGAAAAACCGCAAACGGCGGTGTTATTTGACGCATAATCGATTTAGTTTTTTGGCCATAACGTCCGAAATAATAAACGGAACTAGCCGGAACATTTACACTATATGGAAATAGGTATAATAGTTTCGAGAACAAATTTTGTAACTTTGACACAAGGTATATAATATGCTACTAAGAGGATTTTGAAAATCCACGAAAATTCGTTTTTACCACGACGTGATCCACTTGCCAATAAACGTCGGAATACTACTCCGTCAAACTATCCGCGCCGCGACCTAAGGTGATCCTGGCTTTTTTTTCCTTTTTTTCGATTTTTTACACATATTTTATATCATACACGTCCGAACCAGCTCTTTTGTACACGCGAAAATGTCCGTTTTTACATTCGTGTTATTCGACTGGCGAACAACCGAGGGGATTCTCCGATATGTACCGGAATTTTTCATAAGAATTTTAAAAAAACCAATAGAACTCGTATAACGACTCGCAGTCGTGCAAATCGCCATTTATAAAAATCGTTATTATTTATGTACATCGTTTTAAATTTGAATAAAACCATGCGGGAGGTACTCGTATAATACCAAAAGTAAGCGTAATACGAACGTCGGCGCGCTGGGTCAAAAACGTTCATCGCGACGTGTTTTTAACATAAATACTGTGTTCGATGGCGCGCGGCGAACTGAGATACAGGGTCGATCGGATTCAAACAAACACCACGCTGATCTTTTCTCGTTTCTCTGTATTGTAAAAAAAAAAACCGTTTGGACCCATACTTGCTGTACGGAGGAAATCACTATGTATCATAACATAAATATACGTATTTTTGAGCTCTTTTCTCCCGACCGTCGGTACGAGAATGGTGCACACCCAGGATCAGAAATAGATAGGATCCGTCCTAGATCACACCGTGACTCACCACCACGCCGTGTGACTTTTGGGGATACGTTGTAAACACGCTGTTACCACCGTTGCAGCCCTACAGACGAATCGAAAATGTACACACCGTTCTAAACTCAAAAAGATAAAATTACGTGAGCATTCGAAATCGCGCGAATACCATTTTGAATGCCGCTGCGTTAACTCAGTTCGCTGTGGATGGCGACCAGATGTTTTTTTCTGGACAGGAGAAGAAGCGAAAGATACCCGGACGAACCGCACGTGTTCCGGCGCGCCCGCTACGACATACCATATGCGTACGGGGTAACGAGATACTTTCTTTCGCGTCAAATTTATCACCAGAAGGAGGACGACGTTTTAATGTTTCGAACGGAAAATACAAAAATTATCAACGAAACGCATTCGTTCTTTTAGGATCATTTGTGCGGTTTGTTGTCCACAGTACGCACACAGATTGGTTTTCAAAAAGCTTTTAAGTAACAAATAAACGTCATAACTGTACAAGAACATTTTGTTCATTTGAAATATCTCGACACGATAATGCGAAAATCGACAAAAATCAATCAAAAACCACTGCAGTGCGTAATGAATGTTTGACGTAATGTACTATAAATATTTCTGCGGAAAATCGTGGATTCGCAAAATCTGTTTTAGGAACCGTTCGCACGTCAGGGTGTATCGGGATCGTCAAAGTCGGAATATTGCGTTATTTCTGTACGGGAATTACTATAGTTCAATTTTTAAAATCCTCTGAATTGACGGTATAACATATACGATAGTCGAAATTATCTAAGAAATCGGGTACTTTTGAGGCGGAAAAGCGCGCATTTTAGATTCGAATAGGTCATTGGTTGGGTTATACTTAACGTGACCATAATTTTTTTTCTTCAAAGCGGGACAACCTGTAAATTTTACCATATAATTTTGTGTAAAATGAAAACACTAGAAATATGGTGAGTGCGTTTTTATTAGAAAAAAAAACATTAATTATTTATAAAAATAATTACGACGGAAAATAGCAGACAATATGTTAATATTAAATAATACTAATGTAATAATAGAGTAAATTATTCGGCGGGTTTTCTATATTTTTCGGAATCACAAGTCTGCTTTAAAATAGCTGTTTTGGTTTTTATGTATGAATGAAACAGCTGTTGACATGATTTGTTTATGTTACTTTGAGCGAAAGCTATGATTTTCCCGCACAGTATGATATGCTCAGGCCCACTCTGCCGCAGCGACGTCTCAAAATCCATAGAAGAAGGCGAGTCCGCTTTTTTAAAAAAATTAAGCATCGGTGAACTTGAAGCGGCAGCGTGATCGGATAGTTTGTGTTTTTCTGATCATCGTAAATGTTCCTTAACATCACTAGCACCACTAAAATGTGCAACACTAAAATCTGTACGACGCATTTCACACGTGACGTTGGATGGATCACTTCTTCGTTTCACAAACGGATTCTTGGTTTGTAACTTTTTATTGAATGTGCACTTGCGTTTAGGCATTTTAAAAGCAAAATAACCACGTAAAGAACGTCAACAAACAAGAGGTGCTGCGCGTGACGGCACTACTAAGATAATATTATGTGTATTTATTGCCGATTTCCACAGTCGACGCGGTGGCAACGATAACAAGCTGTGTTTAAGTACCTAATTTTTGTATCATTTTGATCTATGGACTATGGTTTTACAGTATATGTGTACGTATATGTGTATTGTATACGTGTACAGTACAACGTGTGTATATATATTATATATGTATTATCTACCCGCATAATGCTTTTGGTTGTGATGAACAAATACCTACCACAGGTCTCCTCTTCTCAAAGCGGGACGTTTTAGGGTTCTCCGGGGACAGCGGGACACAAAGCTCGAAAACGGGACTGTCCCGCTCGAAGCGGGACGTATGGTCACGTTAGTTATACTTGAATGCTAAAAGTATGAGCGCCACAGCGGATTTTATTTAATGATAGTGTTCCCGGTTTTTGCGACTCCTGTAGTGTTTTATGATTAAAGAAAAAAATTACAGAGTTCCCGATTTTCCCTGTTGTTCGACTTTTCTGTCATTCCGATGGCCGCCCAAATTCAATGGTTCCGGATGATTTTTTTCATGAAAACATTAATGTTCAACGACTGTTTCTGAACATCGTTTATGAAAACAATACTTTCGTTTTTCGTCCTCCTACGTTCAAAGGCACGACTGCGGTCTTAAACTATTGTCGGGGGCCATTCTGTATTTTTCAAGATTTCAAGTGCCTACACCGTGATAGTATTATGAAACAAAAAGAAAAACTACGTTTAAAAACAATTTTTTTTTTCAAAATTATTACTCTTAAAAATATGTAAAAATGTATAGTTTAATATTTACCAACGATCATTCGTATGAATGGATGAAAACACACGCGTGTTGTGTCAATTGTATAATTACATTTATTCAAGACCACTATACGAGTGCAATGAGACGGCATAAAAACGTCGACTCGAGAAAATTATTTCAAAACACACGTTGATTACAAAGCCTGAGTAGACGGACTAATCACCACGACCGGTTTAGACTAACACGGTCAGTTAATATCAAAAACAATCGTTTTCGTCTGTTTATTATGGACGAATAATAATAATGATCGTTATAACAGATATCAAGTTATTGCAACGTCTCTCGTGGACATATATTTTATGTGAGAACCTATTATGGACTGCGAAATCCGAGTGTCCGAAACAAACGATCGTGTGTGGATGTGATCTGATCCGAGATCGTTCCGCGAGAAGCCTAAATCCGGATAAAATCATCGTTTTTCGTAGGAAAAAAACAAAATAAAATGTTACTGCCGAAGTAATCGGAACCGTATATTATAATAGGACCACCACTGATAACATTTTACACTATACTACGGTCCGTCTCCCGAGCGCGAACGAGAACGCGTACGATAATACAATACCAAACGTGCTCGCGGACGGTAGGACGAGATTTGTTCGGAGGTTTTTTTCGTCGTCACCGAAATGCGACGAACGCACAAAAGACGCGCAAACACAATGTTATTATTATCTTCGGTTACGACTGTGTTCCTCTAAATATCTGTACGATGCTGCAGCTATAATCCCGGCCAGTTTCCGGTTTGCACGGACATAACGCGCAGCTGCGAAATACTCACGCGAACACTTCCGATAAAACCAGTTGGACCGTTCGCGATTTGAAAAATATGTATGTATTATCGCAACGGAGAGTTTGTACAAAAAAAAAATTTGTACGAGCATAAGGGTATTGTACAAAATTCGTGAAAAAAAAATAACAAATGGTTTATAGTACTACAAAAGTTGTACATTATAGTTAGTCTAATCTGCGATAACGGATTCCGGGCGAGCTCACGACGGCCGCAGCTCAAATACAGAACTGAGGAGAACGGACAAATATAGAAATCAGTCCGTTTAGTTTATTAATTGAAATGACGCGTGAACATTTTTCGAACCATCATTTGAGGAGTACAATTGTTGTCGCACAACTGCAGTGAGTAACGTCGTAATCAAAACGGCACAGTTTTTCAACGAATTTTTCCATACGCTCTCGGGATCTACCGGGCGGGTTTTCTTAAATGGTAAATTTTGTTTGCAACACAAATAATTTTCTAATAAGAAATTTGTGTGTCCAAAAACAGTCAAAGGTAAGACCGACTTTCGAAAATCGTCCAACTAAACATAACAATCTTCAATTGTATTGATATTAAACATTGACCACGGATTTTCGAAATTTCTCGGCAATGGCGTATGTGATATTACGCGTTAAATTTTCAAAACTTTTTGTGAAAAATCGGACTTTTATCGAACGAAAATTTCAAAGTTCCATTTTTTACCTCAAAGTACGTATCAGACTACAGCCACGCGGGTATCTCACCGATTTTAATACGATTAGGTGAAAGTTTCAGCTCGCTCCGATCGCTATTGTGGTGGTTATGACCGGAAATCTAACGAATCGGTTATGTGTACAAAAACGCGCGTTTAGTCTATAGATTATCTGCTCCCCACGTAGTAGGGAGCAGATAATCTGGAGAACATACCAGGAACCCCCTGAAATTAATCTCTGCAAGAAGTTCAGGTGGAACCGTTTACGAGCTCATTCGAGACACTTAGGTCGTACCCGATAGACTACTAATCTTCAAGTGACCTAGGATAGGGGGAATAGTCATGCGGATCGTGTTCTGTTTGGAGGCAGAAGGAAGCGGAATAATTGAAGAACTTTCGCTGAACACGTTCTAGTTGGTACGAGCCGGAGGACGTATAAGGGTCCCCCCAGAGAACCGAGCCATATTCAACTATTATTATTGGTCTAACAAGAGCACAATAAAGGATTTTTCAGAGAATGAGTTGGTTTGAACTCGTTGGAGATGCGTTTGACAAATCTAAGTTAGATGTAAGGAGGACACCCGGGTAGATAGAGAGTGGCCTCATAGAGAGTAGTCAAAAAGGACGGGAGACTGACGCCTTGTAAAGGACATCGCCCGACACTTACCACCTACATTTCGTGAAAGTCCATGACTATCCCCAACCACATATTGATTATAAGTTAATTTATTGTGCGCGTACCGTAACAACGTAGGTCCGACGCGCGGTCAAAATTAGAACATTACGCCGTTCTCTTGTTTTCCCAAAAGACGTTGTTAAATACGCTCGTCGGCTATAACTTAACAGTACGCAGCGTATCTATCGATTTCGAACACCATAAATCGACGCCGTCTCGTGTACGCGAGTATCGTACATAGTAAATTGATCGTGATTTATGCGCTCGGTTAGGATTTTTCGTTGGTTTCTTTTTCTCGACTTTCCACGGACAAACATTATACCATACAATACGTTTTCGGAGGTTATGATACAGGTAACACGGCCCGCGGCTGCAGCAAAGTGTATACGGAATTATACAGCTGGTCGGCGGTAGAAGACGTGAAGATGTCTGCAGGACGCGAAGAACGAAAACCTACTTTGAAAAAGAGAAAAACACTAAAAGGAAAAAAAAAAAGCCGTTCCCGTCGGGCAAAAAGACCTCAATGTGACGGCATATGTCTCGCCAAGTTGATTATTTAAAAAAAAAAAGGCACCTTTAAACGTTTTTTTTTTTTCATGAAAACACACGAATGAAATCTACGGTCTTATTTGTGTCGCGGCGACGACAGAATTACATCGGATCGTATAATTCTGCCAATAACTTGGTGGATTTCGGAAAAATTGGTGTACGATGTAAAACACAAACCCAGCTTAGCCGAATTACAAAACAAAAACAAAAAGGGCGCTCAAACGCCACGAATGTTCAGCTCTTCAAATTGCGCCTATATAACACATACACATATCGCACGTTCTGCGTAGAACGATTATGATTCGACACATAATGTCATGTGTTATACGGACATAAATTCAATTTCGAGAATAGGTCCACCCAAAATTTTTTGAGGTCGAACCGTACCGAACTTCATAGAACAACAACATAGCGCGACAATACAAACGACCGTGCAACGACCACACAGCGTCTTAAACATAACTTCGAGTCCAAGCACAGGAGGATCGCACGCGATATCTTTTTATCGTTTTTCGACAAATCAGGTCCAAATTTTTTGTCTTTTCCTCGGTTCGAACATCATTCGGTTCTCGAACGGTCGTATTATTTTATTCTTGCGTTACGTCGCGTATTACTATATAGTAATATATGCTTTCACGAAACGTGAGACGACGTGCGTTAAACGCGAATTATTAACGCGTACGGGTGAAAACAACACCACACCACAGGGTGCGGCGGTGGCAGTGGCGCGTGATAGAGTTTAATACAGACGATGAGGAGTATACAAAATGTTATCGGCCCGAGACGTCGCACCCCGCCGAAATCACCGAGACGGTCAAAAGTAATTTTTGTTTTTATTTTTCGGATGTTTTACGATACGTATGCGAGGGTCGACGTGTACACAATTTACATACATACATATACACGTTTAAAACGATCGGACTGGCACGAGGGAAAAAAATAAATAAATAAATAACGCTCGTAATCCTGAAGGAGAATTACGATAAAATGAAATACGGCGTACAAAAGACTCTCGTGGCAGCAGCAGCAGCTGTCCTGTCCGATCTTCTGCCGGACGGATGAACACGTGAGAATTTAAATTATACATTTTTCGTTTCCCTCCGTATCGGCGGGTCCCCATCGATCACGCGGCCGACTGACGCGTTAATAATAACCGCGTCACATTATAACAATAATTTACGGCCCCGTTATGACGACGACGGGGAAAAATAAAAAATGCATAACGTGTTATTACGTTCAACGTAATGTACGATTTGTAGGTACTTGTGTGTATTATACAGTTTCGATCGGAGATGTGGGAGATATGGATGATACGGACGGGCTGCACGAGTTAGCGCGCTCGAAGGCATATCTCGGAGACGAGCAAAACAACAGCGCAGCAGGAAGAGACCAGCAGCAGTTGACAAACGGTTAACGCCGAGCATTTTCGAACGAATCGTTCAATTTTTAGCGAAAGTTTTAACGAATAAGAGCCGTACAAGAGACTGAAATCGCCTTCAAACCGTGCGTGTTAAAAAATGATTTTCGTCGAAAATATATGGAGGACCGCGTTTTAGATCCAGTTGTGCGATTTTCGTGAAGCCCGAGGACAACGGCGATCGTTATCGTCGTTTTTTGTTTTTTCAACGCTATAAATGCGGTCGCAGCTCGGATTTCCCGATTTTGATAACAACTTATTGGGCACGTCAAAAAGAAACCGAAGAATGGGTACCAAAGTAGCGCATTAAATTATCTTCGACCGATTTTTCACATTTTATCGACTGGAATAGTGTACGTATAAGATACACGTAACCGAGCAAATACAGCGTGTTTGGCGTGCAAAAATATTGCGTCCAAACCGAACTTTGTCTATCCCCGAAAAACGTTTTGGAAATTTCCGTTTTTCTAAGTTGGCGACTTGAGTTTTCGTTCTCCCCTGATGATCAAAAGATGTCGTCAAAATCGCGAAATCTGTCCCGGCGAAAACCGTCGCAGTGCGTTGAACAGAGTCAGGTTAAATTTACGTCTTTCACATTGTAAATAAACACATATATATACGGTACCTACTGAAAAGCTCAAACAGCGTGGACTTGCGCACGATACATTGAAAAAAAAGAAACGATTTCTCTGCAGCTCTTGCGATAAAAAATATACTATGACGGTGTAATATACAGATGACACACATAACAACGTATTATCTGTACCAAACACAATAATATATACGATAATATTATAATGTTCTCTAGATATTTTCTATGACGAAATATCGAATTACGAAATAAAACTATGTACACAAAGGTTTTATAAAACACGACGATCTCTGTTCGGATGAGAAAAAAAAAAACGTTTAAAAAAACGTCCGAGATGAGCCGTCGAAGGACGGTTTACGAAACGGAACGAGGGATATTAGGAAACAATAAGAAAGCGGTCTCGCACGTGAATCGATTCAACTGTACTGTATAACTGTCGTGTGTTATAAATACTCGTAATTGAAATTATTCCGTTTGCACGTAGACAAACAGATAGCATCTGAGAACTTGTAAGTACACGTAAAACACGTTTGAGATTTATTACGTCGAGAAAGGCGAGATAACTGCTGCTGAAATTTCAATCGATCATCTTTACGGAAATTTTTTCGCGTCGTTGAATTTTACTCGGTTCATAAAGTTTTTAAGTGTCGATCAAAAAGTTGACGAACGAGACGGTTCATAGAGTCCCCCGCACGATTTTGGTCGACGGATAATCGCGGGAAACGTGTTCTTTTTTGACACGTCCGAAATAAGGATCGGAGCAAGTTGAAACTCGCGCGTGAAAGACACGGGTTTGATAAAAGTTTTCGTCGTGAAATCCGTTTTCGCCACGACGTACAGCTGGTCCAGAATCGAATAGGCAGCGTCGCTTTCGAGGTACAAAATAACGCGATTTCTGAACGCCATAGCGACCCACCCGAATCGTATTCGCGAACCTGCGCACAGTGGCTTTTGTTTTTCTTCTTTTCTATAATTTTTACACGATATTTTTACGATATTTTCACAAACACAGTACACAACGTTTAATATAATATATAATATCCGAACGGACGTATCGCGCACACGCCGATGACACAATGTCATTTCATAAAATAATAACAACGTTCGGGCCGCGCCTCATCGTCCGCGCGCTCTGCTCGTGTACATGCCTAATACTATCGTCGTCGTCACACGTGCGTGCGTGATATGGAAGAAGAATTAATGCTGCGAGTAAAAACAATGATACGTCGGGGCTGCTTTTTTTCATCATCGTTTTTTCGCTTTTGCCGTTACAACACGTCGACACGAATAATAATAATAATACTATTGTTATGTCGTATCGTCGTATTGTTCGGGTTTCTTACATTATTTTACGACGATACCCCGTGTTTATAATAATGCGCAGACTACTCCGGAGACGCGTGTGCCTGCGAGTCCGCACACACATATTATAACTGTTTGTGGGCGGGTTAAATTACACGATTTCAGTGTGATCAGCGGGACTTTTACCGCGGAAAAAAAGAAAATGGAGTGATTTTGTCGCTATGACGAGATCATACGTATGATGGACCTTTTGGGCCTTTTGGACGGCTTGGAAGTCGCGTCGTAGGGATAGTAACGATGTTTTAATAAAAACATAGTACGTTTTATATTCGATTGAAAACGGCGAGAAACAAACGCGAAAAAAAATTCATCAAAAACAGGTGACATCTGCAGTGACGCGATACAGTCGCTCTGTATATACGTTATAAAATAACCACAAACAGCTTCGTTTCATCGACACGTTTGATAAAAATCACATCCAACCGTATCGAAATTTTTAAAATTTCAACGAAACGACTGCATCGTAAAAAATAAAAGTGTACGATTACGGTATTTCGGTCGCGTGAAAACCGAAAAAGTCAGATGCGACATCTAACCTAACCTAACCGCGGTAAATATGAATGAAACAATTTAAAAAAAAAAAATTAAACCGCTAGTTTCGACTAGAAAAATTTACAGTTTATTTATTGCGAAATTATTGAAAAAAATATATAGTACACACAAAAAATGTTGGTTTTTTTATATTTTCTCCATATAAATCACGCGCAATTGTCGCAATCGAGAAACACGCGTATGCCGTTCGCATTGGTGTACATGTATGACAAAACACAACGATTTGGTGTTTTTAATAAAAAAAAAATAAATCGCCGTTCTGCGCTGATTCCTTCCAAATCGAATATTCACGCAGTTTCACCGCGTTTGTGTGCACATTACAATATTATTATAAAATTATATTTGGGTGACTTTCGTGTGTTAGGCCTGGGATTTCATAGCGCTCGAAATAGCATGATGAGCTACATTATATCACCAAAAAATATTTACCTGAATATGCGATAAATATATATGACCAAATATGCCAAACAGTATTGTAAAAATGAAACAAATTTCAAGTTTCACTGCTATTTTTCGAGGACGTCGTACAAAAAAACGCTACAAGATCCCAGCCGTGGTTAGAGGTATATAAATAATACTCGATGCAGATACTATTATTATCGTATAGTTTTCGTTTTGGACGTTCGCTAGGAGGAACGAAAGACGCATAGTTTTATTGATTTCGTTTTTTTAGGGTCGTTCATGGACGATTTCCGATAAAACATATAAGTTTGTATTTTTCAAATTTTCTGAAAACGATTCTAAACTCGTGACTTGTATCGCAAAACGTTACGGTACTTGGACGTTTGGGAGCGTTTAATCGTTATTTTAATAGCACGCAAATGGATTTTTAGTCATGCCGGTACAGTCTATGTTTAAAAACAACATTTTGCCGTTCCGTGGTTGTGATTTTTTGAAGGCTTAGAGCTGCCAACATCGGTAAGTCGAATAAAAAATCAGAGCCAAAACACTGTCAGGTCATTTTGCAGGTAAATAAGTTTTCATAATTTTTTGTTTTTTTACGCACGCGTAACGGGAGCGACCCGCGATTTTTTAAATTTCCCCCAGGGCTTATAGATTAGTTCTTTCATTCGTCGACAAGTTCGAAATACCGTACGACACACAACGCGAGGAAGGACACAACGCGTGTTTGTCTTTGATTGTGTACACGTTTTGCACGTGTAAAGAACATTTTTTAAATTCACCAGCAGCACGGCTTAGAAACACCCGTTCGTTACGACACAGTACCGACCAAATGATAACTTTCAAGCGTCTGGATTCTTAAACGTTCTCGCGATAGAGGCAGGGAAAAACGCGTGGATTACACGGGCGGAGTTGGGCCACTGCAGTCTTTGCGACTGATAATAACACCGGACAAAACACCGATTCCACGTAGAAACATTGAAAAACGTACGTGCCAAAAGAAACGGTGTACAAAAATCGATCCTCCGAAGAACAAACGAAATATCGTCGCGTACTACGTACAACGTTACGACGCGTTCCTGGTCCGTTTATCAAAAAAAGTGTTCCGAGGTCGGACGATTGGAACGCGGTGCAGGATTATTAACGGATTATTAATTTCGGGTATTAGATTTCAACATTTATCGAGTTTACGTCATGCAGGCATGTTTCGTGACCATTCGCTCGGTTTCAAATTATTATGCCGGAAATGTTGAACCCGTACGGTCGGTGCAGTGGAACCGACTGCCGCCGACCAAGCGCAGAAGAGCGGTTTTTTTTTTCCGTCCCTGTAGTTGGCGCCAAGGGTCATCAACTGAGCGGCCGAAAGGACATTGCTTTTTTTCACCGCCGTTCTTCGGACGGGTATTTTTATTTTATACCGAGGATACGCGAAAAATTCTCCTTTTCCGCGCTAACCGATAATTCGCGTCGCACGCGCGACGTTTCGAAATCCACGGCACTGATGATCCGTTGCACCTTTTCGGCTCGGGTAGGTAGAAAAAAGAAAATAAATCGCAAACACAACCTTTTTGCAAAACAGGTACCTGCGAACCGTATGGGCCAATCGGGCGCGAATCGAAACACCGTTATTATCATAGTATTATATAGTACAACTCGTCTATGCGTAGTACCCCACGTACGATCGGTTTTTTCTCCTATTCTCCGTTTCGAACCCACTAAACGCAAAACGAAAACGTTTACTGTATTATATAGTACACGGTATGTGCGCAAAACAGTATCCTCTTATATTGTACGATTTCTTTTTTATATTATTATCTCGTATTATACGAGTAGTGGTGTAATAATAATACACCGCGGGGGAGTGTATCTCCTCGCACGACGTTATTTTAGGAGGTCGCCGCCGCCGGTAGATTTCGGTCGGATAGTCGTTAAAACGTGATTTCGAGGGACGTTCGGTGTGTGCGCACCGCGCACTATGATGTTGTTCATTCGATATCGTATATTTTTTTTTAAGAAGCGACGACCCGAAACACTCTTGTGTGTAATGGAGTTTTTACGACGCGGTCGGTACGTATATTGTAAACGAGGGTGATCGTAAAATTCAATACCGGACCACTGTCTGAGAATACGTGATGCCCGCAGTCTATAATATCGTATAGACTTTTCTGGTCGCGGTATAATAACAACGGTGTTATAACAATGGTGCGTACGGTGGCGAACGCGGAGAGGTAGGTATTATTCTCGTATATATATTTACACTGTCGTCATCAAGTCGTGCGTGGCTTCTCCACATTATGGTATCAACAAGTAGCCGTAATAGCTGTTACCTGCTTGTTACAACGCTTCGTACATCGGAGAAGAAATGAAGAGAAAACGCTAAAAATGGTTTATCGCACGAGCTAGCCGTGTCACAAATAAGTACTTTTGGCGAATACGCGCGTCCCGGTCGGTTTATGACATTGTTTTCGCCAAACATTATTATAACATAGTACGCCGCAACTGCGCGGATAACATTGTTCGCGTCATCACTCCGTTGCACACGTTTCGGCGACCAAAAAATAAAAAAAAAATACGCGTTTTTTCGTAAACGTACACGATGATAATGTCATATTGTTTACCTACGATAGTAATATTTCAAAACTGCAACGTACGATATCATGTGTATGTTAACCGTTTGTGGACGATGTGCATGACATTTTCCGTGCTTGGCTTCTCCACATTATGGTATCAACAAGTAGCCGTAATAGCTGTTACCTGCTTGTTACAACGCTTCATTGTTTACATATATTATAATATATGTATATATTGTATATATACGTACATCGGGGAAGAGAAAAAATAAAGAGAAAACGCTAAAAATGGTTTATCGCACGAGCTAGCCGTGTCACAAATCAGTACTTTTGGCGAATACGCGCGTCCCGGTCGGTTTATGACATTGTTTTCGCCAAACATTATTGTAGTATCGTACGCCGCAACTGCGTGGATAACATTCTTCGCGTCATCACTCCGCTGCACACGTTTCGGTGACCAAAAAATAAAAAATATGCGTTTTTTCGTAAATGTACACGATCATATCGTTCGCCTGCGATAGTAATAACTGCAACGTACGATATTATCATGTATAACCGTTTGCGCGTGACATTTTCTTTTCGAGCCGCGGTTTTATCGGCGCGTGCGCGAGAAGATTCGTACAGTTATATACAGATCGTACGGCTTTCGTAGATTTCCTTTTTGAGAAAAAAAATTCTTCAATTCACACCTACATCACAAAAACCGCCGCTGGAAACGCGGACCGTGTAATATCGTCGAGTGCTGCGGCTGCGGGTACAAATTATTACGCGTCTTCGTAGTCGATCGGTGCGTGCGTGCGTGAGCAGCGTGTTCGTGTTTTTTTTACCGACTACCACTGTGTTCCCTGTACGATACAAAATATAACAGAACACAAAAAACCCGACGCGGTGTTGCCGGTACGCGTATATACGGTACGCGCGGTTAAAAATTTCCTAAAAAATCCTCCTCCGCCTGCGTAATACAAAAAAAATCCTTAAAACGTTTTCGCATTTTTTTTTTTCGAACTTTACCACGGATCGAATCGCCCGTTTTACCCGATGGTGGTTTTCACTGCGGTGGGTGTTACCATCGGCCGTTTTGTTTACGTACATTTAAAACGAGAATAACTCCGAAAAAGAAAAAAAAATACACGAGATGGAGAGAAATTCCGGCGACGCGGGACCGGGCGCAGGGCGGAACAAACGACACCCTAACGAGCGATTGTTTTCCTCACGCGCGCACATTATACGCTTGTTATTATTCGTCGTGATATTTTCGAAGGGCGTTAAAACAACAACACAATGCGGCTGGCGGGTACGTCGCGACAACAAATACTACGTCTCGGTCGACGTGGCTCCCGATTTTCGGATTCTGAGCGTCAGCGATCGATGATACAAAAGCGCGTGTGTTTTTTAAGAGCCGTGATTTATTTATGCAGGACACGTTGCTCTCCGATGTCGACGGTGTTTCCGACGTTTTCCGAACTTGCGTAGACCCGATACCGAGCGTTTGTTTGTGACATTCGAACACGGTTCGGGCAGGCGAATGTATGGACGGTTTCGCAGTGGCCGTCACCCGACAGCAGCGAACTGTCAACAACGAAATGGGTCCGACCACAGTTGCCGGAACAGAAGAAGAGACAAACGGACGCAAGTCGGAAGTCATCGAACGCCGTTTGGAAAAACGCCGAACGATCGTAGACGTCGGGTAAAACGGGAAACGAGTCCGCGCTAGTAAATTCCGGTATATCAAACATTTGATTGTTAAAGATTTACTTAACGTTAACACGTTTAATTTAAAAAGCCGACATCACTCTAGGTCGCGTGGGAAGGTTTGTACAGAAGTTGTACGTTAAACCTGTAAGCAATCAGGTACAAACATGGCTTACGAAAATAACGATACCGAGTGACTCGAATAGCGAAACAGAGCGAACAAATAAAATAGATAAATCAGTCACAAAGTTCAGTTTATTGATTCGAATAACGTGTGAAAATTTCAAACCATTTGGTCGATTATTCGAGAAGTTTTATTATACGTTTTTAGTACGAACTGTGTGATTTCATGGATACAATCAAAATAACACCGTTTTTCAATAACACCTATTGTACACGCTTTCAGAAGCTACTGGGTGGATTTTTTTTAATAAAACTTTTTCCAAGCTCAAAATCGTTTGAAATTCGTATCGAAACTGTGTCCGACCAATAGTACGTTTCAGCTCGTATTTCGATCGTTATTGCGGAAGTGATGGGCGGAAAATCCAAATCGATTACATCGAAAACACGTTCGCTGTGATTTTTAACGTCCTTAGTTTTCTTATCGTAACTCATTGATTTTTACAGAATCTTAAGTCCCGTCAAAGTACCGTGTCCGCGTCCACATAGACAGACACGTATCGTTTGATGTTAAAAGTCGGAGCGTTGTTGAAGAAGTTGTCGTGATTGCATACCATGTAGTGGTAGAGAATCGCAAAAAACTCGTCAAGTCAAAAGTTAACGGGATAGAAGATGAGTTAACGAGTTACAATTGAAATTGACTTTTGACTAAATTTCAACTTTTAACAGGTTCAGCCTTGATTTCAACAAGCAATACAGACTGCGTATGGACAGTGCGGGCGCGTACGTATCGCAGCAGTCGGTAAACACTATACAATATTTAAAAACAAAACCGCACGTAAAAAGCCGTCGACGACGATAACAGCTATAATCGATTAACGAATTAATTAGAGACGATGTGTGATTTTTTACACTATCACGTCCTGTGCGCAGGAAGTATCCCTCGGAATCGTGATGATTTTTTTTCAGCACACGCGCAGATTCGGCCGGTTTACCGAGTATTAAGAGTGGAAAAAAAACAAAAAAAATTAATAAACAAATAATGACGGTACAAAACGCCCGTGTATTTTCGAGTACTCGATTTCTTTTTATACGAGAAAATTTCGCGCTCGGAACGCTCGACGTACCGGATCGAATGCGCCTCAAATTTTCTGTTTTCCTCCACGCGCCAGTGTTCCCGCTGCTGGCCCTTGTAATCGCTACCCCTCGCTCGAAGTCAAAGTGACCAAAACCTACTGTCGTCGGATGGACGTTATAAAAACGAAACTTCGAAACCGTTAGCGGTTTCCGCAGGAGGTTGAGCTCCCTTAAGTCTCTCTGTTGTACTTCTAACTATTAAGTTATACCGAGTCCGGTACGATGTACATGGAAACGAATTATTTTTCCCATACACGCCCAACGCGGTAAATCGCTACTAAGCACGCCACTGAATTCGCGTACTCTTACAAACAACGTACACTCGGGCCGTAACAGAAAAAAAAAAAGTGGTTAAAAGCTGAAATCCTTTATAAATACGTACATATATGTCAGGGATGCACAACCTATGGCCCGCGGGCCAATTTCGGCCCGCGTAGCCTTTAAAGTTGGCCCGCGAATGTTGTTAATTAAACAAGACTGATTTTTAAAAAATAACAAAACTGGCCCTCGACATGATCCTTTTTCCTATTTTTGGCCCTTCGACTTGAAAAGGTTGTGCATCCCTGATATATGTATACCGTCGTGTCATGTCATAATGAATCGGACATATCGCGTTAAACCGCGATTGATACGGTTGTAGACGGCGAAATCGTTCGGATTTTCCACTCGATTACAATATCTACCGCTTTATAGAGGTGAGACACGAAAAGTTTAATGTTCGTAATAAGTTATAATTCACCACGCGCCGCTGTCGCCGTAATTTACACGTGCCAAAAAACAGCGATATTTTTACGAGCTACTTACGTTGCGGCGTGCGGATAGTATTTTTTTTTCGACGCGGTCCTCCTAAAGTACTGAAACGACAAACGGCTTTTCCGCACTGCTATCCTCTCGTTTCGCCGAACCGCGTGTGTCACGCAGACTTTTCAAAGAACGGAGCAAACAAAAAAAAAGAAATCCGGTCTTTGTAATGGCGAGGCACCTGCGCAACGTAGTCGACGACGACACGAGAGTCTCGACCGAACGACATTTGTTTTGTGATCGAGTTCGTCGACGTTCTCATACTATACGTTGGTGTTTACCGAATTTAAAAATTAAATTAAATTTACGAATGCGAAACGTTCGAACGTCGAAAAAAACAAACGGGGGAGGGTCGCCGATATCGCGAACGATTTTTCTGGGGGGTTTCACAACTCGTGGCACGCTCGCCCTGTTTGCGTTCTCACGTACGGGGGCTCGAGTCGGCGTTTCGAGCAAAAAGTCTTGCAACGCGTGTCTTTTGACGTCCGTTCGCGCGCAACAGAACGATTTTTTCGCAAAATCTTAGTCATAGAGTGCCGCGAAATACAAACGACCGTACCTGTACCAGACCGTCCAGCCGTCCCATCGACTTGGACCCGCGGCGGCAGTCGTCGTCGGCCGGCCGCAGACGCAGCGGCGCGGACACGTCCGGCTTGGACCTGCTCAGCGTCGTCGCGGCCGCTCTGTTCCGGCTCTTCTTCTTGGACGCGTCCGGCGGCTGCAGCCACAGCGTGCCGCTGCGGTAGCCGACGAACGCGCACGCGTCCTCCGGCTCGGACTGCACGTCCCTGTACTCCTCGTCGCGGCCGGTGGACGACGGCTTGCGCTTGTTGTTGTGCTTGCGCCGGGACGCCTTGGGCGAGGTGACCGGCGACAGCGTCTGCAAACGGTTCATGATCGACCCGAACATCGCGACGGCGGCGCATGAAAATCGCACGCGCCGGGCTATATGTAATCACTGGCGCAACGACGATATATCTTAAAATATCGCGAGTTCGCGGCGGCACTGGCGCGAGAAAGGAAGGAAAAACGAGTGAAAATCGTCGTTGAGGTCGGGTATATACTTTTGATAAGGAAAAAAAATGAAACGCACGAAAAACCGCACGGCTGCGGGGGATAAACGCGCGCGCGCGACGGCACGGAACGTACTGGCGCGCAACCGGTTCGCGGCAAACACACTGTGGCCGGCCGACACGGAACGCGTTGAAAAAAATCCCGAAGCCGGTTGCGCGCGCACCGCACCTCGCCGCCGCCGCCGCCGCGACCTTCCAGCTCTCCTGTTCCGCCGCACACGGTTCAACTACGGGGAGTTATTATTATTTCCGACGATGCACGCGAGTGTGTTCGGCGCCCGAACGGAATTGTGTCTCGCCGCTCTGAACTCGGTCGCGAAATTCGTAGCCCATTCCACGACGAATACTGTTGGCAAAAAGTCGGTGGTTTGTGCGGAACGAATTTCACGTCCGAATCTATAGCGGTGAGGTTAGGTTAGGTAAAATTTCGGGCCGAATATTCGATTTTCTCCTCCGGATCCACCGCCGCCGCCGCCGCCGCCGCACACCGGCTCAACTACGGCGTCGGGGAATTCGACGAGTTCCGACACGCTGCACGGCGGCGGGGTGGCACGAAACGAAGATCGGGATAGATTAAAATATATTCTGCCCGAAATTCTAAACGCGTTAAGAGGACGTCGTCTCACCGCTCTGAACTCGGTCGCGAAATTCGTAGCCCATTTCACGACGAATACTGTTGGCGAAAA